>CAXIIO010000084.1:0-376696 GCA_964028335.1 Altica lythri | reverse complement strand
GCATGTCACGGGCTAATTTTTCGTTAACGCTGAGATATTTTAATTTGTAAACATAAGTGTTTTCTTACCTTGAAAATTCCTATTATTAAAGGTTTACTGGGGTCGGGAACCGGTTGATCTGGTTCGCCTATAGATAATCGTCAACTTATAAATATATTCTGCCATAAATTGTTGCTAATATTGTTCTGTAAGTTAATTTATTTAATGCAGGGTATTACTTCTCTCAGTGTTTACATTTTTGGAATCACTGTCATATTATCTTCCACCCTTTGAGGTTTTATATTCAAAGCTTCCACCTGACTGTTACATCTTTTTTTCTTCTGTCAATAGCTTGACGTATAGTGTTCTGCAGCCAGTGTTCCGATATATTTATATCTTGCTTAATGAAATCGAAAATAAACGGGGAAATTAAGTAACGTTGGGATTTTTGTTGTTATCTATATAAATAATAAAATTAGTAGTATCAAATGACCACTGTTTGTTCGTAAATTGTTGGCTGAAAATCTACGGTTATTGTCCCTATAGTAGTAGAGGCCATCTTTTATTTCTGAAGTGTGTCAAATTTCGTGAAGGAACATATGTGAAAATTCCTTCTTTCATTTACCAGCTTTTGACGTGAAAAGGTGTTAGCGAGAAGATTTTGAGGGGTTGATTTGTAATCCCTGTTCATCGGGGTCAATTTATTTTGGATTTACGAAATTAAACCTCAGTTAGTTTTTCCATCGAATATTGTTAGAGAGATTTCCGGTATTATGGAATTCGGTGGAAAAACACCTCGTGAAGGGATATTTAATAAAATCTTCTGTTGGTGGCCATAAAGCAGACAGTGAGGAAGACTGGTATTTTTTTTAAATCGTGGTCAGAATTGTCCCCATTATTGCCGTTAGCAACGTGGAAATTGTTTTACCCGTCTACCAGCTAGGGTGTCACGAGTTTATCGAGCAAAGAAACCCTATTTTAATAGGGTCCTAGATACAGGCGTAAATCCTAGTTAAGGGGTAAGTTCTAGTTACCGGCTAAAGTCCTAGTTACAGGCTTCTTTTGAGAGCAGGCCTGATACTTAGTTCGAGCATAAGTTATTGTGATTGGTGCAAGTCTATTGGTTTTGGAACAGGCTTGATTTTGGAACCGACCTAAGTATTAGACACGCCGAGGATTAACAAATAAGCCTAATTAGAATTAAGTCGCAACTATAGTTAGTTAAGATCTAATTTACTTGTTTTATTTTGTATTGAGTGTGATAACACATTTTGGATAAAATTCTCTTTTAGTATTAGTTAAATATTTTTTTTTATTATAAACTAATTGCGTTGTCAGGCACGAGGCTTGACAGTCTGTAATTCTAAATATTTGTTGATTAAAGAAGGGTCTAGTTGAGATTTTGTTTTATTTAGCTCACTTTATCGTCGTTTTCTCTATTGTGTAATTCAGTTAGGACTGTTAAATATTCAAAATTTATTTAATTATCTCCAGTGGGTAAAGTAGTGCCTGGAACAACAGGGATTTCCGATTTTGACCGTCTAAATCGGTGGCGCGACTCACTAATATTTGTTTACTTACCGTCTACGGCTGAGCTGGGCACTAATTTGCCAGTAGAGAGACCACTACCGAACTCAGCTGGAGTTGGATTTGGATTGGAGTAAATTGATTAACCCTTTTATTAATTTTTCAAAATTTGATTTTGTTTTATAATCAATAAAATACGTGGCAAATTTTTGGCGCCCAACGTGGGGCCCATATTTGTTTAATTGGGCGAATATTTAAGAAATTGTTAGTAGATTTTATTACTTATTTTTTTTTGTTACTGATCGCGTTTATATAAAGTGAGCTAAGTAGTAACTGTATTTTTTTTATATTTTAATTATCGGCGTTATTGACTTTTGATCACACCAATCGCGAAATGATTTACATAGTGTGCATATTATTATTTTTTTTTTAATATCTTTGGTAAGTTATTGATCATTATTATTCATCGTTGCTTATTGGTACTGAACCACAAGTTGTTGTCTATTTGTTGAAAGTTGTAGTAGTCTCTTGTTCGTTTATTGTTGAATGATCGTTATTTTAATCACATATTATGGAGTATAAGATGGACATTTCGTATCTTAAAAAGGACATGTTGGTCCATGAACTTTTAGTTAGGGGAATTTTAGTCGATTCAAAGCAGACGGTTGACCAGATGAGGACGGCCCTGCGGCCGATCCTGAAAATGGAGAAAGCAGGTACCTTTATGCTAACCCCTTATACAGTAGCAAACTTTAAAGAGGAGATAGGGTTAATTCGGAAGCTGTTGTCAGAGGAAACGGTTCTTAATTTTGAGGGCGAAAATGTCGAGAGGAAATATAATTCTTCAATGTCGAAACTAGTTCACATTTACCATCGTACCCAACGTATTCCGGAAGCCGGATTAACAACTGAAGAGAAGTTGGAGAGGGGCAAATTGTTGATGGAGGCGTTAGCTGCCTTAGATTCCCTCGATACCGCTGCTAAACGCAACCCGGAACTGAGTCATATTGTCCAGGATCTTGTTGAGGAATCCCCACCGGTTCATAATAGTTCACGCGTTTCTGCACCTTCGAACTCCCCTAACATCACTCGGACGGTACATTATACCCAAACGAAACCGTTAACTTTAGAAAAATTGAGCGTGAAGTTCGTTGGGGATGCAAAGTCTTTCGTACATAATTTTTTAGATAGGGTGCAAGAACTTAGAATAGCTCGTAATATCACTGAGGAACAGTTATTTTCCAGTGCGATAGATCTCTTTTCCGGCAAAGCATTAACCTGGTATAGAGCCAACGTCGATAGGTTTAGGGATTGGCAGAGTTTGTCAGAGTTGTTGTTACGGCACTTTGAACCACCTGATTATCGTGCCAGGCTATTTAAAGAGATTTTAGAGAGGACCCAAGACACTACGGAAGGGATAATCGATTATTTGTCTTGCATGAAAGCGTTGTTTCGGCGTCATGGTAGTCTTACTTCTGAGGTGCAATTGGACTTATTAGTTAGGAACCTTTCACCTTTTTATGCTACCCAATTACCGGTCGTACGTTCTATTGAAGAGTTAGAAGAAGAATGTATGAAGTTAGAAAGTAAGAAATACAGGGTAGAAAATTACGTGCCCCCTTCTCGTAAGAGGAATCAATTCGTGGAGCCAGATTTCGCTTTTGTTGAGGCACAACCCCACCGGGAGGACCCCGATCTTCAACAGTCGGGAATAAATAGAATTGACACGAGCCCTAGTAGTTCTGGTCGTCCTTCTAGCTTTCCAATCTGTTGGAATTGTCGAAATACCGGACATGTCAGTAGGAATTGTCCCAACCCTAGGAAGGTCTATTGCTATCGCTGTGGTACTCCCAACGTCACCAGGAAAGACTGTGTGAAATGTTGGTGAAGTTCGTAGATTTGTAGGTACGGCTTCTTGGTACAGACGGTTTGTCCCTAATTTCTCCTCTGTATTAGCACCAATTTTGAAATTAACGAGGAAAAATGCTAAATGGATTTGGACATCTGATTGTCAACGCTCATTTGTCGAGCTAAAGGAGCGACTAGTTACTGCCCCTATCCTAACTGCCCCAGATTTCGGTAAAACATTTTACTTACAAACCGATGCGTCGAACTATGGTCTTGGCGCAGTATTAACGCAGCAACATGAGGAAGGGGAGAGAGTAATTTGCTACCTGTCCAGGTCCATGACGAGGCAGGAGATGAAGCTGTCGGTAACAGAGAAGGAATGTTTAGCGGTAATCTGGTCGGTCGAGAAGTTACGGCATTATTTAGATCATGTTCACTTTGTCGTCATCACAGACCACGCCTCGCTGCTGTGGCTCCATCGGCTGAAGGATCCTCAGGGTCGTCTCGCACGTTGGCAATTACGTTTGCAACAATTCGACTTCCAACTAATCCACCGCAAAGGTAAGGATCATGTAGTTCCAGATTTTCTCTCCAGAGCAGTACCCGAGCCAGTTGACTCAGTAAATGTATTAAACAACCTTACTGTCACCCCTGAAACCACCACCGACAAGTGGTATGCCAAAATGTTGTTAAAGGTTCAGGACAACCCCTTAAAATATCCGTTATGGCGTGTACAAAATGGTGCCCTGTATAAGTTCGTAAAGCCTGATATTCTTAATTTGTCGCCTCTCTCAGACGATTGGAAATTGGTGGTGCCTAAAGACCAACGCATCCCCATTCGACAACGCTGTCATGATTTACCATCTGCTGGACATGTAGGCGTATATAAAACCTTTGGGAAAATCTGTCAGAACTTTTACTGGCCCAATGAAAGTTGACGTGTCTAGGTATATTCGTTGTTGCAAGAGTTGTGCGCAGAATAAAGTTGAGCAAAAAGCACCAGCAGGGTTGATGGGCGATCGTCCTGTAATATTCGAACCCTTCCAAGCAATAAGCCTAGATTACATTGGACCTCTTCCCAGATCAAAAAAAGGTTACCAGTATATTCTAGTTGTTTCTGATAATTTCAGTAAGGCAGTCTTCTTATATCCGTGTCGAACCGCTACTGCCAAAAACTTGACAGAAATTATGGAAGGTTTCTTTTTGTTGTATGGAGCACCCATGACTTTAACTTGTGATAACGGTGTTTAAATGAAATCAAAGGAATTCCGGAAATTGTGTGAAAAATATAACACCCGAATGTTCTTTACCGCACATTACAATCCACGCGCTAACCCCACCGAACGACACAATAGGGTTATTAAGACCATGTTACGTACATTTGTGAAGCAAGACAATCACAGGACCTGGGATGAGCATCTTAATGAAATCGGTTGCGCAATCAGGACGACGCCGAGTGAAACCACTAAATATAGTCCATACTTTATTCTTTTTGGTAGGGAACACAAACTTTACGGAACGGATTACGAGGATAAACTTCGGACGGACCCAATAAAAATCAACGACTATGCTAAAAACCGTCGTGAGAGCTTTGCGAAGCTATATCTGCAAGTTTGACAGCGTATAGAGTCCGCAAGAGCGCAAAATGCAAATCGTTATAATCTGCGTCGCCGACCTCTATCTTTTAGTTGTGGGAATAAAGTTTGGAGAAAGAATAAAGTTTTGTCTGATGCTCTGAAATTCTATTCGGCAAAATTAGCACCAGCGTATCTCGGTCCTTTTGTTGTTAGACGTAAGTGTGGTTCTTGGTCCTATGAACTTCAGGATGAATTAGGAAATTCGAAAGGTATTTGGCATGTCCAGGATTTGAAGCCTTTTTGTGAATCACTCGCTCCAGACGACAATTCTTTATAGTATACTTGAATCTTTGGTTGATTTTCCTTTGTGACTTTCGTTAATTCTCTATTGTTCTTACTTTTCTGTTTGGTGTTTTGTTTTTTTTTGTCGCGCCTTGTGGCTGGAGGCGTAAGAATTTCACCACCCGAGGATATTCCAGGCGGGGTGGGTAAAAGTCCCCCAACCTAAACACTTTCTGGATTTAAGTTTTGTTATACCTTAGGTTGTCTTTTTGTTATTCCATCTTACCTATCGTCACTTGAATCCAATCTTTTCAACAATCCCATCGTTGATTTCTTTATTTGCGCCTTGTGGCTGGAGGCGTAAGAATTTCACCACCCGAGGATATTCCAGGCGGGGTGGGTAAAAGTCCCCCAACCTAAACACTTTCTGGATTCAAGTTTCGTTATACCTTAGGTTGTCTTTTTGTTATTCCATCTTACCTATCGTCACTTGAATCCAATCTTTTCAACAATCCCATCGTTGATTTCTTTATTTGCGCCTTGTGGCTGGGGGCGTAAGAATTTCACCACCCGAGGATATTCCAGGCGGGGTGGGTAAAAGTCCCCCAACCTAAACACTTTCTGGATTCAAGTTTCGTTATACCTTAGGTTGTCTTTTTGTTATTCCATCTTACCTATCGTCACTTGAATCCAATCTTTTCAACAATCCCATCGTTGATTTCTTTATTTGCGCCTTGTGGCTGGAGGCGTAAGAATTTCACCACCCGAGGATATTCCAGGCGGAGCGGGTAAAAGTCCCCTAACCTTAACACTGTCTGGATCCAAATTTCGTTCTACCTTTAGTAAACTTATCATTAACTTATCTATATTTTGTTATATCGTTTCCTGTTTCGTTGGCTTTTGCATAACCTCATGGTTTTGGTTTCATTCGTAGTGGATCTACGACACATTTTGTGGATTTCGAGGCCAAACCTTTGATTTTCCGACCGGGCCATTGGTTGCTGAGTGTCCGGTGGAAAAACCAAATGGTAGGATTTGTAGAGGAATTTTTCGAAGTCTATTTAGTAGAAACTTAGGTATTGTTCACTTATGGTAACTTTCGTTGCTTGGATTCAGACCCTTGCTCAACATAACCATCGTTGACTCTTTGTGCCTTGTGGCTGGAGGCCTAAGAATTTCACCAACCGAGGATATTCCAGGCGGGGTAGGTAAAAGTCCTCCAACCTTAACACTACAGGATTTGGGACTTTCTGTTATCTGTTCTTCATTTTATCTTGTCTCTGGTTCCCGAATCTGTATTATCTTACGTTACCTCCATCAGTAATTGTATCATGTTACTTCCATCAGCATTTACTAGAATGCTTTCGTTCCTTTTCGTCCTTCCAATTTTTTTTTTGTGTTGATTATTGCGTTACCCTATTGGTGTCTGGAGCGAGGATTAGGCTTACTTTACCTACATTTTGTTACCTTTTGAGTTAGTAGATACGTGGTAATAATGTTGAGGGTTTGTTTTGTGGATATTAGTCCGGTTTAGTTTGGATATTGATCTGGTTGAGGTTCCAAAGTGTTCTTTTTGCGGTTTTGGTACTAGGAGTACGTTAGGACTAGTTACTTTGTTAGTCCCTGGGTTGCTAGGGAATTATGTTAGTTGGGGGGGTTTCTTTTTTTTGCGGTTATTAGTCTGGGGTGAACTTTATCACTCTGGGTCCCTTCAGGTCCCGGGCTTCGGCCCAAAATGTCCCTCCGTGTTTCTTTGTATTACGGCCTTAGGCTCCGGTGGGTGCTGGGACTGCACGGCGTGTCGCCTTTAGTGGAACTGCATTGCTTACGCTCCTTCAGTGGGAGGTGAATTGCTCGCCGGCAGGGACCCGAGGGAAAACTGTCACTATGCGGGGGTTCACTACTGCTGTCGGAGTCAGATGACCTTGCAGGGCCTCCCGTGGAAGTCTCGGCAGTACCGGAACCTTTGATACCATAACTTGTCCCTTTTGTTAGTCACCGGCGGAGGTCTAGAAGTGGGTGTGGATTGTGTTCGTTGGCTGTTGGGTGAAAGGGCTTTGTACACTGTAAGGTGTGAGGTCCAGGGGTGTGTAACCATGACGCGTTTAACATCCTTCGCGAGGTTGACCCTGGAAGTGTGCACTGCTTCCGCTTACCTAAGCGGACTTCGAATGCAGTCCTCCGAAATAGAAGGACCAATGTCGTTTCAGTCTGGTCGTACTTTAACGCACTGGGTGCTTGCTCCCGAGTATTACTCGAATTTGTTTTTTCCCTTTTTCTTTGGTTTTGTTGTTGTTGTTGTTGGGTCGTATTCTTACGAGTTGGGTATGCGTATATGGCGTTCTATATATTTGGCTGTTACAGCAATTTGTTCGTTAGCTATTGTTGGGGATTGTTGTCCCTTTCATTGTGATTGTTGGCTTATTTAGCACTTATTGAGTTATCGTCGAAAATCTTCGGTAGATTTTCTCCTTTCTTAGGAGAGGGGATGTTGTCACGGGCTAATTTCTCGTTACCGCTGAGATATTTTAATTTGTAAACATAAGTGTTTTCTTACCTTGAAAATTCCTATTATTAAAGGTTTACTGGGGTCGGGAACCGGTTGATCTGGTTCGCCTATAGATAATCGTCAACTTATAAATATATTCTGCCATAAATTGTTGCTAATATTGTTCTGTAAGTTAATTTATTTAATGCAGGGTATTACTTCTTGCAGTGTTTACATTTTTGGAATTAGTGTCATATTATCTTCCACCTGACTGTTACATCTTTTTTTCTTCTGTCAATAGCTTCACGTATAGTGTTCTGCAGCCAGTGTTCCGATATATTTATATCTTGCTTAATAAAATCGAAAATAAACGGGGAAATTAAGTAATGTTGGGATTTTTGTTGTTATCTATATAAATAATAAGATTAGTCGTATCAAATGACCACTGTTTGTTCGTAAATTGTTGGCTGAAAATCTACGGTTATTGTCCCTATAGTAGTAGAGGCCATCTTTTATTTCTGAAGTGTGTCAAATTTCGTGAAGGAACATATGTGAAAATTCCTTCTTTCATTTACCAGCTTTTGACGTGAAAAGGTGTTAGCGAGAAGATTTTGAGGGGTTGATTTGTAATCCCTGTTCATCGGGGTCAATTTATTTTGGATTTACGAAATTAAACCTCAGTTAGTTTTTCCATCGAATATTGTTGGAGAGATTTCCGGTATTTTGGAATTCGGTGGAAAAATACCTCGTGGAGGGATATTTAATAAAATCTTCTGTTGGTGGCCATAAAGCAGACAGTGAGGAAGACTGGTATTTTTTTTAAATCGTGGACAGCAAATCGTGGTCAGAATTGTCCCCATTATTGCCGTTAGCAACGTGGAAATTGTTTTACCCGTCTACCTGCTAGGGTGTCACGAGTTTATCGAGCAAAGAAACCCTATTTTAATAGGGTCCTAGATACAGGCGTAAATCCTAGTTAAGGGTTTAAGTTCTAGTTACCGGCTAAAGTCCTAGTTACAGGCTTCTTTTGAGAGCAGGCCTGATACTTAGTTCAAGCATAAGTTATTGTGATTGGTGCAAGCCTATTGGTTTTGAAACAGGCTTGATTTTGGAACCGACCTAAGTATTAGACACGCCGAGGATTAACAGATAAGCCTAATTAGAATTAAGTCGCAACTATAGTTAGTTAAGATCTAATTTACTTGTTTTATTTTTTATTGAGTGTGATCACACATTTTGGATAAAATTCTCTTTTAGTATTAGTTAAATATTTTTTTTTATTATAAACTAATTGCGTTGTCAGGCACGAGGCTTGACAGTCTGTAATTCTAAATATTTGTTGATTAAAGAAGGGTCTAGTTGAGATTTTGTTTTATTTAGCTCACTTTATCGTCGTTTTCTCTATTGTGTAATTCAGTTAGGACTGTTAAATATTCAAAATTTATTTAATTATCTCCAGTGGGTAAAGTAGTGCCTGGAACAACAGGGGTTTCCGATTTTGACCGTCTAAATCGGTGGCGCGACTCACTAATATTTGTTTACTTACCCTCTACGGCTGAGCTGGGCACTAATTTGCCAGTAGAGAGACCACTACCGAACTCAGCTGGAGTTGGATTTGGATTGGAGTAAATTGATTAACCCTTTTATTAATTTTTCAAAATTTGATTTTGTTTTATAATCAATAAAATACGTGGCAAGCAGAACAAGCTATAGCGATGTTTGTTGCCTAACTATGATTTAAATTAATTCGATACAATGTGGCAACATTGCAGTAATCGGAACTACTCTTTATAGGTAATAAAAATAAAGTATAGATATAAATAATATTAATTTAACTAATGTTTTAATAATTTGTTACTATTTATTTGGTTTTTTGCTGTTTTAATTAAAGAGGTACTTACTTTTAACAACAGTAAATGCTTATGATAGTTGTTGTCTTGATTTTGGTCTTGTAATAATTAGAATTCAACCACTTATCATACAAGTTTATGAAACAAACACAAAAACAATAACTTTTAATCGATTTTACATTATAAATAAGCTTTTTTAACAAATTTATTTAATTTCTTAATGTTAGAGTTGAACTAAATACTAATAATAGTCCATTAATAACGACAGTTCTAGTAGGAACTTGTCAGAATATTGATCTTAATAATAACCAGAATTCAGCCCCTTACCACACAAAATAATAAAACAAACCCAAAATCAACAATTCTGATCAATTTTACATTTTAAATGAGTTTTTTTGTAACTAATTCTTTATTAAATTTTTGTTATTTTCTATTGATTGATTTTGATAAAAACATGTTTTACTAAGGTAGTGACTTAGTATTTTGTGTTGCCTATCTATTTTTAGAATGAAAAGAAGTAAGGTTGTCACTTGTCACTTTTGTCACACAATCTGGTATAATAATAGCGAGAATACATCCAGCGCCGCAGTCAGTTATGAGGCTAAAATAAGCCAATTAAAACTATGCTTGTGGGCGGAGTTCCGGCCGTTGACGTTATGACGTTTACATTTAAACTTAAACTAACCTAATTTTTCAAGTTTCACTTGTTTCGGGACTTAAGCAGCTATTCATTATAAATTATTATTTTCCAATGGTTTTCCCGTAATCTTATCCAAATTTTATTGTCTTTAGCAGTGTCTTTTTGTTTGTTGCTTACCAAAAGCCTAAAAGTATATCTTAGATATCCAGTGTTTTGTGGAAAATATTAATTAACCTGTAAATGGAAAACGTTGTGTCTTCCTCGTTAAATGATGAATTCATTAATGTAAGTAACACAAATCAAATTTCTATTTTTGGCGTTTAGTAATATTTATTAAATCTACCAATTTTTTAGTCTGTTTTGCCACCTAACTGGGGAACAAAAATTATGGAGAAAAATATTATAGAAGGGGAAGATAAGTTCCCCAACGTCCAGTTGCATTTTTTTGTTAATTGCACGAATAAAGAAGAGTTTGGTAAATGGTTAAGAGAGTTTGAAAACTTAACAAATTCATCATACGTTATCAGTAATACGGATATTGAGGATGGAGAACGGATTAAACTTAAAAGGAGACTAAGGTGAAATATTTAATTGATAGATAGATACCTAACCTATACATAATATATCGAATAGGTAGTTTATTAAAAGTATTTCCTAAAATTTAAAAAGTTTTATTTAAGAGTTACAATATTATATTACTTTAAAGCTTAAATTTAATTTTAGATGTCAACACTTTACTCGATGCTCAAAAACCTATGAACCATCTTCAAAAAATAAAACAAGAAATACCAACTTCCCTTCAAAATTAACAGTAAAAATTCACGTTATTAGAAAAAAATACAGGGGCAAGCAAGAAAAATTTCAACTTTTACGAGAAGCACCCTGTGAAATAACTCTTGTTTTAACACACAATCATAAGACAGGCAATGCAGATTCTTTGCGGTTTCGGAAAGTTAGTAATAATGTAAGAGAAGAGTTATTAAGTCTTTACGAGAATGGACATACAGCAGGAACAGCATTAAAAATGATTAAGTACAATATCCAGCTAACTTCTGATGACTACATCACAGCTTTAGCAGACAGGAATAGATGTCCAAGTTATAAATACTGCTACGACTTATACATGAAAGAATTTAAGAAGAATTATGGCCCTGTCAAATTTAACAAAGATGCAAAAGTATTTTTAGAAAATAAATTATGCTATACAATGCTAAACAAAAGGACCAATGTGCGAAAATGATTTTAATGGGAAAAGAAAATGATGATTATGTTATTGGGTAAGTTGAATAAACAAATACATTGAGTATACAATTTAAACATTTTTCAAGGTTTTTATAGTTTTTTTTTATAGTATTTGTACTCCTATTATGAAGAGAGTCCATAAATATGTGGAAGCTGCTTCTGAAATTGTGTTTATTGATTCTTCGGGAACCATGGATAGGGATGGAAGTCGGATTTTTGTAATGTTGACACACAGTGAATGTGGAGCTTTACCACTAGGGCTTATAATAACAACATCTGAATGTGTAGATGCCATTAAATCTGGCTTCAACATAATAAAGGAACTTGTAGGAGAATCTATTTTTGGGGGACATGAGGAAGGTCCAGCGGTCTTCATGACAGACGATTCTCAATCTGAAAAAAAGAGTGTGCGTGTAACCTTTACGCGCGATTGAAGTAAAACTTGTTGACGTACGTATCGGAAAATAAATATTTAATTACAATTCAATCATATTTATTGCCTATATACTTTATAAAAAAATGAGATGTTATATTTATATTATTCATTAGAAATAGGAATTTGAAAGTTATCATTATTTTTTTTATATATGAAATAATAGGTTTATGATAACTAAAATGTGAAACATAGATTTTAGTCTATAAATACCATTAATGTATTTGAAACCGTTTGAAAATTTCATAAATAAATTTCGGAAATTTAAACTCCTCCCATAGCTGAAATTATACAGTTACTTCCATCAGAATCTTCCGTTAGAATCTACCCCTAGTCGTGCCTAAAGAAGTTTTGCTTCAATAATAGGTAAACAATATTAAAAATATACACACATTACGTTTAGAATGTGTGATTTTGTAGCTGTATCTACCTTATTGTAATACATCACAACACAAGAGCCTTCAATAGTTGATAACCATTTCATTTTGTAGCATTTTATAGCATATTCCATAAAATTTAAAATCCTGAGTTAAGTTTGTTTCCTTCACGTCTACGAAGGATCTGTTATTGGTGGTAAAAGATCAGCCATCTTGACTAGTGGTTTTATGGCCTTTATGGCTACCTAACCAAACCTAAAATAAGTATAAGAAAGTGTTAAAATATTTTGAATATTATTATTTTATGAACAAAAACGTGCAACATGCTTCTTTACTCAACGTAAAGATTCCGTATAAACAATTATTTACTATCATAATATGTATGTATGTATATAAACTTACTTAATCAAATCATAATGAATGTGGCTGTCTCGTCATTTTTTCATTTTTGTCATTTTTCTTCAAATCTTTCTGGCGCTTATAATATCCCCTTTGACGTTCACAATTTCTTTTTCTTTTTAGCTCTTTAAGTCTATAAAACGAAAATAGCTAGGTATAAATAGTGTAATTACACACCAAAAATAAAATTTATGCATATAGAGTACCTACCTATTCACTCATTTTCAATCAATATTTTTTCATCACTTTCTTCATTAATAAATCCACATTGTTTATTCATATTTAATACAAACACTTTATACACAAAAAACTATTTGGTTAAACAGACTCTCGCGTCACCCCTTACCTGAGCCCAGTAGGGTGCTAATAAAAGAGCAATAAAAGAGACCTTTTCGCCTACCCTCACCGCATGTGGTTGTATGAATTCACGATTTTACAATCTATTGTTTATATTTAACAAATATATGTATTTAATTTTTTATAAATAAAAATAAGTAAATATCAGAAACGTAAAGATTTTTTTTTCTGATTTCAACCATATATAATACTTACGCAAAATTTGGTAGTTTACAGATATGACACCAAAATATTCTAAATTACACTGAGAAACAAACAACACCCAATATAACATAAAATACCTTTAGCGCCTGTATCTAACAGGACTTGTCAATTAATATGAATACTATTAATAGTCATAAATATACCCATCACCAACATGCAAAAAGAAATTAAAATAGAAAAGAACCTTAAATACCCCAAAAATGCATATCTAAGGTTTCTGAAATGTTGAAGGCAGCGACCCACAAATTTCGTGGAAACTCCAGTTTCCGCTGCTATTACTGTGACTGGATACTCCTTAATCCACAGTACTAAAATAATCAGCAACTGAACTATAGGAAGTGTCGAAAAATCTAGAAATGAATTTGTCCTACAGGACGTTTCAGTACAACAGTTCCGTCTGCGACACCGATAACTTGGTTATCTTCCTTGCCTTTTTTGTTGGCCAAGTTGGATTCTATTCCCACACACACATGTCCTGGAACGTGAAACAAATCCATGTACTATCAAAAAATTTACCAAACCCAATTCCTTTATGTGATTCTTAAAAGCTGTAGAACTGCGGAGGAATTCCATCATACACAAACACATATATTTTTTATCACTACCGAACAATCAATAGGATGATGTATACCGTGCATAAAACAAGACACAAATAATTGTTTGTGAATAATGGCTAACATTTTATATATTTTCTGTTATTACCGAACAATACAAATTGATATTAAAAAAACATTAGGATGTTTTGTAATGCAATAGCATTTTAATTAGGGTAAATCTCTTTCAATCTGATTGTTATTGGAATTGTTAAAGTTTATGTATTTTCAACACCTCATTATGAGATTATCCCTTGCTGTTTTGGATTTAAATTTGATAATTAAGCATTTTTGTAGTATAAAGGTATTCTATTACTTATATATTATTTTCAAAACATTATTATGAGATTATCCCTTGCTGTTTTGGATTTAAATTTAATAATCATTTTTGTACCACATTATGAGATTATCTCTTGTTTGTTTCTCAGTGTAATTTAGAATATTTTGGTGACATAACTCTAAACTATAAAATTTTGCGTAAGTATTATATATGGTTGAAATCAGAAAAAAAATATCTTTACGTTTCTGATATTTATTTATTTTTATTTATAAAAAATTAAACACATATATTTGTTAAATATAAACAATAGATTGTAAAATCGTGAATTCATACAACCACATGCGGCGAGGGTAGGCGAAAAGGTCTCTTTTATTGCTCTTTTATTAGCACCCTACTGGGCTCAGGTAAGGGGTGACGCGAGAGTCTGTTTAACCAACTATTTATATAAAGCAATGTATTTCGATTGACAAGATGATCAGCTGTCAATTCATACAATTACAGATTTAATTTTATTTAATATAGGAGGCAAAATCGCATGAGCGCCGCCAGCATTATTTTCAGGGGGTGCATCTGCATCTACACACTATTATGATCTAATATATATATAGAATGTAGAATGATTTGGACAGCAACCGCGACGCCTTTAGTTTTTATTCAAACAATAATTTAATAAAAAAAATTAAAAAAATATATAATTTTCTGGTAAATTCAGGTATTTTCTTTCATAGCAGGGGGGTGCAAGCGCACCCTCTTGTACCCTGCTGCCGGCGCCCATGCAAAATCGTGTCAGTATTAGGTTGTGTTTCCGGTTTCTGTTATTAGAATGACGTCACGTCCATTAGAATAACTTTTTTACTCCTAGTCTCGCTAAAGAAGTTTTACTTCAACAAAAAGCCATTGGCGATACTTGGCCTGCGTCAAAGGGAATGCTATGCATATTTCATGTTTTGCAGGCAGTCTTTAGATGGCTCTCAAAATTAAAAAATGGTATTCCCAGAGAAGAGCGAACAAGTATTTATAGAGATTTTCAAAATATTCTATATGCAAACAATTTGGAGGAGGTGACAGCCAAATATGCTACAGCTGTTAAAAATGCAAAATTATTCCCTAAATACATCAGTTATTTAAGTAATTATTGGTGGCCAAAACGTGAATGTTGGGTGAAGGCCTATAGACGTGGTGTGTTAATGAAAAACAATCATACCAATAATTATTCAGAAAGTACAATTCGTCAAATCAAAGACAAAATATTTTCCCATATAAAAGCATTTAACTTAATGCAAATGGTGGATTTTATGTTGACAAAATTTGAGGACTACACAGAGAGAAAACTTTTAGATGCTACCAGCAATCGCTCCAGTAAAAATCTTTTGGACAGGTACATAAAAATGCCTCCCTTAGATTTAATAAAACTCATTAAAAAACTTAATGAAAACATAGTTGCTGTCCCAAGTGAAACTAAACCAAATTTATTGTATTTATTTAATACTGAAGTCCTCATATGCTCATGCACAGTGGGAAGTACAGGTAATCATGATATAAATTTATGCTTGCCGAAGATTGAATTTGTTTCCTAAAAAAATATACTTATGTACCTATAAAATTGTTAATATGTATGTTTCCAAAACCTTACCAAACCTTTTATTTTTTAGGAGCCATTTGCAAACATATTCATTGGGCCAATGCCCTTTTTTGCACCGACAAATACATTAATAAAATAGATAATCTTAAGATTAAAGAAAAACTTTATTTGGTGGCCACTGGGCAACCGAGTAAAGGTGACTGGCTTTTGCCTTTAATTGTTACACGTGAAACTGAATCGAGCCCTGCTTTAACACAAACAAGAGAGGAAAACAGATTAACATTTTCAGAAGACACAAGCCTACCATCAACTAGTACTATGGATGTACCAATATTTGATCCTGATGAAAGCCGAAAAAGATATACAGAGTTGTTAGCTATAATGAATCAATGTTTTGATAAATATTATGAAAAATCACCACTTGAGGTAACTGGCAGTATGGAAAATATGATTTCTACATTGGAAAAAATTAAAACACCAGCATCATTTTCATCAGCAATAGCCACATTTGGGTTTGGTAAGAATTTTTGCTGTTTTCAAAATTATTATAATTTATAATATATCAGTTTTATATTCCTGAAAGGGTGTTAATATATTTTTTCTTCCTATAGCAGATACGTGAGGGTTCTTCAACTCGTAAGTGTTAAAATTTGGTATGTGTTAAATAATACTGTGTCTTTTCTACTGGTTTTGGTTTTGACCTGGTTTGATGTCGGTTTTATAACATTTTTTCTTGGTTGTTGGTGTATTATTTTTTATTTTGTTTATTAACATGTTAAATACGAAAGTCGTAGGATTTAGTGTAAACTTTTTGCAAAATAAATTTTCGTAGATACAGAGGGCGTTGTATAAAAGGGTGGCAGATCAAAGTTGTATTATTTTTAAATGAAATATACTATCTGTAGTGTATCGTATATTGTATGTTTTTTTTATTTATATGCATATTTGTTTAAACTGTAAAGTGCTGATTAATAAGCACAATTTACAAAAAGAACTTTTTATAATAGAAAGTTTTTTACTGATTTATAGGTCATATTTTGTGTCATCTCAACAATGCACAGCATCCCTGACATTGTAAAAATATTAAGTCATACAACGCTGTGATTGATCATAGAGAAGATTGTTTCCTTGTTAACAAAATCAAGGGTAGTTGTATCTAAAAACTTTCTAAAACAGTTTATTTTATTACCAGTTAAAATAATAATTACTGTTTTCACATGTAAGAACAAAAAAAAAAAAGAAAAAAAACTTCTCTGTCGCGTAATCGATCCCATTATGATAACATAACAGAACTGTCACAAGTGGACTGATCCGCCGCCTAACCAACTACGCTACGAACGATTTGTTTAATAACTTTTAAAATAATATTATCTATACACAACTTAGATCATGTTTAATATCAATTCGGTATAAATTTCGAAATCTATGTATATGCCTAAACACACTTGAAACATGCATTGTCATCCAGTTCTTAGCTATCCTGAAAATTTCAGAGCTCTAGGTAGTCGGGAAATAGGTTTAAATTCGATTACAAATTCCACGGAATGACACAGAGACACAGAACACGGCGAAAATATAAAAAACTTTCTAAAAATAGACAAAATAAACAATTTTTAATATTTAAATTTCAGGAGCTGATGTAATCGAAGAAGAGGAAGAATTATCCCAATCCAAAAAACCTCTGCTGGACGAAGAGGTCTTAAAAAACAAAAGAAAAAAAGTTGTAATGAAAATAAAAAATAAGTAATAAAAAAATTCTTCAGATTCCTCAGTGTTTTTACTCTTAAGTCTTAAATAAGTTAGCGTTGACCAAAATATACATATTAATTAAATTAAACTTTTCTAAGATAACATAAAATTGTCCCATATCTTAATAAAAATATATATATATACACAAATTTATATTTTCTACCGAAAGCACAATTGATTTCGCAGCAAATTGAAAAAGTGCGCCAAATGCCTAAGCCACACCTACTAATATTTCTATTGGCTTATTTTAGCCTCGTAACGGAATCCGGCGCTGGATATATTCTCGCATAATAATATGGTTCCCGCTTCCTGCACACGAAGACATATTATAATGTCAATGGAAGACATAGTACTTCATGTTCCTCCAGTTGGTTGTATCTCCTATTTGTTATTTTTGTAAGTAGTGTTCGATCTATAAATAGTCTATAAAGTGCAAAGTGATCTTATAGTGAAATTTTGCATACAGTTACATATTAATTTTACTGTTGTTTGTTACAACCAGAAAATTATTATAAAAATGGATGTTTTCAAAGATGCATCAAATCCATTAATGAATAATAAAATTGAAAGTAATTCTAAAGATTTGTTATCCAATATTAAAACTGAAGAAATTGATATTAAAGAATGTAAACTCGAATTCGATTTTTGTAAGATCAAAACAGAAAGTTGTGTAGAAAAAGAAGTTTCTCAAACTAAAACTGATGTTGTGTTAATAAGCAGAGAAACTATAAAAACCGAAAATGTTGATTCAAATGAGGGTATTCAAGGAAGAAAAAGTGATATGGAAATTAAGACAGACATTACACACCGTCCATTTGATTTCTCTGTTAGTAGAAATGATATCCATAATTTTGATGAAAATCCACAGACAGTAAAACGTAAGTTTGTGCATTTTTTATATGTATATAGGGGTATATAGGTTATTTATAATATATAAAGGTATCTCTTCACAAAGTTTTATAATAATTTATTAATTTTCACAAAAATAAAAATTGTTAAACGAAAATTTTATTTTTTGGAAAATTTGCAAATTTCTTGATAATTTTGAGGTTATGTTAAAAAGTACCCTTAACAAAAATAAAGATCTTTTTATTACACACAATTTTGCTGTTGAACATTTTTATCTCCGGCATCAAATTTTCTCAAAAAACGCGACCACCTTACATTTGTTTATTTTTGATTTCAGTTCAAGAACAGCCATACACAAATAATGGTAAGATCTTATGTGGGGATCCTAGTTAAAAACGTCTGGCCGCGCAGGTCTCTGCGCATTGAAAAAAAAACCAAATTCACCTCATTTCTGCGCGAGAAATTCAAATTTTCATGCATTGTTGCCAAATTAATTGTATATCTGTAATAATCGGAAACTTGTAAAAATACTGAAATAGCTCAAAATATGTTGTTCTAAGCATAAAAACTTACGGATTTTCTTGTTCTGTCCATGACTCTAAATTGGCGTGTTAGGTTAGGTAGAATGTTTTGTAAACAAACATGTTTGTTAGAAGTATGTTCTTAACTTTTAAAAAATATTCTGATTTTAGTGTTAAAGTTTTGTTTGTTCTCTTAGTTTTATTACAAATTTTGGCAAAACTAATATTCTATCACGAATATTAGATATCATGTTAGATAGAAAACAAATATATATATACACAAAATTTGTGATCACAACCAAAGATTTTGCTTGTTTGTTGATCGTTGTATTCATTGGATAAAATGAAATAAAATAAATTACGAAATAATCTTGAAATTTAAAAGCTATTTTTAAAATTATAGTCAGATATTTAAAACTATTTTTTTGGATACATAATGGTCAGCCATGTCGTAGGTAAAGTGTAATATTTAAAAACATGTTTATAGTCTTTAAAAAAAGCAATATTATAATGAAATTAATTAAATTAAAATCAGAGATTTATCGATGTGGCTATTTGAAAAAAAAATTCGAAAAGAGGCTGACCTTAAAGGCCATCCTTGCAACTTCCCGCTAGTTTTAACCGCAAAGCTATAGTAACGTGACGTATTTTGACTTTTTTTAAAATGTTTAATAAGCCATAACTTTTTAACGCCTTATTCGATTTTGATGTTCAAGATGGAATTCGACGCAGTTTTTTAAGACCTAAAAACGTTACCGAGAGTGCAAAATCGGTTAGTCGAAAAATCTCTAAGTTATTGAAAAAAAACACTTTTTGAAATTTTTCGACAACGATATCTTACGAACGAATCAACCGATTTTAATTTGCAAAACGGCATTCGACGTGGCTTTTTAAGCTTGAGAGCTGATTAGGTTATGAAATTGATCAATGCAATAGCCAAAAAGATATGCCCAAAAAACATCATTTTTACCAATTGTTTTTTTCGGTTATTTTAAAATTTCTCGAAATCTACCAACTCGAATCGGTTCAAACTTACAGGGAATCTAAGTTAGATGGAACTCTTTGGAATGATTTTTATTTCATTCCGATCGGTCAACCCGTTCAAAAGTTATAAGAGGTTTACATACATCCACACACACACACACATCCACACGTACATACAGACATACAGACACCCTCGTAAAAATAGTCAGGGGAGTTTCCTAAGACCTCAAAACGTTGAGATCCGATGAAAACTCGATTTTCGAAAAACGGGGTGAAACCAATAACTTCCCGATTTTAAAAAAAAAATTAAGTTTTACAATAGTTTAAAAAATGCGATTTTTTCGTTTACTTACATCTAAAAATCTAATTCTATATTAAAAGCGAAAGTTTTATAAAAAACCAGGGTGCGAAAATATCCGATATTTATTATAAATATCAAAATATCGGATATTTATGATATATATCCGATATATATCAAGTTTGATATATATCCATTTTGTATGAACGTCATGTTGTTATTTTATAGTATTATTTATGTATATTTGTTGCATACGTTTTACATAAGCATAATAAATTATTAAAAAAAAATGATAGTTTTAAATGCTTTCTTATATAGTACTTAAGTCTTAAAATGAAGGCTAGCGACAGGAAAACCTGGAAGTCTATGCAGGAAGGCTATGTCGAAGGACTGCCGATCTAATGTTAAGTTTTCACTAGATGGGTAAAAATAATTTAAACACTGCACAAAAACTTAGTCTTTTTCACTAGATGGTTCAAAATAATTTAAACACTACACAAAAACTTATAACTCACATATATTAAAATTAAAAAGGTATTCTTAAAGGAACTTTGCTTTCTGGTGTTCAGTTTTAGACTATTTTTCTTTCTGCCAAAACCCAGTGAAGCACCCTTCTCACTTCTAGTTTAGAAAAGGGTATTGTACTTAATAACTATTAATAAGTAATTTGGAAAAACCGTAACAATCCCTACCGGAAATTCTAAACAGACCTACAACCGTCGAACATCTTTAATCAGGAAAAAACCCAAAACTATTTAAACTAATAAATGTTAAATTGGTATAAGTATTAAATTCAATGCCCATTGTAAAATATCTGTTTACGATATGGGATTAGTCAAATAATACCTAAAAGGGTCTTTCAGTAAATTTTAGCAAAAATGAATATTTATGTAAGTATTCTAGGTATCTAGGTACGCAACAAGTCCACCGCGGTCGCCAAAACAGAAAAGCACGTAAAAACTGCACGAATGACGAATATATTGATATATATCACAAAATTCATTGGATATGTATCGGATATATATCATGATATATATTCATTGATATATATCCTTCGCACCCTGTAAAAAACTAAGAGTTTTTTATTATTTTTATTATTCCTAATAAAATGAACTTTCAAATAGTAAGGGTCAGTACAACTAATTTAACTCAAAATTGATCTGTTGTAATAGTAATCTAACTTTAATTTATTAATCTATTTACATCGCCTGTTATAGTAACTGAAATTTAAATATCTAAATGAATATGTATTTAAATATTACAATTTTCGATACTTTAAAATAACAACCCAAGCACACTTAATAAAAAGTAAAAAATGATATATTACCATTAAAAAAGCTAAAAAAATGTTATAGTTGATTCAAATTAAAAAAAAACACAACAAAGAACTTTTATAGCGACAGCACGACTTATTGCTAAGACCAGATAATAAGTATATATACTTAAAATTAAAAAAAAAATTGAGTAGAATCATCCCCTTTGTTAATGCTCAAAGCATAGATGTAATATTAGTAGAGGGAGCTATTATATTTTTAAACAAGCTAGAGAGAAATAAAGGATTTTTAATTTGGAATCTTGTTAACATTTCAAACTCCCGATTTACTCAGATTATTTAAATGTTTCGAAAAAGGTATATGCGTTTAAAATAAATTGAACGCGGGTGATTTAAACCCTACTTATTAAAATATTGTATTAGGTATTTTGTCTTGTAAAAATACAAAATATTTTCAGTTTTTTTATTATATTTACAATAATATCTACATAATGTGTTTCAGTTGGTGAACTATAAATAAATGAAACTATCTTCGAAAATTCTATTAATGTACTAAACACTTGCTCTTATTTAATCCTATCAACGTAAAGTATCTAAAATGTTTATAATGAGATATCATAGATTTACTTGAAATTTTGAGACCCAAATGTATTGTATTGTCAACTAACCTAGACCGAGGCCACAAGGATCTGAGGGAATAACAGAGGGGTTATTTTTATCAAGTTGTTTTACCCGTTTAGCTATGAGACAACAAATACACGATTTTATATTATATATTGAAATTTATTATACATCATTTATATTAAATAAACTATCATAACGTTAGCGCAACAATATTTGCAGATTTCAAAATTTATTGTAAAAAACTGTGATCCAGTTACCGACAGTTACAGATTTGCTTATTTTTGATGAAAATTGTGGTTTTTTTAGTAAAAATATTATCAAATTTCGATACAAAAGTATTAAAATTAGTCAAAAATGCATTTTTTTTTAAATATACGAGGATGCAGATTTTACAATTTATTCTAAAAAAACTGTAATCTAGTTACCGACTTGCTTCTTTTTAGTTGAAGAACAACCATACAAAACTTATCATGCGTTGAATCTCGAATTTGACATTAAAAAAGAAGAATTACACTCGACTATTGATTTACCGGATTTTAAAATGGAATTTCAAGATTTTGATGAAGAATTAAATTCAGAGCGGTGCATCAAAAGAGATTCCACTAAACAGGAACCAAGTTGTAAAAATACTGGCGACAAATATAAATGTAAAATATGTTCTAAATGTTTCACACATTCCTGTAATTTAAGAAAGCATATCAGAACTCATACTGGCGAGAAACCTTTTAAATGTAAAATTTGTTCGAAATGTTTCACTCAATCCAGTACTTTAAAAAATCATATTAGAACTCACACTAACGAAAAACCTTTTAAATGTGCAATATGTTCGAAATGTTTCACAGAATCCAGTAATTTAAAAAAACATATTAGAACTCACACTGACGAGAAACCTTTTAAATGTAAATTATGTTCGAAATGTTTCACAGAATCTAGTAATTTAAAAAAACATATTAGAACTCACACTGACGAGAAACCTTTTAAATGTGAAATATGTTCAAAATGTTTCAAACAATCTATTAGTTTAAAAAACCATATTAGCACTCACATTGATAAAAACGTAAAATAATGTTGTAAATAAACTTATAATTCAACTAAAAGTTTTTTTTATATCCTCCAATTGTTCTCTTTTAGATCTACATTTATTTTATCAATCAACCTCAACTTCCATCTTCCAATATCATATTTATCTACTCTTTTATTCCACATAATTCGCATCCCAATTAACAGGAAAATCCACCATACGGCCCTACATCATGTGGTTGGTCAGAAACAAATGTTCTAATAAAAATGATGTGTGCGCCATCTATAAGACAATGACAGGATTTCTAATACTCGTTACGAGTTTATTATTGTGTGATATTGAGGTTTAATTATTTAAAACAACGTTACCGGATTTGTTTACAAAATTAAATATATTAGTATTAGTGTTTAAAAAATGAATATCAAATTAATAAAACGCATAAAAATCGTTATTTTTATTAAGTTTTTTATTGGAATGGTTACTAAATTTGATTAAAACAAGCTATAGCGATATGTGTTGCCTAACTATGATTTAATTGCCGAAAAAATAACACAGAGCATACATCATTCAATATTTTCGTTTTGCGACTATTTGAACAATTTTTAATTACACAAGATTTCACCATCGTTAATTTTATTATTTTTACATATTTCAGTCGGTTTAAAATCGCTATAGCAGATGCACGGTTTATTTCGAGTTTTATAAGAAATGGTAAGTTTTTTCAAGTGATTAAGTTCGTTTTTTTTAGTGTATACTATTTTAGGTAAATTATTGACTGTAAATACAAGAGTAGACTGTGATAATTGCATTGGAATAACAGATATAATTTGTTTTATTTAAATTTGGATAAAGAAAGTTATCAATCATTAGGAATAGATGGAAGAGTATCTTATTTTACAAAAAAAAAAATGTAAAAACGATTGGGTAAGTTTTTTTTAGGAGTAAGTCGTATATCAAAGATTCATTTAAGTATTTCCAGAAAATGCCACGACATCGAGATGTACCTTCACTACAGTCCCTTGCCCTTAAGGGTATAGGTTGTCTCATTGTAAAAATGGCACCATGTTTATTAACTAAAATAAGTATCCATAAAGATCGTTCGAGAATAATTTCTAGTCTTCAGAAGAGTCTTATTTGGTTAAATAAATTATTATCATCACATGTTCCTTATTATCTTTATGACGAAATGGCTGTAGAAGTGTTAAAATCTGTGAAAGTTTTGATGGAAGAAACAGAAAAAACGTATTTAAAAATAATGTATATTTCGCATTATATGTCTGATTTTCGGACTGAAATGAATGTAGCCGCCAGTTTAACAAAAGTTGTGTTAAATAATTATTTAAAAAGTATCGATTTTTCATAATGGCCTAATATGATGAGAGACATTTTGTATGAGAATTTACATAATTTAACCGGATTGGAGATATTAAATTTAGGATCTTGTTTGGTTGGTTGGAGAACCACTGAAATTGATAAAATTAAATGTTTATTAAATGGCATTTCTCTGATGAAAAACTTAAAAAGTTTCTGTTGTTTTGATACTAGTGATGTAATTGTACAAACTATTTCTGATAATTGTGTTAATATAGAGTGTTTAGATTTAACATCATCAGATTCAGTAACTGATCGATGTATAGGTACAATACTTACTTAAATGTAAAAATTTAAAAGAATTACAATTACATCGTACATCTGTGACAATTGAAGGGTTATCTGAAATTATAGCTAATCTACCGAAATTACAAGATATAGGCTGTTGTGATGATTTCGGTAACGTTATTGAACACTTACACCGAAATTATCCACACAAAGGTCCATTTGCACTGAAAAAACTCCAAACTACTGATATATCGACAGTAGATTTACGATTATTAGTTGAAGTGTTTCCGAAAATTGAATATGTTTGTTTATTACATGATACACCCATATCGGATCTTACCGTACTAATTTCATTAGATAATTTAAAGGATTTAAAATTGATTTCATGTGCTTTTTATCGAGATAATTTAAAACAATTATTAGAAATTAGAGGTAATAATATAACAAGCCTTCATTTGAAACATGTCCAAGAAATGGATTTTAAAGTTTTGGTTGATATTAGTCAATTTTGTCCTCAATTAAAGATTTTAGAATGCCATAATTGTGGTTTTAGAAATAGTTCTGTACCGAATGAAAAATTTAAAATACCTCCGTTTTTAAGTTTAGAAAGGATTATTTGGAGGACTTATAGTGATATTAATCATTTTGAATTTATACTTAATTATGCTTATAATATTCGATTTATATATTTGGACTCATTGACTTGTTTAAATCATTCCTCAATTGTGAATGTTTTATCGGTAAATCCGATGAAAAAATTGGAGGAATTGAGAGTTGTGTACAGCAGCGATATGAATATGAGAAGTGTGGAATTGTTTCTTGCCAGTTGTACCAATTTAAAGATACTTTCAGAATTGGAAAGATGGCAGGGAATTACTATGGAGGAATTGGAGATTTTTCAAAAATATATTGTTAATCAAAATTTCGATTTGAATATACGACATAGTCTATCTTTTACTATTTTAATATAATATTTGTATCATTACGTATTTTCGTTTTTTAATAAATTTTCGGAAAATTTATATTTGATTTCGGTTTTTAGAAATTTTGAAAAACTTAAATTTTACGAATTTACAAAGGTGCAAATTTGCTGTTTTAATATTTTCAATTTAAACTTTATACAAATTTTAAATACAAATTGAAATAACTGAAATTAACCACTCTCGATTTTTGGATCCAAGTTCCCTTTCGGGCGTTACGACCAGTTACGACTGAGGCTAGGAACTAGCCAAAAAAAAATTCATACCAAAATTTGTCACGACACGACATACGCATGTTGTCTCTCTCTCTCTCATAGAGAGATATACCTATCTTTATTTAAATAGGAAATCCTAATATGCGTAAATAAATACTAATAAAAGTACAATTAAAAAGACATTAATTTAAATTAAAAGAAAATATTGTAGAAAAAAATAAGTACCTATAATAGTATTATATTTTATTTCATCCTGTTTTTATAAATTAATAAATTCATAAACATTTTAAAAATAGTTCTTAACTTGACTAGTTAGGTACCTACGTCAAATTACCTTAACTGTGAGTTACTGTCAAATATTTTAATTTTAAAATTTTGTATTAAATTGTTAATTCTTGTTTTAAATTAAATTAAAATAAAAAGTAATTCTAGGTAGATGTATATCATCTAAACCTCTGATATTGTATGAATGGACACTTTTGTAAAAAGAAACGAACTGTTGAAAATATTCAAGTGATAATGGATTTACTTTTTTCTATTTTGCTTTGATAGTGTAGTGTCGTGACTTTGTTAAGTTTATACAGTTTTTTTGGAGATAATAAATAATAAAATAATACAAAATAATAACAATAATGAATCCTGACAGTGTTTCTGTTCTGCAAAAGTTCCGGACATTGCTGATGGATTTAGGTAAGAAGAGATTTAATACAGACAATAATAAATGCTTACGTGTGTATAAACACTCTGTTGTGTTTACAAATTACAATTCCTTTACTAATTAATCGGAAGGAAGTTCGTTCCATCCGGGTGTCCCTTGACACCTCTCACTTTTTTTTTATTATTATTTAAGCAAATTATTTAAAAATTTCGACAAAAGTTCTAATTTTATTCGATTTATTTTTTAAAACATTAAAAATAAATTGTATTTTCTCTATTTTCCGGAAAATCCCCAATATTCTTGTCGGACAGATGGTTCAATATGTTACTAATATCACTAGAAAAAGTAACAAATCAAAATTTTGCTGGAGGTAATAAATATAGAGGTCGCATGAAATCGTCGACTTTGGAGTGTCCTTTAAAATTTGTCGGACAATATTACCAATTAATTGTAAGTATTTTTATCAAACAATCCTGCAAAAATCAGTCGTGAGGTTGTAAATTTTATGACTTCATAACTATGCCATGTTTGGAGTGTCGGACGTGCAAAAATACCCCCTTTAATTGTCCGACAAAATGATTTTTGTTTTCGGCATAAAAAAATTTCCGATTGTCAGAAAATATTCATGGAGGTCATAAATTTATTGAATACATCAAATAGACGACTTTTCACTGAATTCCCCAGAAAACGCTCCTTCGTAATAGAAAAGTTGTCCGACTCGACATGAATAATTAAATAAACGAAGTCTCATAAAGGAGGTAATCATCATTTTTTTAAGTGTGGGCCGAGGGACTGTTATATTATTTAATTTAGAAAGGTATTGTTTGGCTTTTCAGTTTTTATTTTTCCACTTTCTTTTAGTTTCTCGTTTATTTATTTATGAATCGATATTAAACACTATCTATTGGGTTTTCTCAGAACCTAAATGTTAAATAATCTAGAAATCAAAATACAGTACCATCTGACCTACATGTCAAGGGTTACTTCAATTGCCTTAAACTGTCATCTATTAGGAAATCGTAGAACTGAACAATATGGGATATTGTCACTTTACTATCGAAATACATAAATAAGTAAAAAATTAATTAAAAAAATATTTTCCAGTGGACCAAATTGTGAATCTAAACCATTCTCGAATTCCCTTGAACACACACAAAAAATTTCATTAAAATCTGACCAATCGTTTAGAAGCAGTTTAGTCGCATACACACGAACACAAGAAATATATATATAAAGATTTGAAAAAGTCGAAAATTCGAAGTTATCGAAAAGAAATAGAAAAATAAAACTCAAAATTATTAAAGAAATAATAAAAAAAAAAAACTTGAATTATCTTCAGTTTATGAATTAAAACAAAAACATTGGAACAGTTTTTTTATTTTGATAAATTAAAATATTCAAAATTATAAACTTAATTTTAAATTAATAAATTAGAAAAGTTTTACGAACAAATTATTTTTTTTTACACTAATAAAATTTTCAAATCTTAATACATTCCAAACATTTTGTAATATTTTGTTGATTATTTTTGTTAAAATGCAAATAAACATCAAATGTATTTGAATGTAGAATTTTTTCAACAAAAATTAACTGATCTTTAACAAATACAAGAAAATTCGCATCTATATTTAAACAAAAATAAAAATTGATTTCCAGGCGCCCTTTAAAAGATTAATTTTCATATGTTTAAAAAGTTCTCCTAAATTGTAAATTTCATCACATTTAAAACATTTTTGCTTAATTTTGTCTTTTTTCATTTCCCATTCGTGATTTAAACAATTGGAATAATCAAAGCTTTTGCCGCAATTACAACTAAAGAAATACTCTAAGAAATGTAACGATTTATATACTTCGTAATCAACTTTATCAATTAAATTTTGTTTTAACAAAAAATAAAAACAAATATTACAAAATGAATGTTTGTAATGTTTACTAACATATAATTCTTTCCCATAATTACAATTAATACAAACAGGAAAAAAAACTAAATTATTTTCAATTTTCTTTTTTTAAATAACTTTCTCATCAATAAAGAATTTGCTAGCGGTGTAAATTTGATACTCACAAATAAATTTAAATAACCACTATTTTTAAAACACTTTTTAATAACTAAACAAGAATTTTCTTGTAAGATTGTAATATAATTTTTAGTTGAATTACTAGAATTTTGCAAAATTTGCAATTCTTCAATTTTGGGAGTATTTAACTGATTTTTCACTAAAATTCAAATCTACTTTACAATAAAATTATTAAAATTTTTGATATATATTTTGTAAAATCCATTATTATCGTTTTTATAAAATTTACTTGAAATTTATAAGAAATTAACGAAGCTAATATCTCATCTCCTATAAAAACAACTTTAACTTTTACAACATTTTCGGCACGATTTAAAATTGAATAAAAATAAAACAAATAATCCTTAAAACAAAAAAAGCATTGTGTGGTTTTATGAAACCACGGTAAAAGTGAAACTTTTTTTACACTATAGACATTTAACTAAAAATTTTTCGAATCATATTCCATTAAGGGTATAAAAATGGCTTTATTAAATCAAAATTGAAATCACAATCGAAATTGAAATCTAAATCAAAAGGTGTGTGCGATTCACACACGATAGAAGTGAAAACTTCAGTAAATCGACAAAAGAATGAAATGAATATATATAACAAGGGTAGGATAATTACAAAGTTTATTTGTTTAAAAATGAAAGTGTTTTGATTAATTTTAAAAGATTTTATTTAATATATGTTACATAATTTATTGCTCAAGTTCCATATTTTCAGTTTCAAAAATTATTATTTACGACTGTAATATTTTTAAAACGTTACATGTTGTAGATACTTACGCAGTCGAAGTTCGTATTAATACGAATAGTAGGATTGTTTTCATTAGCAGATGTGCTCACTCCCGTACATTTTTGTATTAAACTATAAGCGCCGCCTACTTTATACCTACTCGGCGTTCGACCGACATGCGACATGCAGTTAAAACGATCTAATAAAAGTTTCACTTTAAAAACAACAAAATAATTTGAAAAAAGTGTAATAAAGATTGAGAAATCTAAAATTATCGGAAAATTAGGAAAAAATTAAAAAATGTATTGAAACAGTTTTTTATTTGATGAAATAAAATATTAAAATATATAAACTTAATTTACAATAGGAATTAATAAATTAAGAAATTAGAAAAATTTTACGGGAAAATTAAAGTCAACCAATAATCAGAATCAGTTTTTTTTACAGTAATAAAATTTTCAAATCTTGTAATTGCTTTGTAACCACCATCAAACGGTTCAGATAATAATCCAATTATATTTTGTTGATTATTTTCGTTGAAGTGCAAAAAAAGATGTAATTTATCACATTGTTCCATTTTTTCAACAAAAATTAACTGATCTTTAACAAAAATCAAAATATTCGTAAATTCATTTAAACAAAAATGGAAACCGGTTAAACCATGTACATTAAGACAATGTTTATATTTTATATGACTTAATAATTCTCCAAAATTATAAATTTCATCACATTTAAAACATTTTTGCTTAATTTTGTCTTTTTTCATTTCCCATTCGTGATATAAACATTTGGAATATTTGAAGATTTTGCCGCAATTACAACTGCAGAAATACTCTAATGGATATTCCGGATTAAATATTTCGTAGTCAACTTTATCAATTAAATTTTGTTTTAATAAAAAATTAAAACAAATTTCACAAAGTGAATGTTTGTTTTATTTACTAACATATAAAGAAAAATTTCCAAGATTACAATTAACACAAACAGGAAAAAAATCTTTGTTTTCTTTAACTAAACCAAATTTACATTCTGTTAAAGAATATTCTGGATAATTTGTCATAAAATCTGAACTCAGTTGTAATTTTCTCAACGTTAAATATTTTGTCATTGGAGTAAATCTGATATTTTCAAATAAATTTAAATAATTGATATTTCTAGAACACCTTTCAATAACCAAACAAGAATTTTCTTGTAAGAATTTAACATTATTTTGAATTGAGTTATTTGAATCTTGTAAACTTTTCAATTCTTTAATTTTGGGAACATTTATTAATGGTCTCTCATTACTATTCAAATCAACTTCAATATTAACAAAATTATTAAAGGCTTTTATATTTATTTTATAAAAACCGTCATTATCGTTTTTATAAGTTTCGCATTTATATTTATTTGAACAAATTTTCAAATTTTCATCAAGTAAGTTTACATGAAATTTATATGAAATTAAGGAAGCCAATTTCGCACCTCCGATAAAAACAACTTTAACTTTTATAAAATTTTCAGTTCGATTTAAAATTACAAAAAAGTAGAACAAATAATCGTCAAAACGATAAATAAAAACATTTCGAACATCAGAAAAAAAATTCAAATTGCAAGAAAAAAACGGATTCTTTAAAACTGAATCTTTATGAATTCTTTGAAAATGTTTAAAAAGTAGGAACGTTGGAATTTCGTCCGACTGCGGACAAAGAGGACAAACATATTTTTTTTCCACACAAATATTTTCATGTTCCACAACTTCGGAGTGCCGTAGTAATTCCCGACATCCATCGAATCGGTTTACACATTTAAAAAGGCTTTTTTCAGCTATAATATTGTAAGAAGAATTAGCTCCAGTCCAATCCGGGTTCTTCTGGGTGCACCGACCACAAACAGAGCGACGGTTAGGAAAGACTTTTATTGGCAAAACCGATAAATATTTCTCACATATGTCGCATGTAAGTTCGTCCAAAACTGTATCCGAAATTACGATTGCCATAGTAGAAAAATGCTAGAAAAAAATTAAAAATGAAAATTAAACTTTTTTATATATTTATTAATTTATAACTATAAACACTCACTCATCATGAATTATCAAAAATCTTCATATTTCACTCATTTTTAAGAATATTTCAAAATTTCAAATTGCGTTTGATATCTAATTTAAACATAAAAACTATTTTTGATAATTTTTTTAGTTTTCAAAGTATCGAAATCGAAAATTTTCCTGAATCAATACAAAATATCAAATCAAACACACAAAATCGTATTTTCATATCTTTTTTAAATATCAAAATACCAATATATCAATATTTCATTTATTTTTAAGAATTTTTCAAAATTTCAAAATGCTCCTGAATTAGTAAAGTATCTAATTAATAACCAAAAAACGATTTTCGATATCTTTTTTAGTTTTCAAAATATCGATATCTGAATTCTATTAAATATCATGATTTTTGTAAAATGATGAAATATCAAATATCTTCATATGTTAATCATTTTTGAAATTTTTTAAAAATTTCAAATGATTCTAGATCAGTGCACAATTTCTAATTAAACACAAAAAAACGTGTGCTTCTCAGAACGTAAGACAGAAGTGATAACTTCGACTAATTTAAAAATTAAAAAACTATAAAAAATTTCAAAGTTCGATAACTTTTTTATTTGTAAACGTACAAAAAGTTATAACCTATCAAAAGATAGGAAATTTTCTCAAAAATTTAGAAATGTTACTATTTTTTTTATAACTTTTCTAGTTTTCGATATACGAGGGAATTACAAATTTTAACAAAAATTTTTAAATTCCCCCGTATATTCAAAACAATAAAAGATATGAAAAAACTAAATAGAATTTTGGATTTCTGAGAAAATTTCCTTTCTTATGATAGGTTATAACTTTCTATACGTTAATAAATAAAAAATTTACAAACTTTTTTAATTTTTCGTAAATTGAACTTTTGTTAATAAAAATGTAAAAATTAAAAAACAACAAAAATTTTAAAGTTCGATAACTTTTTTATTTGTAAACATACAAAAAGTTATAACCTATCAAAAGATAGGAAATTTTCTCAAAAATTTAGTAAAACGCTATTTTAGACACATTATCACTCATTTATTCGAAAAAATACTCTTTTAGGCCAAAAAAATTGCTCTTTCACTTCAAAATAACTCTATTTTAGTCCAAAAAACGCTCTTTTATATTAAAAAACACTCTTTTAGTTAAAGAAAAACGATCTTTTAGTCCAAAGAATATTCTTTTCTCAAAAATCCAAAATTCCAATTAGTTTTTTCATATCTTTTATAGTTTTCAATATTCGGGGGAATTACAAAATATTTGTTAAAATTTGTAATTCCCTCATATATCGAAAACTAGAAAAGTACCAGAGAAGAAATATTTAAAACAATTTTAAATTGATATGAATAATAATGTTGATAAGTCAACAATTTTTATAGAGATAACGATAAATTTTTGTATTCAATACTAAACAAAGCATTTTTACATTTTTTTTAATATCTCAAAATATACAAAACCAATTATGATAAATCAAATTGCCTTACAAAAACCTCACAATTATTTTCTAATTAAAACAGTAAACAATAATTAACAAACACTAATTTAAGATAAATTTTTCTAAAATGTCAAAAATCAGATGGAAGATATTTCAAAATAATAGTTTACTACTTATATAGCAATAGTAATAAAAAAAGAAATAACAAAAAAACAGTGTAAAAAAGTAAATTGAACATAGACAACGCCCCGTGGGATTCAACAAACACAAACATTCTTTTTTATACTTTAAATGAAATCTACTTACCCGATTAAGTTCAATTTCCTAACAGTAAACTTTTAACTGTCTTTAAAACAGTTTTTTCATCAATAAACACACTTATTTACAATTATTCAGGAGAGAAATAAAAATTTCACGTGTTCGATCCATCTCTATGGTTCGATCTCGAGACAGATCGTGTGACAAGTGACAACTTTACTTCCTTTTATTCGGTATGTGGCGCGCATGGCTAAATAACAGAACTATAAATTAATGAGTCGTGAAAATAGGCAACACAAAATACTAAGTCATTACCTTAGTAATTAATCAATAACAAAAATTTAATAAAGAAATAGTTTAAAAAAACTTATTTAAGATGTAAAATTTATCAGATTTGTTGATTTTGGGTTTATTTTATTAATTTGTATGGTAAGGGGCTGAATTCTAGTTATTACTAAGATCAATATTCTGACAAGTTCGTACTAGAAGTATCATTATTAAGACATTATTTTTAGTATTTAGTTCAACTCTAACATTAAGAAATTAAATAAATTTGTTAAAAAGGATTATTTATAATATAAAATTGATTAAAAAGTTATTGTTTTTTTGTTTGTTTCATTAACTTGTATGGTAAGGGGCTGAATTCTAATTATTACAAGACCAAAATCAAGACAACAACTATCATAAACATTTATTGTTGTTGAAAGTAAGTAACTCTTTAATTAAACCAACAAATAACCAAATAAATATTTACAAAATATAAAAGATTAGTTAAATTAATAATATTTATATCTATACTTTATTTTTATTACCTATAAATAGTAGTTCTGATAACTGCAATGTTGCCACATTGTATCGAACTAATTTAAATCATAGTTAGGGAACACATATCGCAACAGATCATTTTCTTGTTTTAATCAAATTTAGTAACAATTCCAATAAAAAAACCTAATAAAAATAACGATTTTTATAAATTTGATATTCATTTTTTAAACACTAATACTGATATATTTAATGTTGTAATAAATGAGTGTAATTTTGTAAACAAATCCTACAACTTAAAATAATAAAATGATTTGAATTTTACTTTAAGACTACTCGTTTAACACTGAATATAAAATTATAAAATAATATCTACTTTTAGTTGAAACAATAATAAAAGATTTCTTAGAAATTGTCTTTATCGTATTATGGCTTTGCATTTCTGCTTAATTGCCAAATCGCGCTGCACCTGCAGGTTCGTAACTCCTCCGCCCTTAGAGGGAAATTCTGTTGTTAACGGGATTTCCATAGATGTCATGTTCTTGAGCTTGAACTTGTCGAAATTTTCTTTTCCTACATATCTTGTAAATTGTTATTGCAATAATAAAAATAGCACTTATATATAATAAAATTGTCCAGATACTTATACTATAAAATTTTACAGGTTCATCTAAAATTGATTTTAATTTGTCTTGTTGAAGTTCTAATAAATTTTTTAAAGTTTTAACAGTATCTAAATTAACATTGTCTAATTTTAATGGTTTCATTTTAATAATTGAATTGTCGATTGAAACCATTTCACTATTTAAATTTGGTAGTTCTATAATTTTAAAAGTTTCTTTAATATTTTGATAAGTTTGGATTATAAAGTCTTTTATTTTAACAACACAGTAAGAGTTCAATTTTAAAACAAAAGTTCCTTTTAGCACAATTGTATCTTTTAATTTACCGCACTGAACTATTACACTTTGGGCACTAGGCAGGATGATGATCCACTGGTTATCTTCGATTTTCTGAAATTTTTCTCCTGTGATTTCTACAGTTGTAGTTGGACACATTGTAATATTAGGCATAAATTTAATCATTTGTACTTCACAAGGTATATTTGGTTTTGTGATAGATAACGGTGTTTCTTCCTTGCAGATAAATTCTGTGAGTACTATTTCTTGGCATTTTGTGTCGGATGCAATAAAATTATTTTCGTTTAAGGATAAATATTTGAATTGTGGGATTATAATTTTAAACGATTTTAGTTGTGGGATAGGTAAAGGATATAAATGATAATAATTATAGGTTTCACCCTCAACAATCGGTATTTGAATAATAAATATTATTTGACCAAATTTACTGTAACTTTTAATTGTTGCTAAAAGAGACTATTACTTTTGCACAACATAAGAGAGCTCGGGACTATACTTTAGATAGACCCCGAAAAAGATGTTACTGAAAAATATTACCACGCCACTGGATTGATCAATAAATTCAATTTGTAAATATTTAATGTGGTTTATTAAATTAACTATAAAAACAATTAAACGCTACAGTTTCTATACATGTTTTCTTAATTTTATAAAACGTAATTACAATTTTGCAATGCCCACACGGCACAACTATATACTAAATTTTGATAGAGTTCCACTAATCGTTTATATAAGAAAAAATGTTTTTACTTTACCAAATCCAAGAAATGATAGCAAAACTGGAACGCCAACGTCGCCAACCAACTTCTTTTTACTTTTGACGAGATTCTTAATTTATCATCAAATTCTAAACAAATGATAGGATGAACTGGAACGCCAAGTGTTTACTGTTGGAGAGATTCTAGATTCTCTAATTTGAAAATAACTGGGATGAGAACACCGAAAATGAATATAATATCAAAATTCTACTTATGTTTGAAAATCAAAAAACTGTCAGAGCGAAGTGACTTTTTGTATCAATCATTCTCGCCGTAGTAACAAATTAGGCTTTTTTTTACCTGCAGTGGCGGGCGACATAAAACCAAAAAAAAATAATACAATAAAGAATGAAAAAATAGAAAATAAATTCAAAAACTGAACAATTGTTTAAATCAAATTTAAACATACTGCCCCGCGTTGAAAGCATCTTGCTTTCAAATACTGAGGAAGTGAATAATATATAAAATATACCTAATAATTGTTAAATAAAAAAAAACTATTGAACAATAACAAATAATAATGAGATAATGTATAAATTATTTTCTTTTAGTGGCGATCAAGTCAATTATTAAACTTTCTTTCAAAAGGTAATGGACACACCTTGGTGACTGGTCGCATATGTATTCTCCCGAGGAGGTTTTTACTTTAATGACACGTATCTTATTATCCGGACCAGGATATACCTCCACTATTCTAGCCAAAGGCCATTGTAAAGGTTTAGTATTATCCTCTTTTAGGATAACTAAGTCATTCACAGCGAGATTTCGTGATGAAGTGAACCATTTGGGACGGTTTTGAAGTAAATTTAAGTATTCAATAGACCATCTTTTCCAAAAAGACTGCTGAATCTGAGAAATTTTTTGCCATAGAGACAAACGGTTTTCAGGAATTGATAAGGTATCCCTTTCCGGATACGAAGTAAGAGACCTTCCTATTAAAAAATGGCCAGGAGTAAGACTCTGAAGGTCGTTTGGATCATTAGAAAGACTGCAAATTGGCCGAGAATTAAGAATCGCCTCTATCTGAGTTAATATAGTATACAATAATTCAAAAGTTAAATTCGCATTACCTATCAGACGAACTAAGTGAAATTTTACGCTCTTTACTGCCGCTTCCATAATTCCACCCCAGTGCGGTGCATTTGGAGGGATAAACTTGAAATCTATTTTATTTGCTGAGCAAAAATCAGAAATAGATTGATTTGTACAATTTTTTACTAGAAATGTATGCAGATCGTAAAGTTGATTTCAAGCACCAGAAAAATTACTGCCATTGTCACTAAAAATGTAGGAGGGATTACCTCTTCTAGAGATAAACCTCTTTAAGGCTAATATAAAAGCATCAGTGGAAAGACTAGTTACCAGTTCTAAATGAATGGCTTTGGTAACCATGCAAACGAACACGGCAATGTATGATTTAAGGAGAGGGGCCTTACGTAAAGCTGATGATTTTAAACACACAGGACCAGCATAGTCAATACCCACTCGGTTAAACGGCCTGTCTGGAGTCACTCTAACCTTAGGTAAATCAGCCATAATTTGATTATAAGAAATAGGTTTCAAACGAAAACAAGTGAGACAATGATGTATTATCTTCTTTACTTCTCTTAGTCCATTAAGAGGCCAATATTTGAGTCGAACATTCGACAATAGAGTTTGAGCACCTCCATGTCCAAGACGAATATGCTCATGTTTAAGAATTAGAGATACTAAATGATTTTTTGAAGGAAGTAAGATCGGATATTTTTGATTAAAATCAAGATCTGTATGAGTTAAACGACCGCCCACTCTCAGCAAACCGTCTTTTTCACTTAAGAATGGTTGCAAACCGAGTATTCCTTTATTGGACAATAATTTATTATTTTTTAGCTCAAAAATTTCTCTAGCAAAGTGTTTCTGCTGAAGAGATTTGATCATAATAAGCACTGACTTTTCTAATTCAAACACAGATAGAGGACCACTGAGTTTCTCTTTTGAAGGATGCAAATTATTTATGAACCTAATAACATACGCCAAAACTCGTTGACATTTATTAAATTCAGAAAATTTTTCAAAAAATGGATCCCAAAAATTGTTAGAATCTTGTTGAAACCTGGCAAGAAGTGTAACTTTTCTTGCTTCTTGACAAGCAGCCTGAACTTCCTTTTCAACTTGAAACGGTTTCAAGTTTAGAGAATTTTGTATAAGAAATGATGGACCGCGCCACCACAAAGGAGAATTTAACAATTCATATGGTTGAACTCCTCTTGATGGAAAATCTGCTGGATTATCCTGCGATTTAATAAAGTGCCAACACCATTGGGATGATGCTGATTGAATTTTCGTAACTCTATTGGCAACGAACGTAGTCCACCGATGTGATGGGGAACTAATCCAATAAAGGGCTATTTCAGAATCTGAGTGGAGATGAATTTCAGAAAATGTTACAGTGTCTTTAAACACAGTAAGAAATGCGCCTACCAATTCTACTAATAAAAGCATTGCCGAAAGTTCCAACCTTGGAATTGAAATAACTTTTTGTGGAGCAATTCTAGATTTGGCTGTAGCTAGACAGGAAGAAACAGTTCCATCAGAATAGACAGTTCGAAGATAAACACAAGCTGCATAAGCTTTTGAACTTGCATCAGAAAATCCGTGAAGATGAACTGAAGAAATAACCTTTTCACTGAAAAAATATCTTGGTATTTTGAGAGATTTGAGTAATGATATATTTTTTATGAATTTATTCCATTCACTAATTATAAATTCATCGCAGATTTCAGTATCCCAGTCAATTTTCAAATTCCAAGTAGCATTAATAATCAGTTTACCCAAAACTACTACGGGTGCTACGAAACCTAACGGGTCCCAACATTGTGAAATACAAGAAAGGATTTTTCGTTTGGTAGGGGGACCAAAAAATTCAAATTTTGGAACTGAAATTATAAAACAATCTTCTTGAATGTTCCACTTTAGACCAAGAACTTTACTGATAGCCTCGTCTTTATTTAAATCAATTTCAGAAAAGCTGGCGAGGGAAAATTCGTTGAACGAATTTTTAATATTTGAATGCCATTTGTGAAGATAAAATCCACAAGGATTTAAAAGAGAATTGAGTTCAATGAATAACTGCTGCAACTCCTCCAACGAATTAGCCCCTGATAGTGTATCATCAACATAAGTTTGTAATAGCAGACTTTTAGTTGCTAACGGATATTTGTTTTTGTTATCCGTAGCGATTTTATTGAGAAATCTAGTTGCTAGAAAAGGTGCACAATTTGTACCATAAGTTAGAGTTGTTAACTCTATACATTGTAGAGGATTTTCTGGATTCTCTCTCCAGAGAATATTTTGAAGAAATGCCTGATTTGGGTTTACTTTGATACACCGATACATTTTTACTATGTCTCCAACTAAAACATATTTAAATGAGCGAAAGCGAAGAAGAATATCAAAAAGATTGGGTTGTACTTGAAACCCTTTATACATAACATCATTTAGAGACAAACCAGAGTCTGTTTTACATGATGCATCGAATACGACGCGCAATTTGGTTGTGACAGCATCTTGTCTCAGTACAGCATGGTGAGGCAAGAAATATTTTAATTGAGAATATTCATTATATTCTGTAAGAGGTACATAACGACCATGACCAAGTTGTACATATTCATCAATAAACCGTTTATATTCTAAAAAGAATTCTGAATCCTTTCGAAATTTTTTCTCAAGATTTAAAAACCGAAGTTTAGCAACAGGCAATGATCGACCCAATTTTAAGTTCTCACAAGGAGATTTTAAAGGTAAATCAACTTGAAATGAACCATCTTCCAATTGACGCGTTGTTGAAATAAATTTATTCTCAACTAACTGATTCTCAATTGATAACGAAGAATTTGAATCAGATATTGTTTCTAAAGTCCAAAATTTTTCGACTAATGATTCTAAGTTATCAAAATTATTTATTTGTGAACATAATGCTACTGTGCATGGAACTTCATTTAAAAATTGTTGAACAGAATTACGATTTGAAGTAACTATACCTGAAATTGGACAGATATAATTTCTAAAGCTCTGTGGAGCGTGGCCTACGACTATCCAGCCCAACCGAGTTGAAATTAAAACTGGTAATGTCTTACCCAACCTGATAATACCATCAAGTAACAAATCATAATAATAATCCGCACCAATAAGAATGTCAATTGGAGAAGGAGAAAAATAGGTTTTATCGGCTAATGTTATATGAGATGGAATTTTAATTTTATTACGATCAATTAAAACTTGTGGAAGGTTTGAGGTGATGTTACTTAAAACTGAACAAGACAACTTTATTTTAAATTTATTTAGGTTCGATTGAACTACTAAATTAACCATACTATTCGAGAAGGTGGAACTGCTTCCAATTCCTGAAATATTTAATTTATTGACATAGGTAGTATATCCTAATTTTGTAATAAGATTTGAAGTTACAAACGAGTGTTGACTTCCGGGATCTAACACTGCCTTTGCCATAATTTTATGTCCATCAGAACTATACATACATACCTGGGAAGTTCCTAAAAGAATATGTGAGCTGGATTTATTAATAGCAGAAAGAACATTAGCGTGTTGAGGAATTTGTTCTGTGGATTATTGATAGTTTCATCATTCGAAACGTTGGGTGTAAGGGAAATAGCACCATTATCATGCATATTGGTGCCTGAAGTTGAGGGAATGTTTCTAGAACGTTCAAAGTTAGAAAAACTTGAATTATAACGAGGTGTGGAATAATTTGATTTATTATTTGCGAGATTATTATCGTGTAAAATTGTGTGATGTTTTTTATTACATACAGAACAGAGATGTTTACTAGCGCAATTTGATATTACGTGATTGCCAAAGCAATTTACACAGAGTTGTTTGGATTTTATAAAATTGTATTTTTTGTTATGAGGAAGATTTCGAAACTTATCGCAGCTATAAATTTTGTGGGAATCATGACAAAAGATACACTGTCCTTGAACTTGCACATGTGACTTTAAATTAGTTGAAACATTTGTAGTTAAAGAAACCTTTGGAAAATTTTTATTTTGAGAAGTATGACTTTCTACAGATTTAAGACCTTCCAGTCCACTGCATCTTTTATCGATACTTTCTAGAAATGTATCAAGAGTGGGGTATTGCAACGTGTCTTTTTCAAATTCGAAGTTACGTTTTGTTGCATAATCTAATTTACGTTCCAGTGAATAATTAAGAAACATATCTAACATCTGTTTGGAAGTTAAATTTAAATTTTTTAGTGCTTCTAAATTCTTTGTAACGTTGGTGTGGAAATCTCTCAATTGATCGGCTGTACCCTTTGATACAGAATTAATGTCCAAAATATTGGCTATTAAGGTGTTTGCAAAAACATTTTTATTATCATAACGTTTTTTCAAAATGTCTAACGCTACTTGAAAATTATGATTTGAAACTGATATATTTTGAATTAACTTTAATGGCTCATCCCGGAGAAATGATTTTAAATAAACAAATTTTTGAACCTCAGGTAAACTGTTATTATTCAAAATTATTGCTTCGAAAAGTTGAAAAAATGGCACCCAGTCCGTTGGGTTGCCAGAAAATATGGGAATTTTAATTTCTGGTAACTGAACTTTTGGTGAGATTGAACACTTCTTTGTTTTCTCTGATATTATCTCTGACTTTTTATTAAGTCCTGAAACCTTGGCCTTAAGATTGGACATTAACTCGCAATAGCGTTCGTCAAAAATATCGCTTTCGTCCTGAGTACTTACACTTGAAGACTCATCTTCAAGTAATTCTAGAGCTACTGAAAACTTATCATAAATCTTAGAAAGTTGGTCGATTTTTAGCTCAAGCAGTGTAACACTAACTTCTGAATCAGCCTTTGACTCATACCAATTTTCAAGTTTTGTAAGATTTGATTTTGCAATCCTTTTATTTAGTTTTGCATGTTCAAGAATATCTTTATCGTTATTTTCGCTATTAGGCATTGTGAAATATTGAAATTGACTTTATAGAAAATACTATTGGTTTAAATTTAAATAGTTTACCCAACGAAAACAGTAAATTTTGACGAAGCTCCTTTAAATGCTAAATATTAACAATTAAACTTAAAATATAGAACAAATTTGTCACTATAAAATCTTAGTGATTAGAGCGTATAAAAAATTCCGCGAAAATGTCAGTTTGTTAATGAGAGAAGAAAATCTATTATATTCTTTATCCACCAATGAAAAACTTAGAATCCGCACTGAAGCACTTTTAAATAGTTTTAAGAAGAAAAATTCACTTAGCATTAAACAACATACAACAATGAGCTATTTACTTAGCTGAAAAATATTCACTTGATCTAAATTCAAGAGAATTAACTAGTCATTTTGTATACAAAAAAGAAACTGTAGCGGTTAACAATAAAGAATTTTTCTTTAGAAAAAAGTGAGTTTTATATCCGGCTCGAAGGACCAATTTATGTTGCTAAAAGAGACTTTTACTTTTGCACAACATAAGAGAGCTCGGGACTATACTTTAGATAGACCCCGAAAACGATGTTACTGAAAAATATTACCACGCCACTGGATTGGTCAATAAATTTAAATTGTAAATATTTAATGTGGTTTATTAAATTAACTATAAAAACAATTAAACGCTACAGTTTCTATACATGTTTTCTTAATTTTCTAAAACGTAATTACAATTTTGCAATAAACACACTACCTATACTAAATTTTTGATAGAGTTCCACTAATCGTTTATATAAGAAAAAATGTTTTTACTTTACCAAATCCAAGAAATAATAGCAAAACTGGAACGCCAACGTCACCAACCAACTTCTTTTTACTTTTGTCGAGATTCTTAATTTATCAAATTCTGAACAAATGATAGGAAGAACTGGAACGCAAAGTGTTTACTTTTGGAGAGATTCTAAATTCTCTGATTTGAAAATAACTGGGATGAGAACACCGAAAATGAATATACTATCAAAATTCTACTTATGTTTGAAATCAAAAAACTGTCAGAGCGAAGCGACTTTTTGTATCAATCATTCTCGCCGTAGTAACAAATTAGGCTTTTTTTTTACCTGCAGTGGCGGGCGACATAAAACCAAATAAAAAATAATGCAAAGAATGAAAAAATAGAAAATAAATTAAAAAACTGAAAAATTGTTTAAATCAAATTTAAACACTACTTTTGGTTTTTTTTTTGAAGAAAATCTAGCTCCAAAATTATTTAATAAATCTGAGGCCATAGTTAAATGTTAATTTTCACTGATGTACACTTTTTTTATTATTAATAGACGAAATATAAATAAACAAAATTTAACAGCATACAAATTTGCCTTATTTATATGTATGGCTAACTACCAGCTTTCACCCTAGCGCTAGTTTATAATGTGACCACCAGTCAGCGCACCATGTCCGGTGACACATACCAATAATACAGGTTTCTATTTACTTACTTCACTAGTTTAATAAATGAAACTATAACACAACTCCTCAATAATTTGACACTTACTGACAGAGTTATAGGTTAAAAAATACGCAATTTACTTATGAGTCGTGGGTAATAGTATATTACTTTACGAGTGGAGTAAATTGCATATTACAGAGAGTGTGTTTGGCCCATGAGCGAGCTTGCGAGCGAAGGGGCTAAAGAAACGAGCTAAATATGCAATTTGTTCCTCGAGTGAAGTACTATGCTTTACCCACGACTTACCAAATGGTTTTGTATAAAACTAAAAGTAACAAATATAAAATTTAAATTTTGGCATAAGTTGTCAAAAATATTCGATTTCGCAGACAGTTCTGTCTGAGAAATGTCAAATGTTAGTTTAATTTAATGAAAACTGTAGGTAACCAACAAAATAATACAGGTTTCTAATTACTTACTACACTAGTTTAGGAAATTAAACTATAACACAACTCCTCAATAATTTGACACTTACTGACAGAGTTATAGGTTAAAAAATACGCAATTTACTAATGAGTCGTGGGTAAAGAATTGTACTCACAACAAGCGATGGATTACAGCCTGCCGAAATAGCGTTGACCCAAACAAATTAAGCATTATTTCAAGAGAACTATGCAAAGTCACAAAATGAAGAACTATTACTTACATAATGACAAAAAGTGGTTTATAAACTCTCAGATTTAACACCTCTCCATTTTATATCAAACAATTTTGCGCCCCGTGTTGTATTGCAACAATTAAATAGTCAACCTGGGGAATTAAAATTAGACGAGGCAATACTGTATATCCAGCTGGTATAATCATATGTGCTCGGTGCGAATTATCTCGACGCAAGATGCGCGGCCATAAATAGAGAAGCACTTTTACAACTGTAGCCTCTTGTTTTAAGACAATTACTTCATTACAATTAGTTAAAGTTAAACAAGAAATTTTCAAGCTATAAATGTGGATAAATTTCTATTTAAAGTTAATCGAACACTTGTAACGATCTAATTGGATCGTTTTAATATTGGAATCCACCAGACTATATTCGGTGAGATTTGTTTTAATGTTATCGCCGTAATTACGAGTCCTGACAACTATATGTTGGAACAAGCTGTTGTTTTGCGATAAAATGCCAATTTAACCAAGTTCTTTTACTCGATTTTTTTTAATTGTAAATATGAAATAATCAATATTTTTTTGATATATGGAATTATTTTTACGATTTAATTACATATTTATGTTGATTACTATTTAATTAATTGTTTTATGATCGAAAAATGCTGACAACTACATATTGGAACCTGTGGTTTTCAAGAAATTAAAGAAAAATTAATGAGGCGTAACGTCGTCCCTAGCTTGAATAACAGCTTGAACTCTAGAAGGCATTGTACCCAATAGGCCTTCACAGAATTTAGGAGTGAAACTATTCCATATTTCTTGCAATTTATCACGTAGTTGTGGTAAAGTACGCTGAGGATTATTTCTAAGGTAACGTTTCATTTTGTGCCACAGTGTCTCTATAGGATTAAGATCCGGGCTGCTAGAGGGATGAGACAAAACTAACTTTAATGTATGTTCTCATATCCATTTTTTTTTTAGATTTAGTAGTATTGCATGGGGCTCCGTCTTGCTGAAAGATATAATCCCCAGATGGATATATATATGGATGTTTGGTCCACGAAAGTTTTGATATGGCCCAAATGTAACGATTCCTTTTTTGAGTTTCCGTCAACAATGGTTTTTCTTTGGCCTACACGTATAAGTTAAAAATTAGAGAATTTATACCGCAAAGAAGATCCTATCAAACATACCTTATAAAAGCTAAGACCGCTCTTGTGGATATACCTATTTGCGACAGCATTCTCTGGAAACATTCATGTCAGTTTCTCTATTCCATCTTGCAGTTGTGTATTTCTCCTTCCCGACTTACAAATTCGAATTAATTGCCTTACACTCCTTTCAGAAACAGTTTTTGGACGACCCAAACACATACACCTACAAGAAGCAATAATACTGATATGACAAAAAGCCATCAATCTCCATAGTCGTCTTAAATAAATTTGGGTTTTCTATAAAATCATTATAATTAATTACTAAAATTTTTGAATATGAGCAAAGAGCTAGTAGAAGTAATAGAAAAATTAAGAGAAGATATTTTAATTAATAGAAAAGAACTGAAACAAAGCATTGAAGCCAGTGAAATCCGATTATTGATGAACCTAGAAACTTTATCAAGGAGAATAACCAAAGCAGAACAGAAAAACGAACAGCTAAAAAGAAAGGTAGAATACTTAGAACGAGAAAACAAAAAAAAACAATATTCTTATTTTGGGATTAAATCTCGACCAGAAAACTTTTGAAAACATAAAAGAGGAGCTAAAAAATCTACTTAGGTGTTGAAATTGTCCCACAAGATATAAATAATTATTACCAACTAACTTCCTCAAAAAAAAAACCAATTAAAATAGAATTTATATCTTACTTAAAAAAGCTAGAAATCTTAAAGAGGTGTAGTCAATTAAAAGGAACCGAAATTAAAATTGTAAACGACTTAACTAAAGTGCAAAGAAAAAAAAACTATATATTAAGACAACACCTAAAAAAGTACAGAAAAAATCCCAATATAAGGTCCTACATTAAAGGCAACAAACTTTATGCGGACAATACCGCTGCTAAACTACAAGCAGCCGACGAAGAAGAAGACGATATATTTCCAAGGAAACAAAACAGCGCACCTGCAACACCTACCCCATATGTGAACCTAATTTGTTTAATATGCGCGGTTATAATGTAATTTATAATAGCAATTTTAACCAAAATGATGGCGTTGTTGTATACCTTAAAAATTGTTATAACTATGAATACACACTAGTTTCGCTAGGTGATTCAAAAGCTATTGAAGTTACCATCTTAAACTTACAAGAAAACATAACTTTAACAGCTATTTATAGATCTCCTATTTCCTCTTCCGTGTTATTTAACTCCTCTCTTTACGATTATATCAATAAGACTAAAAGCAAAACGCATGTAATAACTGGCGACATAAATATTAATATATTAGCAGAAGATGTTGACTTTGTAAACGAATATAAGACCATATTAAGTACCTTTGGTTATATTTCATATTGTAACGGGATAACCGTAAAGGAAGGGACCTTAATTTGAAAGATTGTTGTTGACAGTTGATTTTTAGAAGTTTGTAAAAAAAATCAACTGACCATTTTAAATAATGTTCTAGAAAATTCTAGAAACTTCTAAACACACTAACTAGATTAAATAATGTTGTATATAAGGGGATGCACGGGCAGTTAACGTCAGTTCGAGTCAAGTGTTCAGAAAAGTTCATTGTATTGTCAAGTAGTTAGACGTTATCCAGCAGAGTTCAGTGTATCTTAACAATTTTGTAAATAAATTGTGTAAAAAGCCCCCATAAGTGTTTCAAATTGGTGTCAGGTGTGGGGTGAAGATACAAGAATGCCTGGAAAAAAAATAACTGATTTATTGGTGGCTGAGCTCAGAAGAGAGCTCGAGGAATTAGAATTGGAAACTACTGGGAGCAAATCCGTATTGTTGAGAAGGCTCCGTACGTACGTACTACGTAAATAATAATTTGGACCCTGACGCTGTTGAGTTTGAAGACCCAGTTCAAAAAGCAATTTCCCGGCTGCAAGAAGAACAAGCTCAACAACTGTCCCAGTTGTCCAGTCAGATAAGCAGCCAGCGCGAAGATATGTCCCAGCTGTCCCAACGAATGACGAGCCAACAAGAAGAACAAGCTCAACAACTTTCCCGGCAACATGAGAAGCTATCCAGTCAGATGAAGAGCCAGCGCGAAGATATGTCCCAGCTGAAAGAGGAGCTATCAGGACGAATGACGAGCCAGCAAGAGGAGCTATCCAGTCAGATAAAGAGCCAGCAAGAAGAGCTATCACAACGGATGTCTACCATATCAGATGAGTTATCCAGTTCGTTCTCCCAGCAAATATCACATCTTCGTGAAGAACAAAATCAGCAAGTGTCCAGCTTGCGAGACGAACAAAATCAGCAAGTGTCCAGCTTGCGAGACAAACAAAATCAACAAGTCGCCAACTTGCGAGACGAGCAAAACCAGATCAACCAGCAAGTGCAGTCCGAAATAAGAAAGCTTCAACGAGAACAGGAAGCTAGCCGCCGAAACCAAACCATCCACAACGGCGACGGAGATGCAAGAAGGATGGAAACCTGCCACGCAGACGTCGAACGACAAAGAAGCGAGGAGACGACCCATGTACGAACGACGATGAAACCCCCGACCTTCGACGGGAAGACTTCCTGGCCAAATTACCTGAAACAATTCGACGCAGCGGCCAGAGCTAATGGATGGTCATCCCAGGAGAAAGCATTGTCCCTAACCGTAGCTCTGCGAGGCGAAGCTTTAGACGTCTTGCAATCATTGACGCCGGATGAAGCTGACAACTTCGAGTTATTGGTGAATCGTCTAGAGATGCGTTATGGTCAAACTCATCTACAACCGGTGTACCGAATGCAGTTAAAGAGCCGAAAACAGAAAAACGGAGAAACTATCCAGGAATTTGAAGCGGATGTAGCAAGAATGGTACGACTTGCGTATTCAAATGCAGCGGAGGATTTCCTGGAGTGCCTAGCAGTCCAAACCTTCACCGATGGTCTTCGAGACGTCGAGTTGCAGCGCGCTGTACGGTTGGCGCGGCCGAAGACTCTTGTGGACGCCTTGACCATTGCCCTGGAGTTTGAGGCGGCGACGGAGGTCTCACGTGGAGTTGCTCGACTAAGGGAAATCACCGGTAACTACGACCATGCCGTTCATTCCGTTAGCGACGTTGAAGCGGTAGTAGAGAGATTAATGAAGTTATCTCCAAAAAGAAGGCGCCAAGTGAGATGCTGGAACTGCGGAGAACTAGGCCATATAAGAAATACTTGCCCCCAAAAAGAAAGATCTTCTGCTGAAGTACCCCAGCAGCAGGAAAACTAGAACGGGTCGACTCCTGGAGGGCGAAATCGACCCCAAACATTCCCGAAGCCCCTCACACCATTAAATTGGCAACTCTGCGACATCACGTGGACAGCTTATATGTAGATGGCCTCCTTGATGGGAAGAATATTAGCATGCTGGTAGACACTGGAGCTACAAAAACTATCGTCCGACCAACCATCATTATGCGAAATAAGATGTTGCCTACCAGTTGGAGACTGCGTACCGCTACCGGAGATTCTGCTAGAGTCTACGGTGAGATACAGGTGACGCTACAGTTTGGTTCAACCTCTCTTGTTCACTCAGTGCTGGTGGCTGACGTTGATGAAGATGTTGTTCTGGGCATGGATGTTATGCTCCACTGTGGTTTTCATTTGGATCTTCGCCAACGTATCCTTCGTACTGGTAATGAAGAAATATTCCTGCACCGAAAACAAGTTGACAATGCCTCGATTAAGCTAATCGATGATATCGAACTTCCGGCAAGCTGCGAATGTGTCGTCACAGCGCGGTTGGATGGACTGGAGCCAGATGGTGCCCCAGCCATGATAGAGCCGAAGAACCATGACCATGAATTGGGAAAAGGACTCCTTGTGGGTAAGACTCTTGTTAGATCCGCCAAAGAGGTACCCATCCGAGTTATCAACTTGAACGATCATCCAGTTCTTCTCCGAAAGGACACGGAAATGGGAAGTTTAGAACCAGTAATGGCCATAATTCACAAGATAAATGTTACGGAAACAGATGAGACCAACGAAATTGAACAATTAATGACAAAATTAGACCCCTCTTTGTCAAAATTAGAAAAGAAACAGGTAAGAGATCTACTTTACCGTTATAAACCTGTATTTGGTTCTAAAAGTAAACTGGGAAGAACTGATGTTGTACAACATAGAATTGACACTGGTGATGCACGTCCGATTCGACAGGTACCCCGAAGGATGCCTCAAGTTAAAAAGGAAGAAGCAGACAGAGCCCTTAAAGAAATGATTCAAAATGGCATAGTCGAACCATCCAGTAGTCCGTGGGCTTCTCCTGTGGTATTAGTGAGAAAGAAAGACGGATCAATGCGGTTTTGTGTCTACTATCGAAAGCTAAATGATGTCACTAAGAAGGACAGTTATCCTCTGCCAAGGATTGATGACGCCCTTGACGCTTTGGCGGGTTCTACTCTGTTTTCTACCTTAGACCTTAAAAGCGGATACTGGCAAGTTAAAATGAATCCTGCAGACAAAGAAAAGACTGCCTTTATCAGTGGATCAGGGTTATGGCAATTCACAGTCCTTCCATTTGGCCTCTGTAATGCTCCTGCGACGTTTGAACGACTAATGGAGAACATCCTGCGGGGTTTGTCATGTGAAACTTGTCTAGTTTATCTAGACGACATCATCATAAAGGGTAAGACCTTTAAGGAACATTTATCTAACCTGGAAGAAGTTTTTAAAAGATTACAGAACGCTAATCTAACATTGAATGTTAAGAAATGCCACTTGTTCCAGAGACAGGTCAACTATTTAGGACATAACGTAAGCAAGGATGGCGTTGCTGTTGACCCCGCTAAGATACAAGCCGTTCAGGAATGGCCAATCCCTATCGACAAACATCAGCTCCGGAGTTTCTTGGCTCTTTGTTCCTATTACCGACGATATGTCAAGAATTTTGGAGACATTGCCAAACCCTTGACACGTTTGACAGAACAAGATAAGTCCTTCTGTTGGGATCAGGAATGTCAAAATGCGTTTGAAATATTGAAGAAACAGCTTACGTCAGCACCTGTTCTTGCTTATCCACTTCCTGATGGTAAGCTTATTCTGGACACCGACGCCAGCAATGTGGGAATTGGAGCCGTCTTGTCACAGCTACAAGACGGTAAGGAAAGAGTGGTTGGTTACTTCAGCAAAACTTTATCGAAAGCTGAAAAGAATTACTGTGTAACTCGGAGGGAACTGTTAGCAGTTGTAAAATCCGTCGAACACTTTTATAAATATCTGTATGGCAGAAAATTCCTGATCAGAACAGACCATGCTAGTTTAAAGTGGCTACTTAGCTTTAGGAACCCAGAAGGACAGATAGCAAGATGGCTCGAAAAACTGCAGGAATATGATGTTGAAATCGAGCACAGACCTGGAACCAGACATCGTTATGCTGATGCACTTTCCAGAAGACCATGTCGACCTGATTGCCCCCATTGTACCCGTATGGAGCAGAACGAGGAAAAACTTGCCTTAGTTAAGGTTGTGCCAGGAGACGAGAGCTCTATGCTGGAGGAGCAACAAGAAAACGATCCCGTTCTGAGAAAGATTAGGGAGTGGAAGAGAATAGACCGTCGTCCGTTGTGGAGAGAGATATCCTCATCCTCTCCTGCTTTAAAAGCATACTGGTCCCAATGGAACTCTTTAATTTTGGACGGAGGGCTCGTTAAAAGACTTGTAGAAAATTCCGAGGGCACAGAAACAAGGAAACAAATAGTGGTCCCAAGAAATGCTGTACCGGAAATTTTAAAACAGATGCATAATGATAGTTCTGGAGGACATCTGGGTATCACGAAAACGCTGCAAAAGATCCGAGATACATTTTACTGGGTAAATTGCACTAATGATGTTAAAGATTGGTGTCGTAAATGCACTACATGTGCTGCCAGTAACGGTCCGCACCGAAAACCGAAGGCGGAAATGCAGCAATACCTGGTTGGAAGTCCTTTTGAAAGAATCGCAGTAGATATATTGGGGCCACTTCCACAGACCGATGTAGGAAACAAGTACATCTTTGTTGTAATGGACTACTTCACTAAATGGGTTGAAGCATATGCAGTTCCCAATCAGGAAGCTACCACTTTAGCAGATATATTGGTTGAAGAATTCGTAAGCCGATTTGGGGTACCATTAGAATTACATTCAGACCAAGGAAGAAATTTTGAGAGCAAGCTGTTTCAAGAAGTTTGCCAAAGATTAGGCATCCACAAAACGAGAACCACAGCGATGCACCCTCAGTCTGATGGAATGGTGGAACGAATGAACCGGACTATAACCAACTATCTGTCAAAAGTGGTGTCAGATTGTCAGAGGGATTGGGATCGACATATTCCACTATTTCTAATGGCAATTCGATCGGCCATCAACGAATCAACTGACCAAACGCCTGCGAAGGTCCTGTTCGGTAGAGAAATGAGGCTACCATGTGACTTGGTGTTTGGTTGTAAACCTGGTGAAGAAATGGCACGTAAACAATATGTCGCTGACCTTCAGAATCGAATGGAGAATATACACAACCTGGTGCGTGGAAAACTACAATTATCTAGTGATCGGATGAAGAGGTACTATAACACACGGACAATGGAAAAGAGTTACCAAGTTGGAGATTTAGTCTGGCTCTATAACCCCCGACGGCGTCGAGGTATTTGTCCCAAATTACAAAAGAACTGGGAAGGTCCTTACACCATCAAGAAGAAGATTAACGATGTCATTTATAGGATCGTGAAAATTCCCAGAGGGAAACCCGTCGTGGTCCATCATGATCGTTTGGCGCCTTACCAGGGAAACCACAGTGGAGATGCGCAGCAACTCCAAGAAGATGGTTTGGCTGGCTCAGGGAGTGTGCGGGATTCCGATGTAGGAAATAACATTCCAGGAGGAATGAATCTAAGGAGGGGGCAGTGTAACGGGATAACCGTAAAGGAAGGGACCTTAATTTGAAAGATTGTTGTTGACAGTTGATTTTTAGAAGTTTGTAAAAAAAATCAACTGACCATTTTAAATAATGTTCTAGAAAATTCTAGAAACTTCTAAACACACTAACTAGATTAAATAATGTTGTATATAAGGGGATGCACGGGCAGTTAACGTCAGTTCGAGTCAAGTGTTCAGAAGAGTTCATTGTATTGTCAAGTAGTTAGACGTTATCCAGCAGAGTTCAGTGTATCTTAACAATTTTGTAAATAAATTGTGTAAAAAGCCCCCATAAGTGTTTCAATATATTAACTAGCTGACCCTGCCACGCGTTGCTGTGGCTAAGGTTTTTGTTATATTACATTGTAGTAATCTATTTAAGAGGAACAGTAGGAGAACATCAGTCATGGTGACCACCATGCTTGTTTACACCCCAAAGGGTGACCCTTACAGACAACCTCAGACCTCAACAACCTGCTTTTAAAGCCAATTCATATTCTACGTGAGAATAAAAATTAGCTATTTAAACACGTGCCGAGATCTAACGTAATGACTTTGACCTGGTAAAATTTAATACATAACAATACAGTAAAATATAAACTAATAAATTAATATGTAGGGCAAAACTACCCTACCACCTAGGTGACATTACAAAGTAAATAACATGTAACACTTTAACTTATGAATGAATAAGGTAGGTAGGGCAGATAGTCTTAAATCTTTAACAATAATATTTATTATTTTAAATTATAATTACTTTTATTTTTAATTTAATTTAGTACTAATCGGTGCACAATATTTTTGGTTAACCTGTCTTTAGCTAACACAAACAGATTCGACGGTTTCCCTACACGTGAACATGCAACATATAGTTGCCCAGTTTATTAAACTGTATAGTTTCAAAGCACATACCACAACTTTTTATGTTAAAACTTTTCAATAATTAAAACTGAATTTAAGTGTCATCTCAACAATGCACAGCATCCTTGATATTGCAAAAATATTAAGTCATACAACGCTGTGATTGATCATAGAGAGGATTGTTTCCTTGTTAACAAAATCAAGGGTAGTTGTATCTAAAAACTTTCTAAAATAGTTTATTTTATTAACAGTTAAAATTAAAATAATAATTACTGTTTTCACATGTAAAAACAAAAAAAAAACAAAAAAAGACTTCCCTTTGGCGTAATCGATCCCATTACGATAACCCAACCGAAATGTCATAATCAGCCGCTGATCCAAATTAGCTACCAAGACCTTACATGAAGACTTTCAAAATGATAATATCATATTTAATATAATAACAATTCAATAAACAAATAATTTGCAATAAAATAATATTGCGACTATAAATTAAAATGTAAGCTATCCTATCTTTCAAGTTGGATCAAACTGCACACGGTGTGCAAATTTGATTAAAATCGGTTTAGTAGTTTAGGAGTCCATTGCGGACAAACAACGTGACAAGTAATTTATATATATTAAGAATTGTTATTATATATCAAAATCAATTTGAACTTTTGAAAAATTCTTAAAAATGAGTGAGATATGAAGATTTTTGATAATTCATGATGAGTGATAGTGTTTATAAGTTTATAAATTAATAAATATATAATAAAGTTTGATTTTCAGTAGTTAGACAAGGACAGTTCTAGCTATTTTTTTGAACATAACCTCACTTTTTTTTGAGTTGGCTGCTTGCGCTAAATGTCAAAGGCCATTCTTCTTTTTTCGAGTGGCCTCTGACAGTTGACACAAGCAGCCAATTCTTCTGTTTCGAGTGGCCTCTAACGTTTAACACATGCAGCCAAGTCTTCTTTTTTCGAGTGGCCTCTGACAGTTGAGACATGCAGCCAATTCTTCTTTTTCGAGTGGCCTCTAACGTTTAACACATGCAGCCAATTCTTCTTTTTCAAGTGGCCTCTGACGTTTGACACAAACAGCCAATTCTTCTTTTCGTATATTTTTGAATTTTTCGCGCTTCACTGTAATCGTACCAACTTTACATGCCTCACATTATCTCAACTCACCCTAACTCACCCTACCACCCCTCATTATCAACCCCAGTGCTCAAATAGAACTTAGAATAATTTTGTATGCGAATAAGTGTAGAAAAAAAATTCTGTGTGATGTCTGTTGTGGTATTCGAACCCACAAAGTCATGTGTATAATGTTGACGCCTTAACCAACACGGCTATCATCTGACTTGAAAAATAAAGTTGAAATGTGTTAGATAAACAGCTCCGTCGACGTCATATACGGTTGTTGGTAAGTTAGCAGAGGCGTACTGTTGATTTTTTAGATATTTAGCAGTGCCGTACCTAACAAAAATAATAATAATAATAAACAAGTCTTATCGCAATAAAGATAACAGAGTACGGATTTCGTCACGTGACATATCATTGTAAAGGGGTTGGTGTATAGGGTAAGATAAAGCGTCAAAAAGTCCTTATTGATGCTGCCAAAAGGGCATTAACGTTGTATCTCGTAAACGGCTAAACGGATTTCGTCACGTGACATATCATTGTAAAGGGGTTGGTGTATAGGGTAAGAGTAAGCGTCAAAAAGACCTTATTGATAGTGCCAAAAGGGCATTATAGCTATATCTTGTAAACGGCCGAACGGATTTTGACGTGTGACGTATCATTGTAAAGGGGTTGATGTATAGGGTAAGATGAAGTGTTCAAATCTTCTTTTCGCTACCAACTTTCGCGTTAAATACAATTAAATGTAAAAAAATTCTTTACAGAATTAAACCCGGGTCCCCCGTATGATAAACAAATATGTTAGCCACTACACCATCGCAGGATTTAATAAAATGGTACAAACAATAGTAGAAAATAATAATAAACAAGTCTTATCGCAATAAAGATAACAGACTTAGAAATATTTTTTGAATTAAATATTAAAAGCGCGTGACCGTGGTGCATTAACTGTTAAAAATATATCACTCTTGAATAAAAAATCGAGTAATTTTAAATTTTTAGACACCAAACTTTATATCATAAAACTAAAAAATTGTGAAGACAACAACAATAAAATGTACATTTTTTTACATCAATATAATGTTTTTTAATTAAAAATTTTCACAATAATATTAAAAAGCTTATTAAATCGTTCAGTAAGCGTTAAGAGTTAAATTGTAACCAAATCGTTATCAGAAGGTATATTTTCAAAGTTTGTTCGTTATATCACTAGGCAATAGAGTCGAAAAACATATAAACAGCATTCAGCGATAATTGTTTAAAACATTGTAGTTTGATAATATTCGTAATGGACGATGCAATACTTTTAATTAGGTCACGTGACAAAGAAAATTTGAAAGAACAGTATAAGTTATTTTGATTTATGCAACAGATTATTTTAAAAGAATTAAAATTAAAAACTAAATAAAAAAAGATGACGTGTTCTAGATAAGAACTTATTGAGAAATTATGCCTAAAAGAGTGTATGCTTTTAATAGTTAATTAAGAAATGATTTAGGAAACAAAATCCAAAATTTACCAAAATAATATAAAAAAAAGACAAAAATGTCTACCTGTTATTTATCATAATTAATAAACTATAACAGTTTGAAAAGTGTTCTGTGGATTCCTTTGGAGCCCCCTTGGTTAACAGGTTGTCACAGCTGCATACATAGAACTGGTGATATACTGTGCTAACTTCATAACCCTCGAATTGTAATAATGACTCACCAGGTTCGGTTGGAATTCTTAATATTTGGTAATAGGAGTAGGATATTTGCTCATCTTAGTTAATTATCCAGCAAAGACCACGTGGAGGTGTGAGCAACCTTTGCCTGGAGAGGATAGGTAAGTAGGAAGAATAGGGAAGGTCAAACAGCGGTGGTTCTTTAATAGGCAACAATTTCCTCTGATCATGTTTTATTTTAAACATACAAAAATACTATACGTACTTAACTTAATAGGTGACAACTCGTTTTGTAAGCGAAAATTACAGACATCCTAAATTTACAGTACTTCTCCCACAGTGTGGTACCTGTCGTATTTCTGTGCGGAAAAAGTCGACCACCCTTTTCATACCCGAAAGAACCTCCGATATCTTCTTACTAAATAATTTATAACTTTTAAAGGTCCCTCGAAATTCACAGGCACTACTCAGGAGGCTCGAGGTAAGTAAGTAAGATATACGTTAAATTTATCCTTATTATTATATCTAAAAACTACATATAGAAATGGTATAGATCCTTTAAATTGATACCTGACCACAAAAGACGAAAGTAACTAAAAATAATATCGAAATACAAAATAATATTTTAATAACACATAAGATTCTTTAGATTAACCAATTTCAATATCAAAAATCTAAATCAAATAACTAAAAGATACAATTGCAATATTTAGATAAGCCTTTGATTTATGTTGAAAAGGAATTTGCGTTCTCATCAACTTTGTGGATATATAATTATATATACCGGCGGTATCGAAAGTAAGTGTCTGTTTTAGATTATTGTTATAATTTTATCTTATTAGTCTGAATGGTGCAATACTTTTTTAAAATTACGCAAGACTACGTAATTAAGAATAAGAGATGCTGAACAGATCACTTTTTTTAGGTTTTCGAAAAGGTCACGTGACATGTAAAATTACGGTGAAAATTGAGAGAAATTATTGATTTTAAAACTATTTATCAGTCGTTTGTTTATTTACCAATTTAAGGTTACCTAATTTATTTTCTAGTTTTTAAATATAAATTACCTTAGAATGAAATAATAAACTTTTTATAACTTCATAGCCCTAATAATGACTCACCAAGTTCGCTTGAAATTCTTAAAAAAGAAGTATGTTCCGGTAGTTGCATTAATTCAAAGAAATGTTTTATTTCCATAATGATTTAAAATAAAGCAAAAATTCTATGATTACCTTAAGACACTATAAGTCTTTTAACCTTTACAAATAATATTAAAAAGCTTATTAAATCGTTCAGTAAGCGTTAAGAATTAAATTGTAACCAAATCGTTATCAGAAGGTATATTTTCAAAGTTTGTACGTTATATCACTAGGCAATAGAGTCGAAAAAACATATAAACAGCATTCAGCGATAAGTGTTTAAAACATTGTAGGCCATGCGTATTTCATACTTTATTAAAAAATAATTTTCACTTTGATTTATTTTCAGTATTAGAATTTTTTTTATTCTAACAAAGAATTCTGTGACTATCAACTTAAAAGTGTTTCAAAAAAATTGTTTTACCTTTACTTTTATAATAAATTGATTTTTTCTAGATTTTTTAAATATAAATACCTGTAAACTAAACTTCTTATTATTATGGATGATGCAATACTTTTTAAAATTACGCAATATTACATGTCAACAGTTTAAAATACTCTTATTAGATGAAAAACTTAGTGGTTTTCGGTAATGGAACTCCCTCCCTCCACCACAATTTTTTTTTTTTTTTTATTATATCTATTCGCGTGTTAGTCGACAGGTGCAGAGACAAGTCTGAACAAGTCGAACCGATGGGTTGGAATAGAAAATATTAATGCGGTATATTAAACTTAAAAAATAGCAAATTTTGGGGATTTTGTTAGTAACAATGTTGTTTTATAGTGACAAAAATGCATTGTTTGTACTTAAAATACGTCAGTCTAAAAACGATCATTTTTTTAAACGTTTTTAACACTTTAACGCACTTAACGTTTTTAAAAAAATAATCTTTGTAAAAGTATAATAATTGTTTTTATCAAACGACTAAACATCATATTAATGAATAAAACAATAAAAGATAAGAAATGCAACTAAGCGGTTTTATATAATATAAATAAAAATGATGACCTAATTAATGCAGTTATTTATCAGGAAGCTATGAGTCATACCGATGCATAAAGGAATTTTTAGACAGTAGCGTCACATAATATGATTAGTAAATATAAAAAACAACATAGAGAATATAGTGTAAACGCGACAATTAGGTATTAATTTTTATCGACGCCTATGTGTTTCGGCTAAGTCGTACATATTTAAAGAGTGGTCTGGAGGTAATTTCTTCATTATTGTTGTGCTTTCTTGACATCCAGTTCAGTGCAAGAGCTCTTCTGTTACATACTCATAAAGGTAAGAATTTTTATTTTATTTAATTTTATTTTTGAGTTTATTTAATTATTTGCTTATGTAATTTTATTTTTGAGTTGATTTAATTTTATTTTTCTTCAGTTAAGTTTATTTTTCATGATATATTTGTATTAATTTTATTTTTGAGTTGATTTAATTTTATTAATTTTATTTTTGAGTTGATTTAATTTTATTTTTCTTCAGTTAAGTTTATTTTTTCTTCAGTTAAGTTTATTTTTTATGATTTATTTGTATTAATTTTATTTTTGACTTGATTTAATTTTATTTTTATTTTTGAGATTATGTAATTTCATTTTTCTTCAGTTAAGTTTATTTAATTTTTAGGTGAATTTTATTGTGAGTTGATTAAACCGATTCAGAGCAAATTTTTGGTGGAAAACAATTGGTTCAAGTACAAGAGCTCTCTTGACATCCAGTTCAGTGCAAGAGATCTTCTGTTACATACTCATAAAGGTAAGAATTTTTATTTTATTTAATTTTATTTTTGAGTTTATTTTTTATGATTTATTTGTATTAATTTTATTTTTGACTTGATTTAATTTTATTTTTCATGATTTATTTGTATTAATTTTATTTTTGAGTTGATTTAATTTTATTAATTATATTTTTGAGATTATGTAATTTCATTTTTTTCTTCAGTTAAGTTTATTTTAATTTTTAGGTGAATTTTATTGTGAGTTGATTAAACCGATTCAGAGCAAATTTTTGGTGGAAAACAATTGGTTCAAGTGCAAGAGCTCTCTTGACATCCAGTTCAGTGCAAGAGATCTTCTGTTATATACTCATAAAGGTAAGAATTTTTATTTTATTTAATTTTATTTTTGAGTTTATTTAATTATTTGTTTATGTAATTTTATTTTTGAGTTGATTTAATTTTATTTTTTTCTTCAGTTAAGTTTATTTTTTTCATGATTTATTTTTGAGTTGATTTAATTTTATTAATTTTATTTTTGAGATTATGTAATTTCATTTTTCTTCAGTTAAGTTTATTTAATTTTTAGGTGAATTTTATTGTGAGTTGATTAAACCGATTCAGAGCAAATTTTTGGTGGAAATCAATTGGTTCAAGTGCAAGAGCTCTCTTGACATCCAGTTCAGTTTCAAGTGCAAGAGATCTTTTGTTACATCCAGTTCAGTTTCAAGTGCAAGAGATCTTCTGTTACATACCCACAAAGATAAGAATTTTTATTTGCAATTATGAATAACGATAGGTCTAATGCTATTGTAAAAGAATTATCTATATCATATAAAGCGTTAATCTCCAGTTTTTCACACAGAGAAGCAAATAACTTAATAAAAAAACTCAAAAGGCATATCAGCAGTCTTAATAAAGATATTCGGGGGGGAAATTTGGATATTGGGACACGTAGAAATTTACAAAAAAATTTGGGACATTTAAAATCAATTAAAGAAAAAATTGTTCATTTATCTAAACAGGGATCGGGGTTAACTGAAAAATTAGGGGTAAAATGGGTCGACTTAGAATCTGCTTTTCATTCAAGAATTAGGACTGCTGTTATCGTTAATTTAAAACATAAAGACCTTAATAGTTTTTTTGGTGATGCGTTTAAGCTAGTTAAGAGTAGAATAGCTAACAGTTTGAAAAAATTTAATATGATTAAAGTAAATACAACATTTTGCGGGGAATTTATTAAAAAATCTAGGGAAATTGAAGACATTTTGGAGTTTAAATATTTTAACACAAAAAACGCAGTAATAGATGCAGGTACGGATCTTGCATTGTTATTCAATGAAAAAATTGTTGATAAAGTTATGAGTAAATTATCGGAATTTCAACTTAAAGAGTCTGGATGGGCTTTAAACAAAATTATTTCACTGGAAATTAACATCAATAAAAATGAGATAGGTAACGGTGCTTCATCATACATTAAGCTACCTGATCCTATACAAAAAAAGAAAGCATGTATTAATATTAAAAATGTAGATGAAGCATGTTTTTACTGGTCGGTAACAGCATCATTGTATCCAGTTAATAAAAACGTAGATTTGGTAAAATCGTATCCTCACTATGCAGCAGTTTTAAAAACACAAGGTTTGGACATGCCAATGCCCCTAAATGCTATTTCAAAATTTGAAAAATTAAATAATATTTCAATTAATGTGTACGCTTTAGAATTAAATGCCGCGAAAGATAAACCGGTTTACACAATTTATCCTGCCCGACTAACAAAAGAAAAATTAAATAAACATGTAAATTTATTGCTTATTCAGGACAAATACTTTCCAAAATTAAACGATTATGAAGCTCCATCAATGGATACGGAAAATGAAGATATCAAATATCACTATTGTTTAATCAAAGATTTATCTCGACTAATATCAAGTCAAGTTAGTAAACATGATGGAAAAAAATATATTTGTGATCGATGTTTAAATTACTTTAGTAGTCAGGAAAAATTAAGCAATCATGATGAATACTGCAAAGATCTGAACAATTGCAAAATATCGTACCCACCATTTGATCATGTAGAGTTTAAAAACCACGTATACAAGCAGACTACACCTTTTGTCATTTATGCAGACTTTGAGTCAGTGCTACGTCCTCATAACAAGAACTTGGGGAAACATACACGAAAGTTTCAGAAACATGAGGCGTATAGTGCAGGATATTATCTTAATTGCTCCTATGATAGTTCGCTATCATTTTATTCTGAATATTGTGGAGAAGACTGCATGGATTGGTTCGCTGCTGAAATGACAAGGATGGCTAAATTTATTGAAGACAAAATTAAACATATTGAACCAATGATTGTCAAGCCTAATTTACTTAATGCAACAACATGTCATATATGTGAGCACCCCTTCAAAGAGAAGGATACTATCGTCCGAGACCATTGTCATTTCTCTGGAGATTTTAGAGGGTTTGCGCATGAGCATTGCAACTTAAATTTTAGAAAACAGTTTGTTGTACCTGTAGTCTTTCATAACTTGTCGGGATACGACTTACATTTTTTAATTAGAGATTTATCCAAAAAAGGTAGTATAAGCTTGCTCCCTATAAACAAAGAAAAAAACATTTCATGTACATTAAGTAATGACGAGAGCGAAGTAAAGTTTAGATTCATAGACTCGCTGCGATTTTTAGATTCCTCCTTAGATAAACTGTCTGCTTTACTAGAACCATCAGATCTACATTATCTACGTTCACAATTTCCCAATTTAACATCTGAACAATTTGAACTATTAAGTAGAAAAGGGGTGTTTCCTTATGAATACATTGATTCAATGGAAAAATTAGACGATACGGAACTGCCATCCAAAGATAAATTTTATAGCACACTGACAGATGAAAATATTACTGACGATTTATACACGCATGCACAAAAGGTTTGGCAATCATTTGAAATAAAAAATTTAAAAGAATATAGCATGCTGTACATGAAAACAGATATCTTGCTTTTAGCATCTGTGTTTGAATGTTTTCGTGAAAAATGTCGAAAAACGTATGGTCTCGATCCTGCTTGGTATTATACGCTCCCCGGTTATACGTGGGATGCAATGTTAAAATATACCAAATCTAAATTGGATATACTCAAAGATATAGACCAAATCATGTTTATAGAGAAAGGTATAAGAGGAGGAATCAGTCAATGCAGCAATAGATATGCTAAAGCAAACAACAGATACATGCAAAATTTTAATCGAAAAGAATCTGAAAAATATTTAATGTACTTGGATGTCAACAATTTATATGGTTGGGCAATGAGTCAACCTCTTCCGTACGGAGGATTCCAATGGACTGATACAAACATCGATGTGACTCAAATACCAGACGATGCTGATGAGGGATATATCCTCGAAGTGGATATAGAATACCCTCAGCATTTACATGATATACACAACGATTTACCGTTTTGCCCAGAACATCGAAAACCCCAAGGATCAAAAATACAAAAACTAATGACCACTTTATATGACAAAGAAAAATACGTAATACATTATCGAAATTTAAAGCAGGCTATAAAACATGGATTGAACGTGAAAAAGATTTACAGAGTGTTGAAATTTCAACAAAGCCCATGGTTAAAAAAATATATTGACTTAAATACTAGACTAAGAACAGCTGCAAAGAATGAATTTGAAAAGAATTTATATAAATTAATGAACAATGCAGTCTTCGGAAAAACCATGGAGAATATAAGGAAACACCGAATTGTAAAACTCGTAAGATCTTGGGAGGGTCGATATGGAGCAAAGAACTTGATAAGCAGTCCTAGGTTTAGTTCGAGAAAAATCTTTGACGAAAACCTTGTAGCGATAGAGCTTCATAAAACCGAACTGGTATTTAATAAACCATTGTACATTGGCATGTCGATTCTTGATTTGTCAAAGACGTGTATGTATGACTTTTATTACAGTTTTCTACTTCCTACGATGGGTGTAGACAACTGTAAACTTTTATACACCGATACCGACGCGTTTCTTCTAGAACTGCAATGCAATGATGTTTATACTGAATTAATTAAAGCCTATCCAGAAAAATTTGACACCTCAGACTATGAACCAAACAATGCGTACGGTATTTCACTCTTAAATAAAAAAGTCATAGGATTAATGAAAGATGAATGCAACGGCAAACTTTTAACAGAATTTGTGGGGTTGCGTTCAAAAATGTACTCGTATTTAACAGAGGGGGATAAATGCGTTAAAAAATCAAAAGGGGTTAAAAAGAATGTCGTTGAAAAGAAAATTACTTTTGATGATTACCTTTCTTGTCTGAGAGATAGTAAATTGAAAACAGTTAACCAATGCACGTTCCGTTCCTACAATCACAATGTGTTTACAATCGAACAAACCAAAATCGGTCTAAGTCCACACATATACGTTCTTGGTCCACACGATGATAAACGCTTTTTATGTAATGGATCTTTTGACACTTTAGCATGGGGCCATCGCGATATAATGCTCGATTAATGCTACTTATAATTGGGAAATAAAAAATAGTTGTAAATTAATTAGTTTTTAGTTTTCTATTGTTTATTGTATATCTAACATTAAATAACAGTTGTAAAGTAATTAGGTTAGTTTTCTATTGTCTATTGTATATCAAAAAATTTTTTATGTTTACAATAAATTTTTAATCTGAATCTATGGTGTATTATTTTCTTTTAAATATGTTCCGTTGAAACGACCAAAATAACGTTCAAATTTGTCGTTTAGACGTCTATTTTTTGACACTTTGACGTTCATAAATTTAATAACGAAAAAAACGATGAAAAGTGTCACTTTTTGTCACTTTGAAATAATGTTTTTCCATAAGAAATACATGTAAATCGAAAATTTTTTCTTATCAGTTTTTTAAAACGTTGAAACGGCAAATTTTAACGCTGTTTTAACGTTTTGACGTTTTACATTTTAGAACTGTGACGTTCATGAATTTTGTAACGATAAAATAACATTTTTTTCCGTTGAAACGACCACAATAACGTTCAAATTCGTCGTTTAGACGTCTTTTTTTGACACTTTAATGTTCATGAATTTAGTAACAAAAAATAGCGAAATCTGATGCTTTTTTGTCACTTTGAAATGATGTTTTTTCATAAGAAATACATGTAAATCGAAAATTTAGCATCATAGCAGAGCATCATAGCAAAACATAGCAGAGCATAGCCGAGCATAGCAGAGCATAGCAGAGCGTAGCAGAGCATAGCAGACGGTAGCAGAGCGTAGCAGACGGTAGCAGAGCGTAGCAGTGTGTAGCACAGAACGCAAGGGTAGCAAAACAAAAAAAGGTATAAACAAAGGCTTAAATCAAAGTCTTTTGATAAAAACAATTATTATACTTTTACAAAGATTATTACAGTCAGCAATTTAATAGATAATTGAACCAAAATGTATTGTCTACAGACAACTACCGAAATTTTTTTAAAAACGTTAAGTGCGTTAAAGTGTTAAAAACGTTTAAAAAAATGATCGTTTTTAGACTGACGTATTTTAAGTACAAACAATGCATTTTTGTCACTATAAAACAACATTTTTACTAACAAAATCCCCAAAATTTGCTATTTTTTAAGTTTAATATACCGCATTAATATTTTCTATTCCAACCCATCGGTTCGACTTGTTCAGACTTGTCTCTGCACCTGTCGACTAACACGCGAATAGATATAATAAAAAAAAAAAAAAATTGTGGTGGAGGGAGGGAGTTCCATTACCGAAAACCACTAAGTTTTTCATCTAATAAGAGTATTTTAAACTGTTGACATGTAATATTGCGTAATTTTAAAAAGTATTGCATCATCCATAATAATAAGAAGTTTAGGTTACAGGTATTTATATTTAAAAAATCTAGAAAAAATCAATTTATTATAAAAGTAAAGGTAAAACAATTTTTTTGAAACACTTTTAAGTTGATAGTCACAGAATTCTTTGTTAGAATAAAAAAAATTCTAATACTGAAAATAAATCAAAGTGAAAATTATTTTTTAATAAAGTATGAAATACGCATGGCCTACAATGTTTTAAACACTTATCGCTGAATGCTGTTTATATGTTTTTTCGACTCTATTGCCTAGTGATATAACGTACAAACTTTGAAAATATACCTTCTGATAACGATTTGGTTACAATTTAATTCTTAACGCTTACTGAACGATTTAATAAGCTTTTTAATATTATTTGTAAAGGTTAAAAGACTTATAGTGTCTTAAGGTAATCATAGAATTTTTGCTTTATTTTAAATCATTATGGAAATAAAACATTTCTTTGAATTAATGCAACTACCGGAACATACTTCTTTTTTAAGAATTTCAAGCGAACTTGGTGAGTCATTATTAGGGCTATGAAGTTATAAAAAGTTTATTATTTCATTCTAAGGTAATTTATATTTAAAAACTAGAAAATAAATTAGGTAACCTTAAATTGGTAAATAAACAAACGACTGATAAATAGTTTTAAAATCAATAATTTCTCTCAATTTTCACCGTAATTTTACATGTCACGTGACCTTTTCGAAAACCTAAAAAAAGTGATCTGTTCAGCATCTCTTATTCTTAATTACGTAGTCTTGCGTAATTTTAAAAAAGTATTGCACCATTCAGACTAATAAGATAAAATTATAACAATAATCTAAAACAGACACTTACTTTCGATACCGCCGGTATATATAATTATATATCCACAAAGTTGATGAGAACGCAAATTCCTTTTCAACATAAATCAAAGGCTTATCTAAATATTGCAATTGTATCTTTTAGTTATTTGATTTAGATTTTTGATATTGAAATTGGTTAATCTAAAGAATCTTATGTGTTATTAAAATATTATTTTGTATTTCGATATTATTTTTAGTTACTTTCGTCTTTTGTGGTCAGGTATCAATTTAAAGGATCTATACCATTTCTATATGTAGTTTTTAGATATAATAATAAGGATAAATTTAACGTATATCTTACTTACTTACCTCGAGCCTCCTGAGTAGTGCCTGTGAATTTCGAGGGACCTTTAAAAGTTATAAATTATTTAGTAAGAAGATATCGGAGGTTCTTTCGGGTATGAAAAGGGTGGTCGACTTTTTCCGCACAGAAATACGACAGGTACCACACTGTGGGAGAAGTACTGTAAATTTAGGATGTCTGTAATTTTCGCTTACAAAACGAGTTGTCACCTATTAAGTTAAGTACGTATAGTATTTTTGTATGTTTAAAATAAAACATGATCAGAGGAAATTGTTGCCTATTAAAGAACCACCGCTGTTTGACCTTCCCTATTCTTCCTACTTACCTATCCTCTCCAGGCAAAGGTTGCTCACACCTCCACGTGGTCTTTGCTGGATAATTAACTAAGATGAGCAAATATCCTACTCCTATTACCAAATATTAAGAATTCCAACCGAACCTGGTGAGTCATTATTACAATTCGAGGGTTATGAAGTTAGCACAGTATATCACCAGTTCTATGTATGCAGCTGTGACAACCTGTTAACCAAGGGGGCTCCAAAGGAATCCACAGAACACTTTTCAAACTGTTATAGTTTATTAATTATGATAAATAACAGGTAGACATTTTTGTCTTTTTTTTATATTATTTTGGTAAATTTTGGATTTTGTTTCCTAAATCATTTCTTAATTAACTATTAAAAGCATACACTCTTTTAGGCATAATTTCTCAATAAGTTCTTATCTAGAAAACGTCATCTTTTTTTATTTAGTTTTTAATTTTAATTCTTTTAAAATAATCTGTTGCATAAATCAAAATAACTTATACTGTTCTTTCAAATTTTCTTTGTCACGTGACCTAATTAAAAGTATTGCATCGTCCATTACGAATATTATCAAACTACAATGTTTTAAACAATTATCGCTGAATGCTGTTTATATGTTTTTCGACTCTATTGCCTAGTGATATAACGAACAAACTTTGAAAATATACCTTCTGATAACGATTTGGTTACAATTTAACTCTTAACGCTTACTGAACGATTTAATAAGCTTTTTAATATTATTGTGAAAATTTTTAATTAAAAAACATTATATTGATGTAAAAAAATGTACATTTTATTGTTGTTGTCTTCACAATTTTTTAGTTTTATGATATAAAGTTTGGTGTCTAAAAATTTAAAATTACTCGATTTTTTATTCAAGAGTGATATATTTTTAACAGTTAATGCACCACGGTCACGCGCTTTTAATATTTAATTCAAAAAATATTTCTAAGTCTGTTATCTTTATTGCGATAAGACTTGTTTATTATTATTTTCTACTATTGTTTGTACCATTTTATTAAATCCTGCGATGGTGTAGTGGCTAACATATTTGTTTATCATACGGGGGACCCGGGTTTAATTCTGTAAAGAATTTTTTTACATTTAATTGTATTTAACGCGAAAGTTGGTAGCGAAAAGAAGATTTGAACACTTCATCTTACCCTATACATCAACCCCTTTACAATGATACGTCACACGTCAAAATCCGTTCGGCCGTTTACAAGATATAGCTATAATGCCCTTTTGGCACTATCAATAAGGTCTTTTTGACGCTTACTCTTACCCTATACACCAACCCCTTTACAATGATATGTCACGTGACGAAATCCGTTTAGCCGTTTACGAGATACAACGTTAATGCCCTTTTGGCAGCATCAATAAGGACTTTTTGACGCTTTATCTTACCCTATACACCAACCCCTTTACAATGATATGTCACGTGACGAAATCCGTACTCTGTTATCTTTATTGCGATAAGACTTGTTTATTATTATTATTATTTTTGTTAGGTACGGCACTGCTAAATATCTAAAAAATCAACAGTACGCCTCTGCTAACTTACCAACAACCGTATATGACGTCGACGGAGCTGTTTATCTAACACATTTCAACTTTATTTTTCAAGTCAGATGATAGCCGTGTTGGTTAAGGCGTCAACATTATACACATGACTTTGTGGGTTCGAATACCACAACAGACATCACACAGAATTTTTTTTCTACACTTATTCGCATACAAAATTATTCTAAGTTCTATTTGAGCACTGGGGTTGATAATGAGGGGTGGTAGGGTGAGTTAGGGTGAGTTGAGATAATGTGAGGCATGTAAAGTTGGTACGATTACAGTGAAGCGCGAAAAATTCAAAAATATACGAAAAGAAGAATTGGCTGTTTGTGTCAAACGTCAGAGGCCACTTGAAAAAGAAGAATTGGCTGCATGTGTTAAACGTTAGAGGCCACTCGAAAAAGAAGAATTGGCTGCATGTCTCAACTGTCAGAGGCCACTCGAAAAAAGAAGACTTGGCTGCATGTGTTAAACGTTAGAGGCCACTCGAAACAGAAGAATTGGCTGCTTGTGTCAACTGTCAGAGGCCACTCGAAAAAAGAAGAATGGCCTTTGACATTTAGCGCAAGCAGCCAACTCAAAAAAAGTGAGGTTATGTTCAAAAAAATAGCTAGAACTGTCCTTGTTTAACTACTATTTTCATTTTTAATTTTTTTTTCAGCATTTTTCCTACTATGGCAATCGTAATTTTGGATGCAGTTTTGGACGAATTTACATGCGACATATGTGAGAAATATTTATCGGTTTTACCGATAAAAGTCTTCCCTAATCATCGCTCTGTTTGCGGTCGATGTACCAAGAAGAATCCCGAATGAAATGGAACAAATTCATCTTACAACATTATTGCGGAAAATAGCCTATTTAAATGTGTAAATTGCTATGATGGATGTCGGGAATTACTTCGACATCCCGATGTTGTGGAACATGAAAAAATTTGTTTTGAAAAAAAAATGTTTGTCCTCTTTGTCCAAAATCGGACGAAATTCCAACGTTCCTACTTTTTAAACATTTTCAAAAAACTCATAAAAATTCAGTTTTAAAGAATCCGTTTTTATCGTGTAATTTAAAATCTTTTTCTGATATTCGAAATGTTTTTATTTATCGTTTTGACGATTATTTGTTTTACTTTTTTGTAATTTTAAATCGTGCTGAAAGTTTTGTAAAAGTTAAAGTTGTTTTTATGGGAGGTGAGGAATTGGCTTCCTTTATTTCTTATAAATTTCATGTAAACTTACTTGACGAAAATTTGAAAATGTTTTCAAATAAATTTGAATGCGAAACTTATAAAAATGATAATGATGGATTTTACAAAATAAATATAAAAGAATTTAATAATTTCATTAACATTGAAGTTGATTTGTATTATAATGAAAGACCATTAATAAATGTTCCCAAACTTAAAAAGTTGGATAAATTACAAAATTGTAGCAATTCAACTCAAACAGATATTCAAATATCACAGAAAAACTCTTGTTTAATTGTTGAAAAGTATTCTACAAATATCTATTATTTACTTTTATTTGAAAATATCAAATTTATTCCAATCGCAAAATATTTAACGTTGAGAAAATTACAACCAAGTTCAGGTTTTATAAGCAACTATCCAGAATATTCTTTAACAGAATGTGGATTTGGCTTATTTAAAGAAAACAAAGTTTCTTTTCCTGTTTGTATTAATTGTAATCGTGGAATTAGTTATTTATATTTTAGTAAACAATACAAATATTCACTTTGTGATATTTGTTTTAATTTTTTGTTAAATCAAAAATTAATTAATAATGTTGACTACAAAAGTTTTTACTCGAAATATCCATTAGAGTATTTCTGTAGTTGTAATTGCGGCAAAACCTTCGATTTTTGGGATTGTTTAAAGCACGAATAGGAAATGAAAAAAGACAAAATTAAACAAAAATGTTTTAAATGCGAAGAAGTCTATAATTTGGAAGAAATTGTTGATCATATGAGAATTAAACATTGTTTTAATGGACACCTCCAAACTAGTTTTTTTTGTTTAGATAGATTTACTAATTTTCTTGTATTTCTTCATGATCAATTAATTTTTGTTAAAAAAATTGAATATTCTGATGGATTTGAGGTTTATTTGCATTTTAACAAAAATAAACAACAATATATTATTGGATTATTATCTCAAAGTTTATTTAATAATGTTTTAAAAGTTGCAAATTTTATTACTGTAAAAAAAAATGATTATAAAAATTATAACTTGACTTTAATTTGCTCGTAAAATATTTATATTATTTATTTTTAATTTAGTTTAAGTTTATAATCTTTAATGTTTTATTTTATCAAAATAAAAACTGTTTCAATGTATCCGTTTTTTAAGATTTCCAGTTTTTCCGATAATTTCAGATTTCTCAAACTTTGTTACACTTTTTCTCAATTTTTAAGCTATTGTATAACTTTTTTTAAATAAAAGTTAAATCTGTATGATAGACAACATAATGAAAAAGTAAAAAATGACAATTTGTAAAAAATGCTATGCAGTAGTTTTACCGCGGCACTCGGCAGTCCCCGAGTGCCACACGTCTTTTATTTTTTTGTTTTTTAAAATTATACTTCTATTCGTGCACTCGGCGGAAAAAAATTGTGTGGATTAAATCGAACAATCAGTAGGTACATATGTAATGGTGTGAGTAAGAGAGAGACAGAAACACATATAAGTTATATATTGGTCGGTAAAAACAAAGATGAAATATTTATCACATATTATTAGTCCTTTGAATACCGTTTAAACATTTAGTTATTGAAAAGAGATGGATATGCAAGCTAATGCATTAATATCCTAGTGACGTATCACATTGTGTTTGATAGATTATTTTATAATTCTGTCACGTAAGTATACATATAAAGTTTAGCATTCTATACATATTGTAACGTTTATTTATTTTCACAGTTTATTATTTAATTTATTTATACAACTAATACACTTAATTTATGTTATAACACAATTTATTTACAATATACTAATTTATATGAACACTGAACATTGATTTATATAAACACTTATTTACTTAGACTCAACTCAAAAACTAAACTAAAACTATATTTCATATAAAAGTCTATTTATATGCGCTTCGAACAATCGAGAATCGTCTCGATCTCTCGCGTAAGGGCAGAGATTCTTCCAGTCGTATGTGGAACATTCCACGGCGTCGCCCGCTGGTCGGATTCGCCCATATGGCCAACCAGGACAGAGCCGGAGTCGCATTACATTGCCCCCTCCTTAAGAGATAGTTCCTCCTGGAACTAGAGCTGGATGGGAATGATTGTATCTGCAGTCGGATCCTCTTCTACAATTTTCAGTTGTATAAAAAAAACAGGGGACGGTCTTCGTTGTAAACTGGACACTGGGCGAATGGCTGCAAACCAATACTTGGACTTCGGTATCTTGAAAGATTACTTCCACCATGTTTCGAATGACCCTCCAGTCTAACTCCTTACACTCGATCTTTGGCATTGCTATATTCTGTATATTGGACTCCAGTACGTGTTCCCTCAGGCTAAGTAAAGATTCCCATACATCTTGATAAGTGGGTCGGTCGTAATAGGTGTTCTTTGTCACTAGATAGAAGAGGTAACGTGATCCATCTTGGAGTCTCAAAGCTTTTCCGGGGGCTGGCAATTGGCTCTGCAGTTCTGATAGTCGACCAAACTTTTTTCGGAAAATGGACGCTAATCCTCGGGCATCGCTAATACTGGCAGGAATATTATGGACCAACGAGCAGTCATCTGGAAGCGTGAACAGGTCTTGATGTTTCTCAATGGTTACGCCAAATCTTGCTTTCCCGGTACCCCCATAAGCACCCATAAACTCATTGAAGGCAAGATCAGGAGTCTCTTGGAGTCGATTTACATCTTCTTCTTGGTTATGATCTCCTTCAAACGGTGCCAGCAGGTTTCCATGTACCACTTTCGGTTTTCCATTTGGGAATTTACTTATTCGGTATATGACATCATTGATTCTTTTCCTGATGATGTATGGACCTTCCCAAGACGTTTGTAGCTTCAGCGAGTAACCCTTCTGTCTTCTTGGGTTATGAAGCCAGACTTTGTCTCCTTCTTCGAAACATCCTTCCGTGGCTTGAGTATCATACCGTTTCTTCATTCTATCACTGGCAATTTGAAGATGTGAGCGAACCAATTCATGCATATCGTCCATTTTCCTTCGTAACTGGATCACATAATCTTCTCCAGCTATATCTTCTCCAGCTCGGCATCCAAACTCAAGGTCGCATGGTAGCCTCATCTCTCGTCCGAACAAGACCTTTGCTGGTGTTTGGCCTGTTGTTTCATTGACTGCGGATCGGTAAGCCATCGCGAAGAGCGAAAGGTATTGATCCCAGTCCCGCTGGTGGTTGGACACTACTTTTGACAGATACTTTCCAATGGTCTTATTCATTCTTTCTACCATTCCATCTGATTGTGGATGTAATGCTGTAGTTCTTGTTTTCTTCATTCCTAGAGTATCGCAAATTCCTTGGAAAAGCTGGCTTTCGAAATTTCTACCTTGGTCACTATGGATCTCCAAGGGTACTCCAAATCGGCTGATAAACTCTCTTATTAAGACATCTGCAACAGTTGTGGCCTCTTGATTTGTAATGGCGTAGACTTCTACCCACTTCGTGAAATAATCCATAACCACCAACATGTACTTATTTCCATTCGCAGTCGTCGGAAATGGTCCAGCAATGTCTAAAGCAATCCTCTCAAATGGGCTACCGACGTTGTATTGTTTCATGGGAGCTTTCCTTTTTCGCTGAGGTCCATTACTCGCAGCACAGATGGTACACTTCTTACACCAGCCCTTCACATCATCCGAACTATTCATCCAATAAAACCTTTCCCGTACTCTTTGAAGGGTTTTCTTAACACCGAGATGACCTCCTGATGGACTGTCATGTAACTGTCGGAGTACTTCAGCTACTCTAGTTTTTGGAATAACTAACTGCTTTCTGATTTCTGAACCATCATCATTCTCGAGTACTCGTTTCAATAAGTCTTCTTTCAGGATGAAAGAGTTCCACTGAGCCCAATAGGATTTAAGTACTGGACAGAATTTTGACACTTCTTGCCAAGTAGGTCGTCGATCTTCTCTCTTCCATTGGCGCATTTTCTTTAAAACAGGATCATTTTCTTGTTCCTCTCTAATTTTAGTCGGTGCCCAGTAATCGTTAACTACAGTTGTTCGTAGTATAGCAGTTTCTTTGGATTCTGTCTTGTTGCAATGGGAGCAATGTGCTGGGCACGGTCTTCTGGAAAGAGAATCGGTGTTTCTATGGCTTACTCCAGCTCGATGTTCGATCCTAAAGTCGTACTCTTGTAACCGTTCGATCCACCTGGCAATTTGACCTTCAGGGTGCTTGAATTGCATTAACCATTTAAGGGCTGCATGATCGGTCCGGATTAAAAATTTTCTTCCATAAAGGTATTGATAGAAGTGTTCCACGGACTTCACAACTGCCAGAAGTTCTCTTCTCGTAACGCAGTTATTCCGCTCAGGTTTAGAGAGCACTTTACTAAAATACCCCAGAACCCTTTCTTGTCCATCTTGAATCTGAGAAAGAACTCCTCCAATTCCTACATTACTGGCATCGGTATCTAAAATAAATTCCCCCTCTGGTTGTGGGTAGCCCAGTATCGGTGCTGTTGTTAAATGCTTCTTTAAAATTTCAAAGGCCGTTTGACAGTGGTCATCCCAGCAGAATTCTCTTGCTTCTTCAGTAAGTCGTGTTAATGGCTTAGCAATATCTGCAAACTTCCTTATGAACCTTCGATAGTACGTGCATAGCCCAAGAAAACTTCTTATTTGATGTTTATCGATTGGTTGTGGCCAATGCTTGATGGAAGCAACTTTGTCGTTATCTACAGCCACGCCTTCCTTGCTGACAACATGACCCAGGTACTTAACTTTATTTTGGAATAACTGACATTTCTTGGGGTTCAACATCAGTTGGGCAGCTTGAAGTCTTTTAAAAACATCGTCTAAGTTCTTTAGATGATCTTCAAATGTCTCTCCCAAGACTATGATGTCGTCTAAATAGACCAGACATGTCTTCCAAGATAACCCTCTCAATACATTTTCCATAAGCCTTTCGAATGTCGCAGGAGCATTACATAGTCCAAATGGCATGACATTAAATTGCCATAATCCGGAACCGGTGGTGAAGGCTGTCTTTTCCTTGTCTACTGGGTCCATTTCTACCTGCCAGTAGCTAGATTTCAAGTCTAAGGTAGAAAATAATTTACTTCCAGACAAAGTGTCCAGGGTGTCGTCGATTCGAGGCAGAGGATAACTGTCCTTTTTGGTAACATTGTTCAACTGACGGTAGTCTACACAGAACCTCGTAGTTCCATCCTTTTTCTTAACCAAGACTACCGGAGAGACCCATGGGCTGGTAGAAGGTTCTATCACCCCGTCTTCCTCCATTTCTCGAACAATCCTTTCAGCTTCCTCTCTCTTTGCCTGCGGTAATCTTCTAGCTGTTTGACGAATTGGCTTGGCATCCCCTGTGTCAATTTTATGCTTCACTGTAGAGGTTCTTCCTGTCTTACCTCCTTTTGGCACAAAAATGTTCCGATATTGATGGAGAAAGTCTTTAACTCTTCTTTTCTCTATTCGATTCAGAGATGGACCAGCAACTGCCACCATGTGTTCGAACTTGTCGTTGGAATTATCCGAAGTGGCCGTCTGACGAATTATGGACGATACTGGTACACAGGTTCCAATTCTGGTATCTTTCTTGATTGTAATAGGGTGATCATTGATGTTTATAATTCGTACCGGAATTTCTCTAGCAGAAGTGACCAATCCTTTTCCGATCAAAATTCCTCGACCGACGTCTTCATCATGGTTCAAAGGTTCCATCATGGCAGGTGTTCCTGCATCAACAGTTCCTTGAAGACGAGCCACTACGATAGTTTCACTTCTACCAGGTATCACAGTATCCTCTTCTAGAGCTGCTGGCACGGTTCTGTCCTCATACGGATGAAGGAATACTTCTTCGGCACCCACTTTAATAACTCTGTTTTTGAAATCCAGCTGGAAACCATGTAAGTTCATCACGTCCATTCCTAATATCACATCTTCCTCGATATCAGCGACAATGACAGTATGCGCGAACTTTTCTGTACCAATTCCTATTTGAACTTGGACTTCCCCATGGATGTCAGCTCTTTCACCTGTGGCGGTCCGCAGCCGTAGCCTTGTTGGTAGAAGTTTCTTGCTGCTACTTATAGCTGTTGGTCGTATAATGGTCCTGGTCGCTCCAGTATCTATCAACAGTGTATACTTTTTACCATTTACTTCACCATCTACATATACACTGTCATCGCGACATTTTAGAGATGCTATGAGTATGAGAGGGTCTTTTAAAAGGTTACGGGTCGAAGCTGCCCCTCTAGGCCGACCCGTTCTAGTTTTCCTGTGGAGTTGTTTCTCGATTTGCATTGGCCACTGGACGTTTACATGATTTGATGAAGTGTCCCATTTCGCCACAATTGTAACACACGCGGGGCCTCTTCTTTTTGTTTTCAGCAAAGTTCTTCATCATGTTAACTAATTGGTCCAATTTATTTTCGTCTTCTTCGTCTTTTACAGACCTTACTTTACTGTATCCCCCACAAGCCTTCGAAGCCGCTTCATACTCAAGCGCAGCGGACAAGACATCGACTAAAGTTTTGTGACGGGCTAAACGAAGAGTCTTGTTCATTTCAGGATCACGGAGCCCATCAAGAAATGCTTCTACTGCTAAACATTCTATCATTCCTTCATCAGCTGCAGGATTGGCAAATCTGACCAACCTGGCAATATCTACTTCATATTCCTGAAAGGTCTCTTCTCGCTTCTGTTTTCGTATCTTCAACTGTGACCGGTGCAAATTCTCCAGATGTTCATGACCATATCGCATGTTTAATCTCTTCTTAAGTTGTTCAAAGTCATCCGTCTCTTCCACCGGTATAGTCTGAAGAACGTCGCAAGCATCTCCTCTAAGAGCGATCGTGAGATTTACAGCCTTTTCTTTTTCTGACCATCCGTTCGCTCGTGCAGCTGTTTCAAACTGTTTAAGGTAATTTTCCCATGACATTTTTCCATCAAAGGTTGGGGCTTTAATGCGGACCGAACTTTCACTGCTTTCCAGTTTTGGTTTTTGTTCCACTTTACAGCTTGTCTTTTCTTCATCATTTTTCTCTTTTGATTCTTCCACACTAATCCTTTCTCCCTTTTCCATTTCTTCCATTTTTCGTTCAATCTCTTTTATTTTCTCCTCGAATGAAGTCATTTCGTTCTTTAGAGAAGACATATCTGCTGACACTCTATTTTCCATGGATGAAATCTCAGAAGAGACTTTATTTTCTAACGAAGCAACTTTAGTATCCAAAGATGAAATTTCAGAAGAAACTTTATTTTCCAAAGAAGAAATTTCAGAAGAAACTTTATTTTCCAAAGAAGAAATTTCAGAAGAAACTGTATTTTCCAAAGAAGAAATTTCAGAAAAAACTTTATTTTCCAAAGAAGAAATGTCTGTTTTCAGAGAAGAAATTTCAGAAGATATTTCAGTAGAAATATTTTTTATAGAAGACATCAATGATGAAGTATCGTCAGCAAATAAAAACTCCTCCGGGTCTAATTCTTGATCAACTATCGCTTGTCTAAGTCGCTCCACCAACTCCGACTTTTTTCCTGTAGTGTCCAATTCACGGTTTTCAAGCTCCCGACGCAAGTCTGCCACTTTTAAATCACAAAGTTTTTTCGACATTTTTCTACACTATTTATTTACACTATCCCACTTCTGACACCAATGTAACATTTATTTATTTTCACAATTTATTATTTACTTTATTTATACAACTAATACACTTAATTTATGTTATAACACAATTTATTTACAATATACTAATTTATATGAACACTGAACATTGATTTATATAAACACTTATTTACTTAGACTCAACTCAAAAACTAAACTCTATTTCAAAATAAAAGTCTATTTATATGCGCATCATTGCTTCGAGTAATTGCTCGAATATTCGTGGAAGCGTAGAGGTTTTTCTAGTCGCCGTCGTCAAGCTTCTCGTACAATCGGGAACACTCTCAGTTATTCGACGCGTTGCCTGCTGTTCGGACTCGCCCATATGGCCAACCAGGACAGAGCCGTAGTCGCATTACAATATTATTTTGTCAATATAAATAAAAAGTTACAAATTTATACAAAAATCTTTAATTTTTTTATACTGCCTTTTTCTTTTCTTTTACCATCTATAAGGTCATTGTAATTAACAGAGTTAAACTAGAAAGTTGAAGAAAATTATATATCAACAAAAAAAAAACATCTTTAAACTTTTGATATTTGTATTTATTCACGATTATTTAATACTAGCTGTACCTACGACAGCGTTCGCGTGGCGTGTTGATTGTTATTAAAAATATTTCCCCCGACTTTTGTTAAAGGGGTGGGGGGAAAAGTTTTTATTCACCAGATGTTAAATTGAAAGAAGAGAAATACATCTGTGAAAACCGCATTCAAATCGGATAAGTAGTTTTCATGTGATGCGCGCACAAACATACAGACAGACAAAAAAATCTAACCACATTTTTGGGTTCTATATTCCCCACGCTAATTATTTTTTAAATATCCTTAATGTACAGAATTTTCATTTCTACAGTTTTATTATATGTATAGATTATTATTTCACGCCTCCACAACCCCCATTGTGGGTAGATTGTCGTAAAATATTTTCACAATTGACGTCATAATGATAAAAATAACTATTTTGCAAATTTTCACACCTGTATGACTTATAGATTTTAAATTTAATTTTATTTTCACCCCCCCCCCGCAATCTGCCTTGTGGCTGATATTCTGTAAAATCCGTTCACAATTAACCTTATAATTATAAAATTAACTATTTTGCCATGTGTCAAACTTGTAGTACTTATAGATTTTTCATTTCATTTTTTTTTTAGTTTCCACGCCCCCGCCACACCCTTATTTGTGGGTGAAATTTCGTAAAATCCGTTCACAATTGATCTTAAAATTATAAAAATAACTATTTTGCAAAGTTTCAAACCTGTAGGACTTATAGATTTTAAGTTTAATTTTTTTTTATTTTTCACGCCCCCGCAACCCTTCTTGTGGGTGGAGTTTTGTAAAATCCGTTCTTAGCTGACCTCTACCTTCCTGTAAGGAATATTCCTACCAAGTTTTATGTGGATCCGCCTTGTAGTTCCAGAGATATCGTGATGAGTGACTATATACATAGAAACACTCTTTTATATACCCTGAGATCCAAAAGTAACGGATAAATTCATTTTCTCTGTTAATAAGCGTGTAAAAGAAAAATCCTCAAACACATCAATTTTTAATTTTAGAATGACAGTTTATGACGCAAAAAACCACCCCTCACTTTAAACCCCTTTCCAAGGGGTGACAGCACCACATTTTTTTAAATGGCATGAGGGTTCATGTGATACCTCGTCTGAAAAAGCAATTAATTGCTTATCCAGCAATCTAAAAATTTTTTGATTTAAATTTTTTATTGAAGTGGTAACTTTTTATGTTAGGGTAAACTGATTTTAGCGTAACGCGTTGTTTATCGTTGTTACACGTAGGCGCAGTGAAATATAATAATATCATTTCTCTCTCTCTCTATGCTTTTCCCAATGTAAGTTTTAAGTTTATTTGAATTTACCGTGTTATACGGTATTAATCTGTCACTAAATACAATTCATTACTTTTTATTAATTATTAAATATTGTAACGGGATAACCGTAAAGGAAGGGACCTTAATTTGAAAGATTGTTGTTGACAGTTGATTTTTAGAAGTTTGTAAAAAAATCAACTGACCATTTTAAATAATGTTTCTAGAAAATTCTAGAAACTTCTAAACACACTAACTAGATTAAATAATGTTGTATATAAGGGGATGCACGGACAGTTAACGTCAGTTCGAGTCAAGTGTTCAGAAGAGTTCATTGTATTGTCAAGTAGTTAGACGTTATCCAGCAGAGTTCAGTGTATCTTAACAATTTTGTAAATAAATTGTGTAAAAGCCCCCATACGTGTTTCAAATTGGTGTCAGGTGTGGGGTGAAGATACAAGGATGTTTGGAAAAAAGATAAATGAACTATTGGTAGCTGAGCTCAGAAGAGAGCTCGATGAATTAGAGTTGGAAACTACTGGGAGCAAATCCGTATTGTTGAGAAGACTCCGTGAATACTACGTAAATAATAATTTGGACCCTGACGCCGTGGAGTTCGAAGACCCAGTTCAAAAAGCAAATTCTGAACTAACTCAACAACTTTCCTGGCAACATGAGGAGCTATCCAGTCAGATGAAGAGCCAGCGCGAAGATATGTCCCAGCTGAAAGAGGAGCTATCAGGACGAATGACGAGCCAACAAGAGGAGCTATCCAGTCAGATAAGAAGCCAGCGAGAAGAGGTGTCCCAGCTATCACAACGGATATCTACCCTACCAGAAGAGTTATCCAGTTCCTTCTCCCAGCAAACATCACACCTTCGTGACGAGCAAAATCAGCAAGTTGCCAACTTGAATCAGCAGGTAGACAACTTGAATCAGCAAGTGGACAACATGAATCAGCAAGTGACCAACATGCGAGACGAGCAAAATCAGCAGGTGGCCAACTTCAGAGACGAGATCAACCAGCAAGTGCAGTCCGAGATAGAAAAGCTTAAACATGAACTGGAAGCTTGACTACAAAACCAAACCATCCACCACGGCGACGGAGATGCAGGAAGGATGGAAACCTGCCACGCAGACGTCGAACGACGAAGAAACGAGGAGACGACCCAGATGCGAACGACAATGAAACCCCCGACCTTCGACGGGAAGACTTCCTGGCCAAATTACCTGAAACAATTCGACGCAGCGGCCAGAGCTAACGGATGGTCATCCCAGGAGAAAGCATTGTCCCTAACCGTAGCTCTGCGAGGCGAAGCTTTAGACGTCTTGCAATCATTGACACCGGATGAAGCTGACAACTTCGAGTTATTGGTGAATCGTCTAGAGATGCGTTATGGTCAAACTCATCTACAACCGGTGTACCGAATGCAGTTAAAGAGCCGAAAACAGAAAAATGGAGAAACTATCCAGGAATTTGAAGCGGATGTAGCAAGAATGGTACGACTTGCGTATTCAAATGCAGCGGAGGATTTCCTGGAGTGCCTAGCAGTCCAAACCTTCACCGATGGTCTTCGAGACGTCGAGTTGCAGCGCGCTGTACGGTTAGCGCGGCCGAAGACTTTTGTGGACGCCTTGACCATTGCCCTGGAGTTTGAGGCGGCGACGGAGGCCTCACGTGGAGTTGCTCGACTAAGGGAAATCACCGGTAACTACGACCATGCCGTTCATTCCGTTAGCGACGTTGAAGCGGTAGTAGAGAGATTAATGAAGTTATCTCCAAGAAGAAGGCGCCAAGTGAGATGCTGGAACTGCGGAGAACTAGGCCATATAAGAAATACTTGCCCCCAAAAAGAAAAATCTTCTGCTGAAGTACCCCAGCAGCAGGAAAACTAGAACGGGTCGACTCCTGGAGGGCGAAATCGACCCCAAACATTCCCGAAGCCCCTCACACCATTAAATTGGCAACTCTGCGACATCACGTGGACAGCTTATATGTAGATGGCCTCCTTGATGGGAAGAATATTAGCATGCTGGTAGACACTGGAGCTACAAAAACTATCGTCCAACCAACCATCATTATGCGAAATAAGATGTTGCCTACCAGTTGGAGACTGCGTACCGCTACCGGAGATTCTGCTAGAGTCTACGGTGAGATACAGGTGACGCTACAGTTTGGTTCAACCTCTCTTGTTCACTCAGTGCTGGTGGCTGACGTTGATGAAGATGTTGTTCTGGGCATGGATGTTATGCTCCACTGTGGTTTTCATTTGGATCTTAGCCATCGTATCCTTCGTACTGGTAATGAAGAAATATTCCTGCACCGAAAACAAGTTGACAATGCCTCGATTAAGCTAATCGATGATATCGAACTTCCGGCAAGCTGCGAATGTGTCGTCACAGCGCGGTTGGATGGACTGGAGCCAGATGGTGCCCCAGCTATGATAGAGCCGAAGAACCATGACCATGAATTGGGAAAAGGACTCCTTGTGGGTAAGACTCTTGTTAGATCCGCCAAAGAGGTACCCATCCGAGTTATCAACTTGAACGATCATCCAGTTCTTCTCCGAAAGGACACGGAAATGGGAAGTTTAGAACCAGTAATGGCCATAATTCACAAGATAAATGTTACGGAAACAGATGAGACCAACAAAATTGAACAATTAATGACAAAATTAGACCCCTCTTTGTCAAAATTAGAAAAGAAACAGGTAAGAGATCTACTTTACCGTTATAAACCTGTATTTGGTTCTAAAAGTAAACTGGGAAGAACTGATGTTGTACAACATAGAATTGACACTGGTGATGCACGTCCGATTCGACAGGTACTGCGAAGGATGCCTCAAGTTAAAAAGGAAGAAGCAGACAGAGCCCTTAAAGAAATGATTCAAAATGGCATAGTCGAACCATCCAGTAGTCCGTGGGCTTCTCCTGTGGTATTAGTGAGAAAGAAAGACGGATCAATGCGGTTTTGTGTCGACTATCGAAAGCTAAATGATGTCACTAAGAAGGACAGTTATCCTCTGCCAAGGATTGATGATGCCCTCGACGCTTTGGCGGGTTCTACTCTGTTTTCTACCTTGGACCTTAAAAGCGGATACTGGCAAGTTAAAATGAATCCTGCAGACAAAGAAAAGACTGCATTTACCAGTGGATCAGGGTTATGGCAATTCACGGTCCTTCCATTTGGCCTCTGTAATGCTCCTGCGACGTTTGAACGACTAATGGAGAACATCCTGCGGGGTTTGTCATGGGAAACTTGTCTAGTGTATCTAGACGACATCATCATAATGGGTAAGACCTTTAAGGAACATTTATCTAACCTGGAAGAAGTTTTTAAAAGATTACAGAACGCTAACCTAACATTGAATGTTAAGAAATGCCACTTGTTCCAGAGACAGGTCAACTATTTAGGACATAACGTAAGCAAGGATGGCGTTGCTGTTGACCCCGCTAAGATACAAGCCGTTCAGGAATGGCCAATCCCTATCGCCAAACATCAGCTCCGGAGTTTCTTGGGTCTTTGTTCCTATTACCGACGATATGTCAAGAATTTTGGAGACATCGCCAAACCCTTGACACGTTTGACAGAACAAGATAAGTCCTTCTGTTGGGATCAGGAATGTCAAAAGGCGTTTGAAATATTGAAGAAACAGCTTACGTCAGCACCTGTTCTTGCTTATCCACTTCCTGATGGTAAGCTTATTCTGGACACCGACGCCAGCAATGTGGGAATTGGAGCCGTCTTGTCACAGCTACAAGACGGTAAGGAAAGAGTGGTTGGTTACTTCAGCAAAACTTTATCGAAAGCTGAAAAGAACTACTGTGTAACTCGGAGGGAACTGTTAGCAGTTGTAAAATCCGTCGAACACTTTTATAAATATCTGTATGGCAGAAAATTCCTGATCAGAACAGACCATGCTAGTTTAAAGTGGCTACTTAGCTTTAGGAATCCAGAAGGACAGATAGCAAGATGGCTCGAAAAACTGCAGGAATATGATGTTGAAATCGAGCACAGACCTGGAACCAGACATCGTAATGCTGATGCACTTTCCAGAAGACCATGTCGACCTGATTGCCCCCATTGTACCCGTATGGAGCAGAACGAGGAAAAACTTGCCTTAGTTAAGGTTGTGCCAGGAGACGAGAGCTCTATGCTGGAGCAGCAACAAGAAAACGATCCCGTTCTGAGAAAGATTAGGGAGTGGAAGAGAATGGACCGTCGTCCGTTGTGGAGAGAGATATCCTCATCCTCTCCTGCTTTAAAAGCATACTGGTCCCAATGGAACTCTTTAATTTTGGACGGAGGGCTCGTTAAAAGACTTGTAGAAAATTCCGAGGGCACAGAAACAAGGAAACAAATAGTGGTCCCAAGAAATGCTGTACCGGAAATTTTAAAACAGATGCATAATGATAGTTCTGGAGGACATCTGGGTATCACAAAAACGCTGCAAAAGATCCGAGATAGATTTTACTGGGTAAATTGCACTAATGATGTTAAAGATTGGTGTCGTAAATGCACTACCTGTGCTGCCAGTAACGGTCCGCACCGAAAACCGAAGGCGGAAATGCAGCAATACCTGGTTGGAAGTCCTTTTGAAAGAATCGCGGTAGATGTATTGGGGCCACTTCCACAGACCGATGAAGGAAACAAATACATCTTTGTTGTAATGGACTACTTCACTAAATGGGTTGAAGCCTATGCAGTTCCCAATCAGGAAGCCACCACTTTAGCAGATATATTGGTTGAAGAATTCGTAAGCCGATTTGGGGTACCACTAGAATTACACTCAGACCAAGGGAGAAATTTTGAGAGCAAGCTGTTTCAAGAAGTTTGCCAAAGATTAGGCATCCGCAAAACGAGAACCACAGCGATGCATCCTCAGTCTGATGGAATGGTGGAACGAATGAACCGGACTATAACCAACTATCTGTCAAAAGTGGTGTCAGATTGTCAGAGGGATTGGGATCGACATATTCCACTATTTCTAATGGCAATTCGATCGGCCATCAACGAATCAACTGGCCAAACGCCTGCGAAGGTCCTGTTCGGTAGAGAAATGAGGCTACCATGTGACTTGGTGTTTGGTTGTAAACCTGGTGAAGAAATGGCACGTGAACAATATGTCGCCGACCTTCAGAATCGAATGGAGAATATACACAACCTGGTGCGTGGAAAACTACAATTATCTAGTGATCGGATGAAGAGGTACTATGACACACGGACAATGGAAAAGAGTTACCAAGTTGGAGATTTAGTCTGGCTCTATAACCCCCGACGGCGTCGAGGTATTTGTCCCAAATTACAAAAGAACTGGGAAGGTCCTTACACCATCAAGAAGAAGATTAACGATGTCATTTATCGGATCGTGAAAATTCCCAGAGGGAAACCCGTCGTGGTCCATCACGATCGTTTGGCGCCTTACCAGGGAAACCACAGTGGAGATGCGCAGCAACTCCAAGAAGATGGTTTGGCTGGCTCAGGGAGTGTGCGGGATTCCGATGTAGGAAATAACATTCCAGGAGGAATGAATCTAAGGAGGGGGCAGTGTAACGGGATAACCGTAAAGGAAGGGACCTTAATTTGAAAGATTGTTGTTGACAGTTGATTTTTAGAAGTTTGTAAAAAAATCAACTGACCATTTTAAATAATGTTTCTAGAAAATTCTAGAAACTTCTAAACACACTAACTAGATTAAATAATGTTGTATATAAGGGGATGCACGGACAGTTAACGTCAGTTCGAGTCAAGTGTTCAGAAGAGTTCATTGTATTGTCAAGTAGTTAGACGTTATCCAGCAGAGTTCAGTGTATCTTAACAATTTTGTAAATAAATTGTGTAAAAAGCCCCCATACGTGTTTCAATATTTATATCCATTTATTATCATAAAAATTAGGTTATTTTCTATATCTTCGTATATAAAACTAATTTAATCCCTTTTAATTATAATTTAAATTCATAATTTAAACGGTTCGGTCATCCTCGGCATCTATCGTGGCAGTTGTAGGAGAAGAAATGAAAATTAAATCAAATAGAAATAGGTAAATATTAATATTAATACAAATATCTTTATTTATTTATTTATTTACTAATTTATTCAAATAATTCGTTCATCTATGATTTAATGTCTTTTAGGTAATTATAATTTAAATTCATTCTTGAAATGTTCGGTCATCCTCGGGAATTCTCGTAACAGGTTGTCTAAGAAGAAATGACAGTCTGATTGTCTGATTAGCCTAATTTTAGCATAAAAAAGACGTGTTTTGGTGGTTTCATTTGTGATAAATCTTATAAAAATTGATTATAAAGTGTGTTATTAATGTTATTATTGATAATATGGATAAAAATTTAAGTTTTAAGTGTGTATTAAATAGCAATCAGGCCGTTCCACGTAAAGGGTGGTTGTATTGCAAATTACTACGCGACTGATTAGAAATTTCGAACTGTCATAGTAAAAAAAAATTTGTATCGTAATTAGTAAAAGTTATAGTGATAAAAAAAATCAGAATTTTCAAAATATTTAAATTTTTACATTTATACACATTATCATATTAATGTACATAAAATTTAAGTAATAGGCAAAGTTTTTCTCAAGTTAAAAAATTTCAATATTAAATAGTTCAAATTGGAGTAGTTGAAGTTATCACTTCTGTCGCGCGTCCTGAGACGCACACGTTTTTTTGTTTTCTTTGATACTTTCATTAGTTTTCAAATTATCGATATCTCAATTTTTCTTAATATACGATGTTTGAGAAATGATGAAATAGTAAAAATCTTCATATCTCACTAATTTATAAAAAAATTTAAAAATATAAAATTAATTTGTATTAAACAACTTATTAGTAATGCAAATCTTTATAACCACGCGGACGTAGTCGCGGGCAACAGCTAGTTATGAGATAATATATTAACTCTGAAATAGTAATTTGTGAAATAGTGTTAAATTTGCAAAAAACCCATAGTGTACCAAAGTTTTATATCCCAGATTATGTTACTTTTTTAAATGTCTTGAGTGATCGAGTAGTAAAGTTTACCATTAATTTCAGTGTTGTTTGTTACAACCAGAAGGTAGGCCAAGACACTATCTCCATCAATACGACCAAAGGTTGTCCTCAAGGGGGAGTTGCATCCCCACTTATGTGGAGCCTCACCGTAGACAGTTTACTCTGGCAATTGACCGAATTAGGTATACCTTGCCAGGGTTACTCTGATGACGTAGTTATCCTCGCAAGAGGGAAATATGAAAACGTCCTCTGCGACATAGTGCAAAGAGGACTGAACACAGCAAAGCAGTGGTGTGATTCAGTGGGACTTAATATCAACCCCACCAAGACCACGTTAGTAGCCTTTACAAGGAAAAAGAAACCTAAACTAAAAACTATAAAAATAGGTGGAAATACCGTTGAGTGGAAGACAGAGGTCAAATATCTAGGGCTAATCCTAGATAATAAGTCACTCTGGAACAAACACGAAAACGAAATAATACACAAAGCTACAAAAGCCCTTATGGTGTGCAGAAACATTGCTGGGAAAAATTGGGGCTGTAACCCAAAGACATTGCAATGGATGTACACAGCAATAGTGAGACCTATCATCACATATGGGGCAGTAGCTTGGGGCACAAGAGCTAATCTGATCACTACGAGGACAAACCTCTCAAAGATTCAGAGACTAGCCTGTGCATGTATCACTGGAGCAATGAGAACATGTCCCACTGCTGCAATGGAAGTAATACTAAATCTTTCGCCACTGCATATTCAAGTAGAAAATGCTAGGAAGAAAACAATGTATAGAATGATCAAAGAAGGAATAATCAAGGAAAAACCTCGATCACTTCAACTTGATCAAACTTGGGAAATGCCCCAAGATGACATGCCAAAGAAATTTAACTTTGTAAGGAAATTTACCACTAAACTGGGAAGCAAATCTGAATGGGACGAAAACACCATATTGGGGCTAAGCCAAAACGCCATAAAAGGGTACATGGACGGCTCCAAGACAGATAAAGGAACAGGAGCAGGGGTGTTTGGACCTAGAACCAAATACTCAGAAAGCTTGGGTACGTACCCAAGCATCTTTCAAGCGGAAATTCGTGCCATCGAAAGATGTATAGAATTTAACATTGAAAGGAACTATCGTACACAGAAGATTGTAATCATGTCAGATAGTCAAGCAGCCATCAAAGCTCTGAACTCAGATACAATCAATTCAAAGATGGTTTGGGAATGCCTAGGCAAATTAAATGAACTAGGACAGAATAACACTGTTACCCTCCTATGGGTTCCAGGACACGTAGGAATAGAAGGAAATGAAACAGCAGACAAGCTGGCAAAAAAAGGAGCTGAAACCCCATACCTGGGACCAGAACCATCATGTGGGATCAGCAGTAGTACAATCCTAGAAAAACTAAAGAAAAAAATGGATAGCGAAAAATCCAAGTACTGGAATGATCTAGAAGGACTAAGACAATCGAAGACGCTCCTGGGAAACTATAACCAGAAGAGATCTCACAGCTGTCTTAACCTAAGTAAGAAAAACCTCCGAATTATAACAGGAATACTAACCGGTCACTGTCGATTAAGAGGACATATGAAGAAACTAGGATTAGTAGATGAAGCAAACTGCAGATTCTGTGAGGTAGAGGACGAAACCTCAATACATATACTTTCAGAATGCATGGCATTAAGTAATTCTAGGGTCAAATACCTAGGGTCATACGAAATAGAAAGGGAAGAACTACCTAATTTAAAACCCAATGATATCCTAAACTTTTTAAGGAATATAGGACTAGAAAAGCTACTATAAGTCTGAGGAACCATCAGAAATATAGCAAGAAGAGGGGGACACAATAGATCTTATAGGTCGCAGTGTATCTGTCACCCCTAACACCATACATACATACATACAACCAGAAACTTATCATAAAATGGATTTGGTATCCAACATTAAAACCGAAGAAATCGATATTGAAGAATGTAAACTCGAATTCGATCTCTGTAAGGTCAAAACGGAAAGTTATGTAGAAAAAGTTTCTCCAACTAAAAGTGATGTGTTAATGAACAGAGAATATATAAAACTGGAAAATGAGGGTATGGAAGAAAGAAAAAGTGATATTGAAATTAAGACAGAAACTACAGAGCTTTCATTTGATTTCCCTGTTTGTAGAAATGATTTTGGTGAAAATCGACAAATAGTACAAACAATCAACATGTATTCTAGGAAAAAACGTAAGTTTGTGTTTTTTTATATTTACATATTTTAATTTTCCTTACGCAGTCAATTAAAGTTAATTTAAAAAGAAATATGTCTGAATTCTTGACATAAACTTTGCGTTTATAGCAAGCGAATATATTGTAAGCATAAATTGTAACGATGCTTAAGATATGCTAACAGATGGTTTCAAATATTTCTCCAAATAAAATTTTACTTACATTTGGATAAATTGTAATTTACGGTAATTGGTACTATTTTTATGAAATGTTTTATCAACATTCTAGAGATGATAGTTCAAACAATAAGTACTATCAAAAAATTTCCGGAACCCTTAGGAAGAAATTGATGAAATTTGAATTTTTATTATATTTAAAGTACCTACGTACTTTTTGAACATTAATTGTAACGCTATTTCGTTATGAATATTGCATAAAACTTTATAGTTAGGTTAATTAACACTTTTACTTAAAATTACAATGTATGATTTCACATTTTTTAACTATTTAATTTTTTATAAAATTTGTTTGACTTTTTCTGTGACATTTCTCTGGTTATTTTGCCATATTTATTTTAACTGTGTTACAACAAACAATTAACCTTTTTTTTATACTTTTAATATTTTTTTTGCATTTCCAAAACGATTATATAAAAAAAAGAGTGTGCGTGTAACCTTTACGCGCGATTGAAGTAAAACTTGAAAAATTTAAAAGTTTCATGATTTCATGATTTTTAAATTTTTGATAAATTTTGAAAAATTTTAAAATTTTGAAAAATTTAAAGATTTTGAAATTTTTGCAAATTTTTGAAAATTTAAGCTTCTCCCATAGTTGAAATCACACCGTTACTTCCGTCACAATCTGACGTCAAAATTACAACGTTCCGTCAGAAAATAAATGTGAGTTAGGGGCCATTCATTAATTACGTAAGGGTATTGACGGGGAGGGGGGGTTAAGAAAATCTCTACAAGTTCTTACGTTTGGGGAAGGGGGGGTAAAATTCATTCTTACGTAATATTTCGTGAATTAAAATTCAAGATTAAAAATCTAATTCCATTTTGGATTCCAAATTGTTTTCTTAATTTTAAAGTGTATAGTCGATTTTTTATTTTATTTAAATAATTTTTGTTGTTTATTGAAAAAAAATAAAAAATAACTTATTTTATGAACAATGTTATGAGTTTCTAGTTTTACTAATATATGTTTGCTAATACTATTAAAATTATTCCTTGTTAAAAAATAAAAATTATGGATCCACGTTGAACTATAAGTTTTAGTGAAACTGATCCTTTCCTCACATAACAGTTTATTATTTAGAAGATCAAGATAGAATCTTACGTAAGAAAGGGGAAGGGGGGTTCGAGAAATCTTACGTATACTTACATGGGGGTAGGGAGGGTCAAAATTGACCAAAATTGTCCTTACGTAATTAATGAATGGCCCCTTACCCCTAGTCACGCCTAAAGAAGTTTTACTTCAATAAACAATTGATTTAATTATAATTAAATAATTATTTATCAAAAAAAAAATTTAAATAAAATTCGAGAAATTGGTGGAGAGAGTCGGTTTTAGGTTTCTCGTGGTTGGTTTAAAAGTTACTGCTTTGGATCAATTTGGATTTCTTAGAATGCCAAAATAGTTTGTTTAAAACCCCTTCCACACGATACAATTTAATTAACAATTAGATTATCGATTAAATTGGCTTACAATCTGATTGCTCGTCCACGCAAAATTTGTGAAAAATCATCGATTTTTAACAAAAATTTTCAAATTTTTTACGATTTTTAAGAAAAATTAAAAAATTTGAAAATTTCAAATTTGTCAACTTTTTCCGATTTTTAACAAAAATTTTGTAAATTTTTACGATTTTCACAAATTTTTCAAAATTTGAACAATTTTTAACAAAAATTTTTAAAATTTCAACAATTTTTTACGATTTTTGACAGAAAAACACAAAATTTTCAAATTTTCCAAATTGTCAACGTTTTTTTTTACAATTTTCAAAAATTTTTCAAAATTCCAACAAATTTTTAAGATTTTGAAAGCATTTTCAAAAATATCAACTTTTTTATCAGATTTTTAACATTTTTTCCAAATTTCAACAATTTTTTATGATTTTTAACAAAAATTTTCAAAATTGTCAAAAATTTTCAATATTTGTAACAAATTTTTATAAAAAAATTTCTTAATAAAATTTTTGAATATTTTCACAATTTCAAACAATTTTTACAAAATTTTCCACAAATTTTCCCCAATTTTCCACAATTTTAGTTGAAATTTAAAATATTTTTCCAAAAATTTGTAAATTTCTTATAAAATTTAGCATCTAGTCAACGTTTTTTTTTGTATTTTTTTTTTTGTAAATATTGTGCAATTTTGTGTAGGAAAATAAAAAAGGGCCAAAAACCTTCTGAAGACTGACCTGTAAATAAGTTTTTTTTTTCTATTATTATTTTTAGTGTAAACTGGGCGATTATCAAAATTTCAGTATTTTCGAAAATATAAATAAAGATTGTTTTTCAAATTAAATTTTTGAGTTTTTTTTTACAAATTTTTACAATTTTTTTCTGATTTTTTAAAAATTTTGACAATTTTAACAATTTTTTACTAACTTTTCTTGATTTTTTTAAATTTTCTACAGTTTTTGTGATTGTTTACAATTTTTTATTATTTTCATAAAATTTTCAATTCTATTTCAATTTTTCATGATTTTTACTATTTTTCTTGATTTTCTACGATTTTTTCTGATTTTTTACAAATTTTCAATTTTATTCAAATTTTCCATGATGTTTACAGTTTTTCTTGATTTTTACGATTTTTTTTTTTCTGATTTTTTACATTTTTTTCTTAATTTTTTACGATTTTTACTACTTTTTACTATTTTTTATACTTTTTGATAAATTTTCCATTTTTTTCTGGATTTATTACAAATTTTGACAATGTTAACAATTTTTTACTAAATTTTCTCGATTTTTTCAAATTTTCTACAATTTTTGTGATTTTTTACAATTTTTTATGATTTCCATAAAATTTTTAATTTTATTTATTTATTTTTTATAATTTTTACAATTTTTCTTGATTTTCTACGATCTTTTTCTAATTTTTTACAATTTTTAACGATTTTTTGTAAAAAAATGACAAAATTGAACTTTTACATTAATATTGATAGTTAAAAAACGATGAATTTTGGTAATTGACAAAATTGACAATTTACAGTTTGACATTTTAGTATAAAAAATGACAAGATTGACATTTGACAGATTATCGATGTTTATGGAACAAGAAGAGGACCGAAAATTAAACAATTATCTTGTGATTTATCGGAAAAAAAAGAAGATTTTGATACAAATGGGAAATTATCGGTAAATTGTACGAATCCATTGATTCCGTTTTCGTTTTTTGCTGGTTTTCCATTTTTCGCACCGAATCCGTTTATTTTACATAATTTATCGAAAATTGTTACACAAGATCATCGAAAATCCGAATCGGAAGATTTAGATTGTGTTTTAGATTTATCGAAATCTGATAATAAAAATGTGAAAGATGATAATCTCGAATCGATTGATGATGATGATGAAAGAATGGAAATGTTACAAAATGTCGAAGTAGTCGAGAATTTAAATTCGAATGAGAAAAGTAGTGATGGTGGCGATGATAATAATAGAGAGTTGTCATTGGTTGATGGGAGTGGTGGTGGGGGTGGTTTTAACTGTGAATTCTGTCAAATAAATTTACCATTTTGTCGCACTGCTATAGAAATGGCAAATCTTTATATAAATTAAGAATATCGTTCATTAATTCTCTTTCGGTACGGAACCAGCTATTTTAAAGCAATGTAAAATCTATAAAATCTCAACTTAAAAGTAAAACGTGTTGCACTTCACTGTTCCACTTCTGAATGCAGACTAAACTCAAAATTGGCTTATCAGAATCCACACAACCCAATTTTTTTCGAGTCAATCAAATCGTGCAGTCCAGCAGACCATCCAATGCCCTTGAGTTGGCCAATTTGAATCTACACGGTGCAATTTAGTCAAATTGTCACTTAAATTATATCATGTAGAAGGGGTTAAAAGGTTATTGATGTTTTACTATATTTTATTTTATTACTGCTATTTATTTGTAGCATTATTAATGTTGATATGAGCTTATATATTTCAGGTTCCCTATATGCGACAAAAAAAAGGCAAAATCACTTTGGAAAACTCTATGGAACATGTTCTTCTTGTGGAAAATTTTTCTATGATAAAGTGCTATTTTTAAATCATTTTTACATTTATCACTTTGTAGCTAAATGTAAAAAATCTATCATTTTGAGAAGGAACAATTCTGCTTCAAAACACATTAAACAGATGGCAACTTACAGTGGACACACTGGCGAAAAACCTTTTAAATGTCAAATGTGTTCAAAATTTTTCATACAAAAAGGAAATTTAAAACATCACATTAAAACTCATACTGGTGAAAAACCTTTTAAATGTCAAATTTGTTTAAAATGTTTCATACAAAAAGGAAATTTAAAACATCACATTAAAACTCATACTGGTGAAAAACCTTTCAGATGTGAAATTTGTTCAAAATGTTTCAGACAAAAAGGACATTTAAAATATCACATTAAAACTCACTCTGATGAAAAACCATTCAGATGTGAATTTTGTTTAAAATGTTTCATAGTATCCAGTGAATTAAAAAAGCATATTCGAATTCACACTGGCGAAAAACTTTTTAAATGCCAAATTTGTTTAAAATGTTTTATAGTATCCAGTGAATTAAAAAAGCATATTCGAACTCACACTGGTGAAAAACCTTTTAAATGTCAAATTTGTTCAAAATGTTTCACACGATCCAGTGACTTAAAAACTCATATTCGAACTCACACTGGCGAAAAACCTTTTAAATGTGAGTTTTGTTCAAAATGTTTCACAAAATCCAGTAATTTAAATGGGCATATTCGAACTCACACTGGTGAAAAACCTTTTGAATGTAAGATTTGTTCAAAAAGTTTCACACAAAAAGAACATTTAAAAAGGCATATTAAAACTCATACTGGTGAAAAACCTTTCAGATCTGAAATTTGTTTAAAAAGTTTTATTACATCGGGTGATTAAATCACACGAGTACTTTTTGATAATCACGGGTAATATAACAAGACCTTGATTATAGTCGGCTATTTTTGTGGTATCCAGATTTCGAGAATTCTACACGGTATAGGCTTTTCCATAATATTTCTGGTCTCAATAATCAATCCAGATCAGTTCTATATTTTGCCACTGGCGGCGCGAGTAACCATAAAAACTTATAGAGCTTTATAAGAACTTCCCGCGTAAGTATTTAAAAGAGTATCTTAGGAACACGAGCGCACTCTACCGGCAATAGTTCTGTCCCCTAAATTGAGACCATTTTTTTAACATTACGTTTAAACTCCTGCTATCTATACTTCGTGCCCAAGAGGTTTAATCTTTGATTATTAATGTCAAATTATGTCAAAACGAATTGTAAAATGATCGATAAATTTAGCAACAACAAAAATAGCAGACTATTAATCAAGGTTGTGTTATATTTAGGAAGATTATTTCCTGAGAACAGCTTTTTCGATGGCATTAGAATCTAATGCACTAAATCTTTCCATTGTGATAAATTATAACAATAATTAATAATGCCGTTGTTAAACTGATTAAGTCCGGATCAGATAAAAAGATGAAATTTGTTGGTTTTATGTTTTTCAAGTAAATCTTGAAGGTTGTTTGTTTTAGCGACGATATTTTTCCGATTGTTTTTAATGCTTTTTTAAGCAATTGTCATTTTGGTATAAGTCGTCATTTGTATATCTACCAAGACACTTGTATAAAGTAAATATATTAGGATGAGAAGTGTAAAATGAAATATTAAATTTCGAGTGGAATGATTAGCATGAATTTGTGGTCCTGTGTAATATGTCATTATTGCACCACAATTTTGTTGAAAAAATTGACTCGTCCAAAATATAATTTTAAATAATTTGCAATTACAGAATTCTTATTTCTAAATTCACAAGATAACCCAAGCGCTTAATTTTTTTTTAAAAAAATTTAATTTAAATGGAAAAAAAACACCCTATAATTTGAGTACTAGGCCAAATTTCTAAACAAGCTTCATGTATACCAATTTCAAAATCTTATCACATTTTTTTTCGGTTACAAGCACTTTCCATTATTTGAATATTTTTCTTCAACCATGCTAAACATTTTTGTATATGAATCTAATTTTTTGTTGTGCAACAAAGCAAAAACTAAAAGTACAAAGTATCCATTTTTTAATCCATGAATGGTAAACATTGGATAAAAGAACCTCTTAGAATCTCTGGAGATAATTAAATATAAACATTCTAAATTGCTTTTAAATGACCAACTAGATTTAAAAAATTCACCCTTACTTAGGTAATCTCTTTACCTAAGGGGAAGTTCCTAATCCGGTAAATATAATTTGAAAATAACTATAAATTCCAGAACTTCATTATATTAGTTGAGTACTTATTTTACATCTGATGAAGATATTGTATATCGAAACATGTTAAGTAAGTGAATATCAAAAAGTATTCATGTGATTAAATCATGAACATGGATATTCATCAAGTAAAAGCCACCTACATTCAATATTGTTTAAAATGCTTCCGATTTCACAATATAAGTTAAAAGAACACATTAAAATTCACACTGGCGAAAGATTATTTTATCTGTAGTTAATAAATTTTATATTTAACAGTATTCTGTAAATAATAGTATATTATTCAACGAGCGTATAATGGTAGCGATAATTCACGAAGATGAAGTTTACAACACGAGCCACAGGCGAGTGTTGTAAATCATCTGAGTGAATAATAGCCATTATACACGAATAGAATACTATACTTTGTCCACGACACAATTGCTATAATCACAACTTTAAAATTCTAAATTTACGCTATAATTAATGTAATTGAAGTTTCAAATGTATATGACTTACACTAACTACGATCTAAATTTAAAGATTAAAGTGTGTAGCTTAGATGTAGTGGTAAAAGGTAGGTCGATTCTTTATACATGTGTTTTGTTTGTTTACACCATTGACATATATATACGGATTGAAATGTCAAAGGAAAATATAAAATTTTTCTAATATGAGTTTGGACATGCGTTCTGTTGTGACGTCATGCAGTGAATAATGAATCATTATTCACTAGTGAATAATAGGTACTATTATTCTTTATGAAGTACTAGTATAATGAACGTTTTGTAGAACAGTCGTGGACAAATAAATTTATTATTCAACTTTGTTTTCTTTTTGTAAACAACTAGCAACCCGTCTGGGCTTCGCACGTTATGAACGACTTCTTCGCTACGATTCGACGATATTTCTCGTCTGGAAATTTTAATTTTGCGATAACTCATTAGCTATTCATTTTTTTATATAGTGTAATTAACCCATTATTAGTTCGTAACTAACTTATTATTTTCTTGTAATATGTAAAAGCAAAAAATGGTTATTGTGGGTTAACCTTGTAGGATAGACATATACTTTAACGATTTTTTTTGTAGATCTATTAATCCCACCATACATTGTTTTGTTATAACTCAAAAGGTTTTAGCAGCGTTTTCGAGAAAAGCTTCCGATCGGTTTATTTTTTTCCGACATGTTGAATTAATATCGTCAATCGTCAGTTTGCACAAAACCTTAGCCTATTATACATTAAAACCTTCCTCAGATATCAATATCCCTGTTATGAAAATCCATCCAGTACTTTTCGAGTTTATCACGAACAGACAGACGCGGCGAGGGACTTTGTTTTATAATATGTAAGGATTACGCGATATTAGACATTTCTAGAATTTACAATCTAAATCTATTTTTTTAATTCTTCTAAAGTTTGTGGTCTGTCTGTGTAAACATTTGATTTTAAGTGACCCCATTGAAATAAATCAAGTGGGGACCTCTCTATTGTTCCTCGCTTACTAATTCATATACAATAAAATACTTTATTTGCATACATTAGTAGGATGGGGTGAAATGTTCTAAACATGTTTCCCCATTTGAGTTGTAAGTCGGTTATTTTCCTTCCCCTCTCACATTTCCGTTTTCCGCCAATCCTCTTCTTTCTCTTAAACCCTTTTTTAGAAAATACCATAATAAATTCTCCAGAGGTTAAATGTTCCGAAAGTAAAATAGTTCCCCATTCGGATCTCCGGGGGCGGGCGACAATCTCGGGGAAGTCATGATGAAAATAACATAGCCATCGATCAGTCTACTAGTAGACCAACCTCTGGTTCAGCCAATCTTACCGAGAAACCAAAACGCAAAACAGACTGCATATTAACATTCACTAACATCTGCGGGTTGAATGCCAACATTAACGCAACCCATCACTATTTACAGTCTGTGAAACCTCATGTTCTTATTCTTACCGAAACACAGGTTTCTGGGAAAAATAACCTGAATCATCTTAAATTTCCAGGTTACGAACTTTACCACAACTTTAAACGGCACCATGGTGTATGTGTTTACGTAAGAAGCACACTTTCCTGCTCTAGACTACCTGTACTAGAAAATAACAGACAACATTGTCTGGCTAAAATTAGCAGTAAAAGCCTCTAGCAAATTTATATGTTGTATTTATCGGCCATCAGACTATAATTGCGACGAACTACTAGACTATCTATCACAAAAGATCGACTACCTTAATAGAGATAATTGTGCTTGGGGACTTTAATGTTCACCACGAAAAGTGGCTTTTAAGTCCAACAAAACGGACATAGAAGGAAGGCTAACTGAAGAGTTTGCAATTAGCCAAGGGCTGTCCCAACTAATCGACAAGCTCACTTACTTTCCAAGAGCTGCTAACCATAGTTCTGATACTCTGGATCTTTTTATGACCACTCATCCTGAGCAATATAATGTAAATATTCTGTCTCCCCTAGATAATTCTGATCATGCTGTATAATAAATAACAAGAAAATATAAAGAAAACGACGAAATAAAAAAAAAAATATGTTTTTAAATTATGTGAAAAAAAAGTTTGATTTTGATTTTTATTTTTTTCCAGTATTTTTCCTACTATGGCAATAGTGATTTCGGATACTGTTTTGGACGAACTCACCTGCGATATTTGTGAGAAATATTTGTCGGTTTTACCGATAAAAGTCTTCCCTAATCGTCGCTCTGTTTGCGGTCGTTATACCAAGAAGAATCCCGAATGGAATGGAACAAAATCATCTTACAACATTATTGCGAAAAATAGTTTTTTTAAATGTATAAATCGTTATAATGGATGTCGGGAAATACTCCGACACTCCGAAATTGTACAACATGAAACTGTTTGTTTAGAAAAAAAATATATTTGTCCTCTTTGTCAGGAACCCGACGAAATTCCAACTTTCCTACTTTTTAAACATTTTCAAAAAACTCATAAAGATTCAGTATTAAAGAATCCATTTTTTTCGTGTAATTTAAAATCTTTTTCTGATATTCGAAATGTTTTTATTTATCGTTTTGACGATTATTTGTTCTACTTTTTTGTTATTTTAAATCGGGCTGAAAATTTTCTTAAAGTTAAAGTTGTTTTTATCGGAGATGAGGAATTGGCTTTCTTAATTTCTTATAATTTCCATGTAAATTTTTCCAACGAAAATTTGAAAATTTGTTCAAATAAATTTAAATGCAAAACCTATGAAAATGATAATGATGGATTTTATAAAATAAATATTAAAGATTTTAGTAATATTGTTATTATTGAAGTTGATTTAAATTTTAGTGAGAAATCATTAATAAATGTTTCCAAAATTGAAAAATTGCAAATTTTACAAAATTCTAGCAAATCAACTCAAACAGATATTCAAGTATCACAGGTAAGCTCTTGTTCAGTAATTCCGAAAATTGAAAAATTGCAAAATTTGGAAAATTCTACAATTTAAATAAAAATAATCTTAATCTTTCACAGAAAAACTCATGTTTAGTTGTTGAAAGGTGTGATTATTCAAATTTTTTTGGAAATATTAAATTTAATCCGATTACAAAATGTTTAACGCTTAGAAAATTACAACTGAGTTCAAATTTTATGACAAGTTATCCAGAATATTCTTTAACAGAATGTGAATTTGGTTTAGTTAAAGAAAACAAAGTTTTTTTTCCTGTATGTATTAATTGTAATCAAGTATTTGTTGTTAGTTTATATGTTAGTAAACAATCCAAACATTCACTTTGTGAAATTTGTTTTAATTTTTTGTTAAATCAAAATTTAATTCATAAAGTTGACTACGAAAGATTTTATCCGCAATTTTCATTAGGGTATTTCTTCAGTTGTAATTGCGGCAAAACCTTCAATTATTCCGATTGTTTAAAGCACGAATGGGAAATAAAAAAAGATGAAATTAAGCAAAAATGTTTTAAATGCGATAAAGTTCATAATTTGGGAGAAATTGTTGACGATATGAGAATTAAACATGGTTTTAATACGCCTCGAAACAAATTTTTATTTTAGTTTACTTGGATGTACGAAATTTCTTGTATTTGTTTATGATCAGTTAATTTTTGTTGAAAACATTGAACATTCAGATAGATTTGATGTTTATTTGCATTTTAACAAAACTAAACAACAATATATTATTGGATTATTATCTCACTATTATAATAATAGTTATAATGTATTAAAATTTGAAAATTTTATTACTTTAGATTTAAATAGAAATAATTATTATAATTATTGCTTGACTTTAATTTGCTCGTAAAACATTTCTTATTTTATTAATTTTTAATTTAGTTTATTTTTATAATTTTCAATGTTTTATTTTATTAAAATAAAAAATGTTTGAATGTAATTGTTTTTAAGTTTTCCAATTTTTCGATAATTCCATATTTCTCAAACTTTGTTACACTTTTTTTCAAATTTATTAAAGTGAAACTTTTATTAGATCGTTTAAGTGCATGTTGCATGTCGCATGTCGGTCGAACGCCGAGTAGGTATAAAGTATAAAGTAGGCGGCGCTTATAGTTTAATACAAAAATGTACGGGAGTGAGCACATCTGCTAATGAAAACAATCCTACTAATCGTATTAATACGAACTTCGACTAAGTAAGTATCTACAACATGTAACGTTTTAAAAATATTACAGTCGTAAATAATAATTTTTGAAACTGAAAATATGGAACTTGAGCAATAAATTATGTAACATATATTAAATAAAATATCGTTTAAAATTAATCAAAATACTTTCATTTTTAAACAAATAAACTTTGTAATTATCCTACCCTTGTTATATATATTCATTTCATTCTTTTGTCGATTTACTGAAGTTTTCACTTCTATGGTGTGTGAATCGCACACACACCTTTTGATTTGGATTTTGATTTTGTTTTAATAAAGCGATTTTTATACCCTTAATGGAATATGATTCGAAAAATTTTTAGTTAAATGTCTATAGGGTAAAAAAAAGTTTCACTTTTACCGTGGTTTCATAAAACCATACAATGCTTTTTTTGTGTTAATTTATAATTTTATTTGAACTTTCTACTTTAACTCTGCATATCTCAAAAACTATAAAAGGTATTAAAAAAGTAAGAAATATAGAAAAATCTTAAGTTTTTCTATAAATTTGCAAATTTTTTTATTAATTTTGTAACCTCTTTTTTCTCTAATGATTTCAAATGCTCGTTTTTATAGAGGTTCACTAATGCGAACGGCACTCAGGGGGTAGGAGGAGAGCGAGCGTGGATTCGAACGAGCTAGGTGATATAATATCGGACAGATGTAAGGAAATATGATTTATTGGAAAGATAAAAAAATTAAAAATTAGAAAAGGTCTGAAGAGAAAATGAATGCAATGACGGAAAAGGGAGAGAGGGAATGGGCGCCACTTATTTTTTTATCATAAGGATAGGAAAATATAAGAAACCCGGATGGAAAAAAGATTTGACTATGTTGATTGGATAGGACGATTTATAAGTTGTTGTAGATCAAGTTAAAATTAGAAAGATATAGGAAATATAAGATAAGATAAGGTAAAATTAGGTAACCCGGTAGATATTCTTGTTAAAACTTTAAATTCAACACTTTTATTGGCAAAGCTAGAAAGATAAAGTTATACTTACTTTTTTCTTTACTTATCACAACAGCTCCATTTATATTAATGAGATAAAAATGAATTCAAAAATTAAGATTTATGATTTAAATACGTCTCATTCTTGTTATTGATGAAACTAGATCAGAATAACTTACACCAGGTCAGAAATAAAACATATAAGTAAACAATAAACAATATTTATTACTTCAAGTAGTAATAGGTCAGATGTACGAGCGAAATAATAGACATATAAAATATCAACAAATTAAATAAGGTAAAATACAGTGAAACACACTAATGTTTAATCACATAGAGAAATAATATTACACATCCAATAACAGCTAAGTAATATTGTATTGTTATTTTTTGTGTACCCATTTAAGCAAAATGTGAAGTGAAAGAAATTTAAAAGTATCAAAATGTTATGTAAAAAAATTAATAAATCACTTTTAGCTTAAAAACATTTTTACTCGAGTAAAAAGAATGGGGTACCATATATGATAGTTTAAATGAAGACAATTTAGTTATAAGAGACATTGAGAAATCAAAAATTAACGTGTTACAAAAAAACTAAGTCAGACCCTGCGCACCTCTTTCACTGGTAAATGAATCATGTATTCGGTAAACTTGTCCGAATTTTCAGATAACAATTAAATCGTTTTCACTCTAGGGTCTGTAGAAAAGTACCGGTTTTGTTTTTTATAAAACAGGTTGCACTATGAAGTTTATGGTCACTTCTTAAGTTAATTACCCATACTTGGATATTTATTATGCGGATTACAATTAATTTTTTATTCCAAAGAAATAAATGGCATCCCTTCTTTTTCTTGTAGTTTAGCAATAGTAATGATATAAAAAAACTTACAGTTTGATTCCTAGATAGTATAATTAAATGGGGGACACACCCAATTTATACAATACGGTAAAATTTAGTGATTCTTCAGTAAAAATCGACAGCTTTTCATCAGAAAGTTTCCATCACTTATTCACTGACTTTAACTTAGTTTAAAAAAACACTTTAAGACTCATTTCAAGCGTTTTGAGATAAAAGAAGCGCCAAAAAATGGAATTAACGTTAATAGAGAACCTTTTAACTCAATCTCCCAAGCCCGACCGCCTTTTCGAATTCGCTAAGCAAACCCTCCGCGTATGCAATCAGGTCATATGATGGGAGCGTGAAACTTGATTGGAGGATTATATCGTAAGATCTATTTTTTGGTGGCGGATGTGTCTTCACAGCGGTACAACGGAAAAATTTGACTGCATAGCAACCGAAAACCGTTAGGATTTTAACCCTGGGCATAGTGTGTTACAAGTTGAGGGTACAGGGCGGTAATAAGAAAAATTATTGATTAAAATGACATTTTTTTATTTTGGTTTTTTAAGAATGCTACAATTTTGATTAAATAAAATTATCGAACAACTAAGCGAGAAAGTGACTATGTTTTTTATTGTTCGTTTATGTTTTTTTTGATCATTCTAATCGTAAATATCTTTAAAATCATATTTTGTATTAAAAAAAGAAAAGAAGAGATGTTTAGTTAGCATTTTGAGTTGCCCATCTTAACGAGCCATTAACCATATATGTAATACTTCTATATGGACAATTGGTATGAGAAAGAACGTCGCAACATTACGGTGCCCACCTTTGAATATAAAACCTCAAAGGTGCCCACAATATATTTTTTTCTCTTTCGTTCGAGACCTTTTATCCATACTGCGCATGCTTGAAAATTCTCTAAAATGCGCAGAATTGACTGATTTGCTCGAAAGAGAAAGCAAACAATACACTGTCTGTTTCACTTCGTCGGAACACCTTCCACTTATAGAAACTGTCCATATAGAAGTATTACATATATGGATCAACCCCATATTTCATAAACAAGAGCGCATCCGGCTTACGGGATAAATTCTTTTAAAAAGATATTTTGGGTTTTTCTATTTTTAGAAAATGGATCTAGATACAGATACAAGTACAATGCTCTTACAACACTGCAAGTTAGTTACGAACTAGTAATGGGTTAGTTACACTATATAAAAAAAAACAGCTTATGAATTATCGCAAAATTAAAATTTCCAGACGAAAAATATCGTCGAAGCGTAGCGAAGAAGTTGTTCATAACGTGCGAAGCCCAGACGGGTTGCTAGTTGTTTACAAAAAGAAAACAAAATTAAATAATAAATTTATTTATTTACTGCATACTGTTAAGTATAAGAGTGTATTAACTACAGTTAATAGTTATTTAAGCAACAAGTGTATTAATAAGGGCGATTAGAAATCTCGAACATTAACGCGCTCGCTATGCTCGCGCGTTAATGTTCGAGATTGTTAATCGCCATTTTAATTCACGAGTTCGTTACAAAACTTTTCCGTCGACCGTACTTTTCAGAAATATCATTTTTTTGATTTTACAAATACAAAATAAAGTAAATAATGATTTACAATGACAGTTATTACATTACTAACATTGACAATTAGTATCAAGAGGAGCTACTTGATTTTGAATTTTTTAGTGTGAATATAAAAAGGTATATGCATGTTGTCTAGCCTATAATGACAGTTAGTACTAACAATAACAGACAGGCTACTCGATTTTAAATGTTTTAGTTGAAATCGTTGATTAATAGAAAATCATTCATTAATAGGAGTTATTAATCAACGATTTTGAGTGTGTTAAAATTCATCATAAATGAACGGTCGACGGAAAAATAATTTTTTGCCAATGTCAATTTTAATATGTTCTTTTAACTTATATTGTGAAATGGGAAGCATTTTAAACAATATTGAATACAGGTGGCTTTTACTTGATGAATATCCATGTTCACGATTTAATCACACAAATACTTTTTGATATTCACTTAGATAACATGTTTCGATATACAATATCTTCATCAGATGTAAAATAAGTACTAACCTAATATAATAAAGTTCTGGAATTTATAGTTATTTTCAAATTATATCTACCGGATTAGGAACTTCTCACATAGGTAAAGAGATTACCTAAGTAAGAGTGAATTTGTTAAATCTAGTTTGGTCATTTAAAAGCAATTTAGAATGTTTATATTTATTTATTTGCAGAGACTCTAAGAGGTTCTTTTATCAAATGTTTACCATTCATGGATTAAAAAATGGATACTTTGTACTTTTAGTTTTTGCTTTGTTGCATGACAAAAAATTAAATTTATATACAAAAATGTTTAGCATGGTCGAAGAAAAATATTCAAATAATGGAAAGTGCTTGTCACCGAAAAAAATTGTGATAAGATTTTGAAATTGGTATACATAGAGCTGGTTTAGAAATTTGGCCTAGTACTCAAATTATAGGGTGTCTTTTCCATTTAAATTAAAAAATTAAAAAAAAAAATTAAGCGCTTGGGTTATCTTGTGAATTTAGAAATAAGAATTCTGTAACTGGAAATTATTTAAAATTATATTTTGGACTTGACATTTTAGACCCCGAAAAAGCAAAAATATTTTTTGTTACTAAACTTAATTATTTAATGCCAAATTATGTTAGAGTTTTGCACTTTAGAAATTATGTACTCAAAAAATACATATCGGACGAGTCAATTTTTTCAACAAAATTGTGGTGCAATAATGACATATTACACAGGACCACAAATTCATGCTAATCATTCCAATCGAAATTTAATATTTCATTTTACATTTCTCATCCTAACATATTTACTTTATACAAGTGTCTTGTTAGATATATAAATGACGACCTATACCAAAATGGCTTATAGAAGCATTAAAAGAATTAGAAAAAATGTCGTCGCTAAAACAAACAACCTTGCTTTTAAATATTTGCAAACAGCGAAGTTAAAACTAATTTGAATGTAAAATTTTATAAAATAGTTTAGAATAAATATAATTTACAATTTTAATACTATTTTATTTAACCACTTTATACCTGCAATATACTTTTCTACCAAACTGGACTTAATCCGATTTTACAACCGTGGATGAGCTGATGGATAAAATTAGTTGACCATTAAATGCTTGGACGAGTTGAGTGTCTCCCATCAAAATATCTTATGTAAGTTTGTGAAATAAAAGTGAACATTAAAAAGTACTCGTGTGATTTAATCGCCGGATGTAATAAAACATTTTAAACAAATTTCAGATCTGAAAGGTTATTTACCAGTGTGAGTTCGAATATGCTGTTTTAAATGTCCTTTTTGTGTGAAACTTTTTGAACAAATTTTACATTCAAAAGGTTTTTCACCAGTGTGAGTTCGAATATGCTGTTTTAATTCACTGGATACTATGAAACATTTTGAACAAATTTGACATTTAAAAGGTTTTTCGCCAGTGTGAATTCGAGTATGCTGTTTTAATTTATTGGATCGTAGGAAACATTTTGAACAAATTTCACATATGAAAGGTTTTTCACCAGAGTGAGTTTTAATGTGATATTTTAAATGTTCTTTTCGTGTGAAACATTTTGAACAAATTTGACATTTAAAAGGTTTTTCACCACTATGAGATTTAATATGGTTTTTTAAATGTCCTTTTTGAGTGAAACTTTTTGAACAAATTTGACATTGAAAAGGTTTTTCACCAGTGTGAGTTCGAATATGCTCTTTTAAAGCACTGGAAACTGTGAAACATTTTGAACAAATTTTACATTTAAAAGATTTTTCGCCAGTGTGAGTTCGAATATGCCTATTTAAATTACTGGAATTTGTGAAACATTTTGAACAAATTTTACATTTAAAAGGTTTTTCGCCAGTGTGAGTTCGAATATGCTGTTTTAAATTACTGGATCGTATGAAACATTTTGAACAAATTTCACATTTGAAAAGTTTTTCACCAGAGTGAGTTTTAATGTGACAATTTAAATGTCCTTTTCGTGTGAAACATTTTAAACAAATTTGACATTTAAAAGGTTTTTCGCCAGTGTGTCCACTGTGAGTTGCCATCTGTTTAATGTGTTTTGAAGCAGAATTGTTCCTTTTCAAAATGATAGATTTTTTACATTTAGCTAAAAAGTGATAAATGTAAAAATGATTTAAAAATAGCACTTTATCATAGAAAAATTTTCCACAAAAAGAACATGTTCCATAGAGTTTTCCAAAGTGATTCTGCCTTTTTTTTGTCGCATATAGGGAACCTGAAATATGTAGTTAAGCTCATATCAATATTAATAATGCTACAAATAAATAGCAGTAATAAAATAAAATATAGTAAAACATCAATAACCTTTTAACCCCTTCTAAATGATATAATTTAAGTGACAATTTGACTAAATTGCACCGTGTAGATTCAAATTGAGCAACTCAAGGGCATTGGATGACATGAGTCAAAAAAGGAACCTTTACACACGAGTTGCATACAATATTTTTTCTACAACCGAATTTGTTTACAAGAAATACAAGTATAGGCATGATTTTTTTTACGCACTACTGCGAAAAAAATATTTTTAAAACATATTTTAGAGCTTCTGGACGGATGTCTTCTTTGTACTGATGAGGCGCAATACGACGAAACCGGTCTACAAGTGATATCCTTTCGAATTGCAAACTAAAATGGTTAGTTCTATCTTGCAGATATACTAACCCGGTTTAACTTTGAACTGTAATTCAATGTCAGTCGAGGAAAATAGCCAGGGAAGTAGTTGTTGGTTCTTAGTAAACGGTCTATATGTTCTTTGATTTTCAAAGACTCTGTAAAACGTCATAATAGTATACTACCCAAAATGGCGATAGGACTCCTGTGTGAGCTTTCGTTGTTTTTGTGTTTTTATGTTTCTTTACACATGTTTCCCCAACATCCTTTGCTCCCAAGTACCCAACACTTTTGCTAGCCAAGTGCAATGCCCTACTTGGTTATGCCGCACTGATGACGGCTAATGAGCCAGAAACATGCATGTCTGCGGTTACCATTCTTACTCGTAATCCTATGATCCTTTTTGCGTACATGCCCAATAATTTTCCCCTTTTGTTTATATTAATACGCATTTTCTTGGCACTTTGTTTATTTCATATCCTGGGCTTAAAACGACTCAAACACAATGAGTCCGTTTCGCCAACGTTGCGACGCTAGTTGCTAGCCGAAAACCCATTGGCACAGCTGGCCGAAAGCACAAACTGGCGATAGGACTCCTGTGTGAGCTTTCGTTGTTTTTGTGTTTTTATGTTTCTTTACACATGTTTCCCCAACATCCTTTGCTCCCAAGTACCCAACACTTTTGCTAGCCAAGTGCAATGCCCTACTTGGTTATGCCGCACTGATGACGGCTAATGAGCCAGAAACATGCATGTCTGCGGTTACCATTCTTACTCGTAATCCTATGATCCTTTTTGCGTACATGCCCAATAATTTTCCCCTTTTGTTTATATTAATACGCATTTTCTTGGCACTTTGTTTATTTCATATCCTGGGCTTAAAACGACTCAAACACAATGAGTCCGTTTCGCCAACGTTGCGACGCTAGTTGCTAGCCGAAAACCCATTGGCACAGCTGGCCGAAAGCACAAAATGGCGATAGGACTCCTGTGTGAGCTTTCGTTGTTTTTGTGTTTTTATGTTTCTTTACACATGTTTCCCCAACATCCTTTGCTCCCAAGTACCCAACACTTTTGCTAGCCAAGTGCAATGCCCTACTTGGTTATGCCGCACTGATGACGGCTAATGAGCCAGAAACATGCATGTCTGCGGTTACCATTCTTACTCGTAATCCTATGATCCTTTTTGCGTACATGCCCAATAATTTTCCCCTTTTGTTTATATTAATACGCATTTTCTTGGCACTTTGTTTATTTCATATCCTGGGCTTAAAACGACTCAAACACAATGAGTCCGTTTCGCCAACGTTGCGACGCTAGTTGCTAGCCGAAAACCCATTGGCACAGCTGGCCGAAAGCACAAAATGGCGATAGGACTCCTGTGTGAGCTTTCGTTGTTTTTGTGTTTTTATGTTTCTTTACACATGTTTCCCCAACATCCTTTGCTCCCAAGTACCCAACACTTTTGCTAGCCAAGTGCAATGCCCTACTTGGTTATGCCGCACTGATGACGGCTAATGAGCCAGAAACATGCATGTCTGCGGTTACCATTCTTACTCGTAATCCTATGATCCTTTTTGCGTACATGCCCAATAATTTTTCCCTTTTGTTTATATTAATACGCATTTTCTTGGCACTTTGTTTATTTCATATCCTGGGCTTAAAACGACTCAAACACAATGAGTCCGTTTCGCCAACGTTGCGACGCTAGTTGCTAGCCGAAAACCCATTGGCACAGCTGGCCGAAAGCACAAAATGGCGATAGGACTCCTGTGTGAGCTTTCGTTGTTTTTGTGTTTTTATGTTTCTTTACACATGTTTCCCCAACATCCTTTGCTCCCAAGTACCCAACACTTTTGCTAGCCAAGTGCAATGCCCTACTTGGTTATGCCGCACTGATGACGGCTAATGAGCCAGAAACATGCATGTCTGCGGTTACCATTCTTACTCGTAATCCTATGATCCTTTTTGCGTACATGCCCAATAATTTTCCCCTTTTGTATATATATATATATATATATATATATTTATATAATGCACAAACTTACGTTTTACTGTCTGTGGATTTTCATCAAAATTATGGATATCATTTCTACTATCAGAGAAATCAAATGGACGGTTTTTAATGTCTGTCTTAATTTCCATGTCACTTTTTCTTTCTTGAATACCCTCATTTGAATCAACATTTTCGGTTTTTATAGTTTCTCTGCTTATTAACACAACATCAGTTTTAGTTTGTGAAACTTCTTTTTCTACACAACTTTCCGTTTTGATCTTAAAAAGATCGAATTCATACAAGTTCTCAAATTCGAGTTTACATTCTTCTATATCAATTTCTTCGGTTTTAATATTGGATAACAAATCTTTAGAATTACTTTCAATTTTATTATTCATTAATGGATTTGATGCATCTTTGAAAACATCCATTTTATAATAATTTTCTGGTTGTAACAAACAACGGTAAAATTAATATAATATGTAAATTGTATGGTTAATTTCACTATAAGATCACTTTGCACTTTATAAACTATCTATAAATCGAACACTACTGTCACTACTTACAAAAATAATAAATAGGGGATACAATCATTGACAAGTGGATACAACCAACTGCATGAATTTTGATTAATCATACGTAAATGTCAATATTTGTTAAGTGACATCTATTACTGGCCTTTTACTTCTAATGTTATTCAGAACTTCTATAAGAATGTGTTTTGTTTAATAATTATACTATTAAATTTAATGTTTATAGGTAATCAAAGATTGTTTTAAGATTAATTTACAGTTTTTTTATTTAATATCACAGATCTCTTCGTTCCAAAAGTGGATTTTTCGTGAGGTGTGTCAAACCTATTAGGCAATGTTTCAATAATTTGATAAAAATATACAAAGAAACCTGTAATATTAAACAAAATATTTGTAAATTATTCTTTAAACGATCTTTTATTACCTATAAACATTAAATGTTATAGTAAAATTATAAAAAAAAAACATTTTTATTGATACTGTCAATAACATCTGAAGTAAAAGGCCACTAATACATGTCACTTAACAGATATAATATTGACATTTACGTATGATTAATCAAAATTCCTGTTGGTTGTATTATATCTTCTATTTGTTATTTTTATAAGTAGTGTTCGATCTATAAATAGTCTATAAAGTGCAAAGTGATCTTATAGTGAAATTAACCATACAATTTACATATTATATTAATTTTACTGTTGTTTGTTACAACCAGAAAATTATTATAAAATGGATGTTTTCAAAGATGCATCAAATACATTAATGAATAATAAAATAGAAAGTAATTCTAAAGTTTTGTTATCCAATATTAAAACTGAAGAAATTGATATTAAAGAGTGTCAACTCGAATTCGAGAACTTGTATGATTTCGATCTTTGTAAGATCAAAACGGAAAGTTGTGTAGAAAAAGAAGTTTCTCAAACTAAAACTGATGTTGTGTTAATAAGCAGAGAAACTATAAAAACCGAAAATGTTGATTCAAATGAGGATATTCAAGAAAGAAAAAGTGATATGGAAATTAAGACAGACATTACACACCATCCATTTGATTTCTCTGTTAATAGAAATGATATCAATAATTTTGATGAAAATCCACAGACAGTAAAACGTAAGTTTGTGCATTTTTTATATGTACTTATATAGGTATTTTATTTTTTCCCATGCATGCAATTTGAAATTTGTTAAAAACTTTTAACAAATATGTCTTAATTCTTGACATATACTTTGAGAACCCATAAAAAAAAAATCAGAAAAAAAAATGATAAAGTTAAAAAAAAATAAGAAAAATCGATTTTTCGCATTTTTTTAAAAAAATTTGAGGTTATGGTAAAAATCTTTTATAATTTTTTAAAATCTACAACTTTTATTTGATACTAATTTTCTTTTAACGTCAATTTTTGGCGGAAAAGTGCATGAAAACAATTACCCTCCAAAAACAACCCTTTACCACCCCTAAATGTTGGAGTAATTATCAACAACAAAATATTTTTTTTCCGTAGAATTCATTGATGAAGTTATTTTTAACAATTTATTGAAATTAAAAAAAAATTATCAACAATTACTGAAAAAAAAATTTCAAAATTGAAATTTTGCGTTTATTGCATTTTTTAGCATATTCTTAAATAGAAGCTATATTGGTCCTCTATTTTATCAAAAAGTAAAGGTAAAAATAAACAAAATAAGCTTTGATAAATCTATTTACAATGATTTTTCACCGGAGAATTTTTATCTAAAAATGGATACTTTTTTTTTAAAAAAAAGGTCAAACTCAAACATTTTTATTATTTTCTTTTGAAATTTTTTTTGGTTATTTATAATATATAAAGGAATCTTTTCACCAAGTTTCCTAATAATTTATTAATTTTTACAAAAATGAAAATTGTTAAACGAAAATTTTGTTATTTTTTGGAAAATTTGCAAATTTCTTGATAATTTTGAGGTTATGTTGAAAAGTACCCGTAACAAAAATAAAGATCTTTTTATTACACACAATTTTGCTGTTAAAAATTTTTATCTCCGGCATCAAATTTTCTCAGAAAACGCGACCACCTTACATTTGTTTATTTTTTATTTCAGTTCAAGAACAGCCATACAAAAATAATATGTTTAACAAAGAACCGAAATTTGAATACGAAAATTCGCAACAATTCGTAACAGTTGATAATTCTACTAAAAGTAGTGAAGATGATAAAAGTACTCTTGACACTAATTTTGAATTTGAGTGTAAAAAAGAACTATTGCATTCTATTTGCGATTTAGAGGATTTTAAAATGGAATTTCAAGATTTTGATAAAGAATTACATTCAGAGCGACGCATCAAAAGATATTCCAGGAAACAGGATCCGAGTTGTAAAAAACGTAAGTCTTTGTGTAATTAACAACCTTATAAAAAGTATAATTATTAAGCCATTAGGTTGATATAGAAAATTAACATACTTCGAAGAATGACTTGAAGATTTCAAAATATTTTGGGTCTAACGCGTTATTCATTTATTTTCCAATATTTAATGAATTTGATTAATGATGTTTAGTAATTCGCGATCTCTGTTAACTGTTCGTAGTATTTCCTCGTTTGTTTCTTCAGCTGTCCATGGGACTTTTAGTATTTGCCTGTACATCCACATTTCGAATGCTTCGAGTCTGTTCATGGAATTTACTTTTAATGTCCAGCATTCCATTCCATAGAGCAACACTAACCACACCTAACATTTTGCAAATCAGAATTGTAGGTTAAGGTCAAATTCAGTATTGGTAAAAACCCTTTTGAATTTCTTGAAAGTACTTCTGGCTATCTCTATTCAAAATAGATCTCGAATTCGGAAGAACGATTAATCGGAGAAACAAAGATTTGGGAGGATGATAACAGCAGCACACAAAAAAAAACTTGTTTGTACATTCGACTCCATTTACCGGCATGTATTTCGACCCTTTGAAGTCGGACATTTTTGAAGATTGGTTCCAAACTACTTTGTCGCTTTTGGATCCTGGATCGATAATATTTATGGAAAACGCATGGTATCATACTCGGAAAATGGAAAAGATTCCATGTACGACTTGGAGAAAACTAGATATCCTCGCTTGGTTAAAATCCAAAAATATTTCGTGCGACGATACCGTGTTGAAAATAGAACTTTTGGCTATTGTTAGAGAGCATAAAAAGAACAACCAGAAAACAATAGTCGATGAAATGGCCAAACAGCAAGGATTTACTATCCTAATATTACCTCCTTAGCACTGCGAATTAAATGCCATAGAGTTAATAACGAGATTGCTCGAAACAATATAACATTTAAAATAGCTGATTTACAAAAATTATTTGAGTAAACTATTCATCATGTTAAAAAGGACACTTTGGAAGAAGTGCATTAAGCACACCGAAGCGGTGGAGAAAAAATTTTGGACATCGGATATGGAAACAAAACAAATTTTGGTACCTTTCATAACACCGACACACAAAAAAAAGTTGTTTGTACATCCGAATCCACCTAACTTACCGGCATGTATTTCGACCCGCAGAATACGAATTTGAAGTCAGTGTGAGCCGTACACCTTCAATTTCGAGTAAATTGTAAAAATAGCAAAAATGTGTTGCTTAAAGATTGGCTGAATCGTACATAATAAAGTCAGTCTCAACAAATTCGTCTCTCTACTATACTTAGTGTTTAAATAAATATCTTCAATAAAAAAATCCAATAATATTTTTGTCAAAGCATTTAGGATTTAGTATTTGTTTTTATTAGTACTAATTGTACCATTATTTATCATAATGAGTGCTTATATGTTTTCAGGTTTCCTATCATCGGCAAAAAAATGGCAACCTTACTTTGGAAAATTCTATGGAACATGTTCATCTTGTGGAAAATTTTTCAATGATAAATTGTTATTTTTAAACCATTTTTATATTTACCACTTTTTCGTTAATTCGAAAAATTCTGTTAACTTTAAAAAGAATAATTCTGGCACAAAGCATATTAACCGACAAGATCTTATTAATTTAAACAAACAGATAAGGGCAGACAGTTTCACACAACAAAGTGGTTTGAAAAAATATATTAAAACACAAACTGGCAAAAAACGTTTTAAATGTAAGATTTGTTCAAAATGTTTCACACATTCCTGTCATTTAAAAATTCATATTAGAACTCACACTAACGAAAAACCTTTTAAATGTAAAATTTGTTCGAAATGTTTCACACAATCCTGTAATTTAAATAGGCATATTAGAACTCACACTGACGAGAAACCTTTCAAATGTAAATTTTGTTTAAAATGTTTCAAAGATTCCAGTAATTTAAAAGTTCATAATAGAACTCACACTGGTGAAAAACCTTTTAAATGTAAATTTTGTTCAAAATGTTTCAAAGATTCCAGTAATTTAAAAGTTCATAATAGAACTCACATTGACGAGAAACCTTTCAAATGTAAGTTTTGTTCAAAATGTTTCACAACTTCCTATAGTTTAAATAGGCATATTAGAACTCACACTAACGAGAAACCTTTTAAATGTAAAATTTGTTCAAAATGTTTTACACAATCCGGTACTTTAAAAAGACATATTAAAACTCACACTGACGAGAAGATTTTTAAATATTAAATTTGATCAAAATATTTCATAGATTTTGGTGATTTAAAAATGGTGAAAAAACTTTCAAATGTGAATGGATCCCGTATAAAATTAATGTAAAAGTACTTCTCGTCAAATTGTCTGAACTTTTGTGAATAAATAGCTCTTTGTGAGTAAAACAAAACTCTCAATGGGCATCAAGATTAAAAATTGATAATTTTTAAGATATAGAGATTTGTAGTTTTACCAAAATAGTGATTTACTGAGCCAATCAACAGTTGATATACTAAGTATTTCTAGATCTCACTAGTAAATTTTTCTCAAAAATCCTAGGATAGCATATGGTTTTTGTGTTTGCTGATTTCGAATATGTTATCACGGTTGAGGGTCATTTAAATTGTCTATTTTTAAGCTTGGTGCCCATTTACTCACTTAGAACTATCTAGTCACAAAATTTCAAACAATTTAACGGGAAATACTTTCCATTGATTTTTGCAAGATCCTTTGTTTAAAATATTTTACACAAAAAGATAAATTATAATAAAAAACCCATTAAATGTAGTTAATACACACATATGTTTATAGAAAATAAGTTTAATTCCATTTTTCTTTATTTGCTTTTTGTTCTGTTATTTTATTATTCTACAAATAAATAAATACTGTTTATATTTTTAATAGAGAATTTTCTTTCCTTTCTGGAGTGTGTTGCTCTGATCAATATTATCTGTTAATCTTATAATTAAAAAAAGTAACAAAATTTTAAATTTTAAAAATTTGTGTTCAAAATCTTAAAAAATTGTTGAAATTTTAAAAAATTCCTGAAAATCGTAAAAAAAAGCGTTAACAATTTGGAAAATTTGAAAATTTTGTATGTTTCTGTCAAATATCGTAAAAAATTATTGAAATTTTGTAAATTTTTGTAAAAAAGTTTATTTTTGGAAATTTCTTTTTTTTATATAAAATGTTTCATTTTTTTACATATTTTCTCATTATTCGACGATTTTTCACAAATTTTCTCATTTTTCGACGATTTTCACATTTTTTGATGATTTTCCACAAATTTTCTCATTTTTTGATAATTTTAGACAAATTTTCACATTTTTCTACGATTTTTGACAAATTTTCTAATTTTTTGATGATTTTTGACAAATTTTCTCATTTTTCGATGATTTTTGACAAGTTTTCTTATTTTTTAACAAATTTTCTAATTTTTTGATGATTTTTCACAAATTTTCTCATTTTTCGATGATTTTTGACAAATTTTCGATGATTTTTACCAAATTTTCTCATTTTTCGACGATTTTTCACAAATTTTCTCATTTTTCAACTAATTTTCACATTTTTTGATGATTTTTAAGAAATTTTCTCATTTTTCAACAAATTCTCAATTTTGATGATTTTTGAGAAATTTGTTAATTTTCGATGATTTTCCACAAATTTTCTCATTTTTTGATAATTTTTGACAAATTTTCTCATTTTTCTACGATTTTTGTCAAATTTTCTAAATTTTTGGCTATTTATGACAAATTTGCTCATATTTCGATGATTTTCCATAAAATTTCTTATTTTTTGACAAATTTTCTTATTTTTCTAAGATTTCTGACAATTAACATTTTTGACATTGACCATTTTTTGACATTTATGATTTGTAACATTTTTAACAATTTTTAAAAGCAAAAAAACAAAGTTTGACATTTGACATTTTTCATTTTCAAAATTGGAATTTCACAGTTGTGAATTTTTTGATAAGGGATTATGATATCTCCGTGCGGAATATTAGTTTTGATTTTGATGACCTGTTCTGTCCTTGGAGATATGGATACATTATAGAGCTCATTGTTGTCTATATTATGATATCGGAGTTTTAATTGCGTAAGAGGTGTAATAAGATATCCTTTGTCTAGATTAATTGAGGCTTGCAATAATTTTAAATTATCAAGTCCGATAAGACCGTCAAAGATATTATGAAATTTGAAGAGATAAAACTTTAAATTAGTAGGAGTGGTAAATTGAAAATTTTTGAAGCTAATATTTGTACACTATGTTTATGAGAAGATTTTTGATAAACTGTAGAAACAATAAAAGGATCATTTTTTATAGAGTTCGGATATAATTTAAATGCAATTTCAGGATTTATAAATGATTTGGAAGCACCTGTATTGATTAAAAATTTTAAATTATGTTCCGGAAAAATGATTTATGGCAATTCACTAGAATTTATACCATTGAAGGAAAAGAAATTAGAATTTGTAGTGGTATTGAGTTCCGAGGCTGTATTCAAAAATTTAGAGGTTCTCTATTAGTGTTTTCATTATTAGTTCCGATATTTTCGTTATAATCATTTTCGTTAGGCGTTTCGAACTGATCGTATTGATCACCTGTTTGATCTTCTATTTGTTCGGATACTTCGTCAACGTAATTTTCAGAATTTAAATAGTCTTCATGTAAATTTATTTCGGTATTAAAAAGTTCTTCGGAAGTAAAGTTTGGACGATTATTTTGTCTGAAGTTATTATTATTTTGTCTATTTTGTCCAAATGTATTTCTTGTCAAAGTGGACATAGGTGTTGGATTGGGTAATTTTAGGTTAGGGTTTGGTTTGAAAACATTCTTAATTTGAGATGTCTGTGGTCTAAATGGTTGTGAAAATGTAGGAGAATGTTGTGGTACAGATCTATTTCTATTTGGTGTACTAAAATTAGGATTTGCATAATTATTTTGACGTGAGAAGAAATTATTTGGAGTATTAGAATTAAAAGATACATTTTGATTGGGATTAGGTCTGAAATTAGGTTTGTTTTGATGAATACTTTGTCTAGGTAAAGGTACTGGTTTTGTAGTAACTTTATTATAATTAGTATTTTTAAGATAATGTGCATTTTCTTCTTGAATAACAAGCTGCATAGCTTTAGTCAATGATGTAGGCTTCATGCAACGTATTGTTGTACCTAGTGGTTCTCTTAAGCCAGAAAGGAAAGTCTTAGTAGCTAAATTTGAATATAATTCACGTTTAATCACTTTTGCTTGTTCTGTGACTTCGTGAATATTTATAAAACTACATAATAAATTAAGCATGTGTAAACAACGATCGTAAAAGTTTTGAGGTGACTCGTTCATATTTTGTCGTAACATTACGAGATCTCTGATTAAACTTACTTCATCTCTTTGATCTGCGAAATTATTAATAAGTATTCGCTTTAATTCATCCCAACTGGATGTTTTTTGGATATTAATTACAGTTTTAGCATTTCCTTGTAATTTTGAAATAATTGAGTTCAACAAATAAACATTTAAGAAATTAATGTGATTAGTTGCATCATAAAATTGAGTTAGTAACAATTCACTAACGGAAATATACCTATCTTTTCATGGATGCTGTTAATGAAAAGATACAGTTTACGATGGAAATCGAAGACAACAACAAGCTGGCGTTCCTTGATGTGTTATTATCACGAAAAGGAAGATCATTGAGCCACACAGTGTACAGAAAATCTACACATATGGATCGGTATTTACATAGGGATTCCAACCACCACCCATGTCAGAAATATGGAGTCATCAAAACCTTAGCAGAAAGGGCAAGAAGAATTTGCGAACCCGAGGCACTAAACGCAGAGCTAACTCATATTCCTGATGCTTTAAGGGTCAATGGTTATGCAGAACGGGAAATCAAAAGATCGATAGGACCAACAAATCGTAGACCCAAGAAAAATGAGCAAATCCAACCAGTGGCAAAAGCATTTCTGCCTTTTATTCCGGGAGTGACAGACAGAATTGGTCGTTTGCTAATAAAGAAAAATGTGAAGACTATTTTCAAACCAACGAGAAAAATCAAAGAATGTCTTCGATCGGCAAAAGACAGAAGAGATCCACTGTCGGCTTCGGGAATTTACCGCATTCCGTGCACATGTGGAAGCGTGTACATAGGAACCACCCAACGCTCGATCAACACCAGGATTAAAGAGCACAAGGCCAATTGTCGTCTGGGGCAGACAGACAAACTCGCCGTAGCGGAACATTCCCTCACTATGGACCATCGGATTAAGTTTGAGGAGACCCAAGTCCTCGCTACTACATCAGCATACCATTCCAGACTCTATAGAGAAGCCATAGAGATAGAGAAGCACCCCAACAACTTTAATAAAAAAGAGGAAGCAGTCAAGATTAACAAAACATGGGTCCCGATAATAAAGAGTGCGAAAACTCTACCCTTAACGAACAACACCGACCAGAACCGATTGGAATCGAAAGCAACTGTGGCCCCGCCCACTTCCTTCCCGACGTATAAATACGAGCTGCGTTCACGCAAAGCTTAGTAAGTCGCAGACTGTCAACCAGGAAGCAACTTCTGAAGATGCCAACCGCTCGTGTTGGTGAAACGTCAAGTCAGCAAGACAATCGACGCCGGCCTAATAGCCCAAAAACCATTGATACAGTAAAACGTAAGTTTGTGCATTTTTGTTATTTTTTGGAAAATTTGCAAATTTCTTGATAATTTTGAGGTTATGTTGAAAAGTACCCTTAACAAAAATAAATACATTTGTTTATTTTTGATTTTAGTTCAAGAACAGCCACACAAAAATAATATGTTTAAGAAAGAACCGAAATTCGAATACGATAACTCGCAACAATTCGTAACAGTGGATAATTCTACTAAAAGAAGTGAAGATGATAAAAGTGACAGTAATCTTGAATTTGAGTATAAAAAAGAACTATTGCATTCTATTTGCGATTTACCGGATTTTAAAATGGAATTTCAAGATTTTGATAAAGAATTACATTCAGAGCGACGCATCAAAAGATATTCCAGGAAACAGGATCCGAGTTGTAAAAAACGTAAGTCTTTGTGTAATTAATATCCTCATAAAAATTATAATTATTAAGCCGTTAGGCTGAAATAGAAAATTAACATACTTCAAAGAATGACTTCAACATTTCAGAATATTTTGGGTTTAACATGTTATTCATTTTTTTTCCAATATTTCATGAATTTCATTAATAATATTTAGTAATTCGCGATCTCTGTTAACTGCTCGTAGTATTTCCTCGTTTGATTTTTCAGCTGTCCATGTGACTTTTAGTATTTGCCTTTATATCTACATTTCGAATGTTTCGAGTCTGTTCATGGAGTTTACTTTTAATGTCCAGCACTCCATTCCATAGAGCAACACTGACCACACCTAACATTTTGAAAATCAGAATTGTAGGTTCAGGTCAAATTCAGTATTGGTAAAAACCCTTTGGAATTTCTTGAAAGTACTTCTGGCCATCTTTATTCAAAATTGATTTCCAATTCAGAAGAATGATAAATCGGAGAAACAAAGATTTGGGAGGATGATAACTGCGGCACACAAAAAAACTTGTTTGTACATTCGACTTCATTTACCGGCATGTATTTCGACCCTTTGAAGTCGGACGTTTTTGAAGATTAGTTCCAAACTACTTTGTTGCTTTTGGATCCTGGATCTATAATATTTATGGAAAACGCATAGTATTATACTCGGAAAATGGAGAAGATTCATAAAAAGAACAACCAGAAAACAATAGTCGATGAAATGGCCAAAGAGCAAGGATTCACTATCCTAATATTACCTTCTTAGCACTGCAAATTAAATCCCATAGAGTTAATAACGAGATCGCTCGAAACAACATAACATTTAAAATAACTGATTTACAAAAATTATTTGAGAAAGCTATTCATCATGTACCAAATGACATTTTGGAAGAAGTGCATTAAGCACACCGAAGCGGTGGAGAAAAAATTTTGGACATCGGATATGGAAACAAAACAAATTTTGGTACCTTTCATAAAACCGGCACACAAAAAAAAGTTGTTTGTACATCCGAATCCACCTAACTTACCGGCATGTATTTCGAGCCGCAGAATACGAATTTGAAGTCAGTGTGAGCGGTACACCTTCAATTTCGAGTAAATTGTAAAAATAGCAAAAATCTGTTGCTTAAAGATCCTACTAATATTATATAGGCGAAAGTTTGTTTGGATGTATGGATGGATGTTTGTTCCTCTTTCACGCAAAAACTACTAAACGGATTTTAATGAAACTTTACAGTAATGTAGCTTATATATCAGAATAACATATAGGCTATAATTTATAAAGATATTGTGTGAATTGTCCAAAATATAACGATAAATGTCATTTAAGTCTGAAAAAATTCTGCAATCTGCGAGCTACTCAGGCGTGTGCTGCAAAAACAGTTAGTGCTACATGTATATAATGTATGGTGGATCCATTTATTACTACCAAATGTGCATTAGAAATAAATTATCAATTTTTATTGTATTTATGGTTCACTATTTTGACAGAAAAAAATCGCTAAATATAGTTTATAAAAGCATACTGCAGTAGCTACCTATAGGCCTATGATTAGGGGTTTGCAGTGCTTAATTACTGTATTTCTTATGTTGACAATATTGTTACTTTATTACAGTGCGAATGTAACATCTCAATATTGTCAGACTGTTACATTTTTCAAATACGACCCAAAAATTATGTATGTTATAATTTTAATGTCATAATGTTAGTTCTTTTCACGCTAATATAAGATACATAAAGACCTTGCTTTTATTCGAATTACACGCAGACGAAGTCGCGGGAAACAGCTAGTTCGTACATAATAAAGTCAGTCTCAACTAGTTGGTCTCTCTACTATAGTTAGTGTTTAAATAAATTTCTTCAATAAAAAAATCCAATAATATTTTTGTCAAAGCATTTAGGATTTAGTATTTGCTTTTATTACTGCTAATTGTATCATTATTTATCATAATGTGTGCTTATATGTTTTCAGGTTTCCTATCAGCGGCAAAAAAATGGCAACCTTACTTTGGAAAATTCTATGGAACATGTTCATCTTGTGGAAAATTTTTCTATGATAAATTGTTATTTTTAAACCATTTTTATATTTACCACTTTTTCGGTAATTCGAAAAAATCTGTCAACTTAAAAAGGAATAATTCTGGCACAAAGCTTATTAACCAACAAGATCTTATTAATTTAAACCAACAGATAAGGGCGGACAGTTTCATACAACAAAGTGAATTGAAAAAATATATTAAAACACAAACTGGCAAAAAACGTTTTAAATGTAAGATTTGTTCAAAATGTTCATACATTCCAATAATTTAAAAACTCATATTAGAACTCACACTAACGAAACACCTTTTAAATGTAAAATTTGTTCGAAATGTTTCACACAATCCAGTCATTTAAAAAGTCATATTAGAACTCACACTGACGAGAAACATTTCAAATGTAAATTTTGTTCAAAATGTTTCAAAGATTCCAGTAATTTAAAAGTTCATAATCGAACTCACACTGACGAGAGACCTTTCAAATGTAAATTTTGTTCAAAATGTTTCAAATATTCCAGTAATTTAAAAGTTCATAATCGAACTCACACTGACGAGAGACCTTTCAAATGTAAATTTTGTTCAAAATGTTTCAAATATTCCAGTACTTTAAAAGCTCATAATCGAACTCACACTGACGAGAAACCTTTCAAATGTAAGTTTTGTTCAAAATGTTTCACAAAATCCAGTCATTTAACAAGTCATATTAGAACTCACACTGGTGAAAAACCTTTTAAATGTAAATTTTGTTCGAAATGTTTCACACAATCCAGTCATTTAAAAAGTCATATTAGAACTCACACTGGTGAAAAACCTTTCAAATGTAAATTTTGTTCAAAATGTTTCAACGATTCCAGTAATTTAAAAGTTCATAATCGAACTCACACTGACGAGAGACCTTTCAAATGTAAATTTTGTTCAAAATGTTTTAAATATTCCAGTACTTTAAAAGCTCATAATCGAACTCACACTGACGAGAAACCTTTCAAATGTAAGTTTTGTTCAAAATGTTTCATAAATTCCAGTAATTTAAAAGTTCATAATCGAACTCACAATGACGAGAAACCTTTCAAATGTAAGTTTTGTTCAAAATGTTTCATAAATTCCAGTAATTTAAAAGTTCATAATCGAACTCACACTGACGAGAAACCTTTCAAATGTAAGTTTTGTTTAAAATGTTTCACATCATCCTATAATTTAAATAGGCATAGTAGAACTCACACTGACGATAAACCTTTTAAATGTAAAATTTGTTTAAAATGTTTCACACAATCCGGTACTTTAACAACTCATATTAAAACTCACACTGACGAAAAGATTTGTAAATATAAAATTTGATCAAAATATTTCATAGATTTCGGTGATTTAAAAATGGTGAAAAAACTTTCAAATGTGAATGGATACCGTATAAAATCAATGTAAAAGTACTTCTCGTCAAATTGTCTGAACTTTTGTGATTAAATAGCTCTTTGTGAGTAAAACAAAAGTCTCAATGGGCATCAAGCTTAAAAATGGTCAATTTTTAAGATATAGAGGTTTGTAGTTTTACCAAAATAGTGATTTACTGAGCAAATCAACACTTGATATACTGAGTATTTCTAGATCTCACTAGTAAATTTTTCTCAAAAATCCTAGGATAGCATATGGTTTTTGTGTTTGCTGATTTCGAATATGTTATCACGGTTGAGGGTCATTTAAATTGTCTATTTTTAAGCTTGGTGCCCATTTACTCACTTAGAACTATCTAGTCACAAAATTTCAAACAATTTAACGGGAAATACTTTCCATTGATTTTTGCAGGATCCTTTGTTTAAAATATTTTACACAAAAAGATAAATTAAAATAAAAAACCCATTAAATGTAGTTAATACACACATATGTTTATAGAAAATAAGTTTAATTCCATTTTTCTTTATTTGCTTTTTGTTCTGTTATTTTATTATTCTACATTTTTAATAGAGAATATTCTTTCCTTTCTGGAGTGTGTTGCTCTGATCAATATTATCTGTTAATCTTATAATTAAAAAAAGTAACAAAATTTTAAATTTTAAAAATTTGTGTTCAAAATCTTAAAAAATCGTTGAAATTTTAAAAAATTCTTGAAAATCGTAAAAAAAAGCGTTGACAATTTGGAAAATTTGAAAATTTTGTATGTTTCTGTCAAATATCGTAAAAAATTATTGAAATTTTGTAAATTTTTGTAAAAAAGTTTATTTTTGGAAATTTCTTTTTTTTATATAAAATGTTTCATTTTTTTACATATTTTCTCATTATTCGACGATTTTTCACAAATTTTCTCATTTTTCGACGATTTTTACATTTTTTGATGATTTTCCACAAATTTTCTCATTTTTTGATAATTTTAGACAAATTTTCACATTTTTCTACGATTTTTGACAAATTTTCTAATTTTTTGATGATTTTTGACAAATTTTCTCATTTTTCGATGATTTTTGACAAGTTTTCTTATTTTTTAACAAATTTTCTAATTTTTTGATGATTTTTCACAAATTTTCTCATTTTTTCGATGATTTTTGACAAATTTTCGATGATTTTTACCAAATTTTCTCATTTTTCGACGATTTTTCACAAATTTTCTCATTTTTCAACTAATTTTCACATTTTTTGATGATTTTTAAGAAATTTTCTCATTTTTCAACAAATTCTCAATTTTGATGATTTTTGAGAAATTTGTTTTCGATGATTTTCCACAAATTTTCTCATTTTTTGATAATTTTTGACAAATTTTCTCATTTTTCTACGATTTTTGTCAAATTTTCTAAATTTTTGGCTATTTATGACAAATTTGCTCATATTTCGATGATTTTCCATAAAATTTCTTATTTTTTGACAAATTTTCTCATTTTTCTAAGATTTTTGACAATTGACATTTTTGACATTGACCATTTTTTGACATTTATGATTTGTAACATTTTTAACAATTTTTAAAAGCAAAAAAACAAAGTTTGACATTTGACATTTTTCATTTTCAAAATTGACATTTAACATTTTCAAAATTTGATATTTTTAACAATTTTTGACAAATCTTAAAAAAAAAATTTTAAATCATAAAAAATTGTTATTTTTGACAAATTTACTTATTTTCTGATGATAATTGACATTTGACATGTTTGACATTTGTCATGTTTAACATTTGACAGTTTTGTAGAAATTTCAAACTTTTTGACAAATTTTATCATTTTTCATCAAATTTTCTCACATTTTTATCATTTTTAACAAGTTTTGACGTATTTGACATTTGATATATTTGACATTTGACAAAATTGACATATTTGACAAAATTGGCATATTTGACAAAATTGACATATTTGACAAAACTGACATATTTAACAAATTTGACAAAATTGACATATTTTTCAAATTTGACAAAATTGACAAAATTGAAAATTTGATATATTTGACAAATTTGACTAATTTGACTAATTTGACAAATTTGACATATTTGACAAAATTGACAAATTATCAAAAAGTATATTATAAAACAAATTTTGATTCTAGCTATATAATATATAAGGATAAGTAAGAAAGGGTAAGTATTACTATTTTTTTTTAGTAAAAGTGTGCTATTTCTAATTTAGTGATAATAATCTGCTGGGTTATCTTATCTAAATTATATATTTCTTTTTTTTATCTTTTTTCTGGGTTTCTTATCTTTCCCATCAATAGGATAAAAAAATAAGTGTCTTTTCACTTTCCTTAGAACAAAGTTGTTCACAAAGATATCATTAAAAGACGACATGCAGCGCCATCTCACATTTAACACAATTATCAAAGACAACAAGTGAAGAAGAAATTACTATTTAACAGAAAATTAAATTGTCGTTAATTATTATTTATATTTCTTATCTTTTACACCTTTCCTGAATTTACACAAATAGTTCAAAATCAAAATTCACCAAATCTGTACAATAGTTTTCGAGTTTTAGCGAGACTAACGAATAGCAGTTCACTTTTAATTATTAAGATTTATGATTTTTTTTTAACTTTCTAGTTTAATCGTGTATATCTCAACAAATAAAAGCATTATAGAAGAATTAAGAGATGTTGGGGATATGTTACTAGTATTTTGTGTTGCCTATCTTCGCGAGCCGTTAGTTTCTATAATTTAGTCATGCGCACCACTCTTATACCTGAAAGGGAGTAGTAGCGTGATGTTAGGATTATCACAAATTAGGATTATAATCCTAACATCACGAGTAGGAGTAGGGTTGATCTTTGTTCTTGTTCATACAATGATAAACTCAACCTAAAACCTAATAGTAATAGAGTTTCATTTATTATCGACCACGTTGCTGAAAAGTATAAATCGATTTATCAGCTGCTCCTAAATAATTGCAAATAAGTGTATTTATTGATAAAAACTTAGTTTAAAAGAAAATTATTAAGTTCTGTTTGGAAACAACTTAATTTGGTAAGTAAATTTAGGTTTAAAAAAGATATTTTTGTTGTTTGTGAATCCCACGTAGATTCGTCCATGTTGAATTTACTGTTTAGAATGTTTTTTAGTTATTTTTTGGTTACTATTGCTATGTATAGTAAACTTTTATTTAGAGATATCTTTTATGGGATTTTTGAAATTTAAGAAAATAAATAAACAATTTTACAGTTTCTCCTTAATGTTATTTAATATATTTTTTTGTGTATACTTTCCTAAAACTATTGCTATATGTAGTTTATGTTTCTATTTTTTTTAACCTTTTAGTCATTAAAATTTTATAAAATTTGGCACAATTGTAGATAGTTTAATGTATTATTTAATAAAAAAATTCGAAAAGGGTTGACCTTAAAGGCCATCCTTGCAGCTTCCCGCTAGTTTTAACCGCAAAGCTATAGTAACGTGACGTATTTTGACGTTTTTGACTTTTTTTGAAATGTTTAAAAAGCCATAACTTTTTAACGCCTTATTCGATTTTGATGTTCAAGATGACACTCGACGCAGTTTTTTGAGATCTAAAAACGTTACCGGGAGTGCAAAATCGGTTAGTCAAAAAATCTCTAAGTTATTGAAAAAAAAAACACTTTTTTTGAAATTTTTCGACAACGATATCTCACGAACGATTTAACCGATTTTAATTTGCAAAACGGCATTCGACGTGGCTTTTTAAGTTGGAGAGCTGATTAGGTTATGAAAATGATCGATGCAATAGCCAAAAAGATATGCCCAAAAAACATCATTTTTACCAATTGTTTTTTTCGGTTATTTTGAAATTTCTCGAAATCTACCTGCTCGAATCGGTTCAAACTTACAGGGAATCTAAGTTAGATGGAACTCTTTGGAATGCTTTTTATTTCATTCTGATTGGTCAAGCCGTTCAAAAGTTATAAGAGGTTTACATACATCCACATACACACATCCACACGTACATACAGACGCCCTCGTAAAAATAGTCAGGGGAGGTTCCTTGACCTCAAAACGTTGAGATCCGATGAAAACTCGATTTTCGAAAAACGGGGTGAAACCAATAACTTCCCGATTTTAAAAAAAAATTTTAATTTTTTTTAGCGGGAAGTTAAAAAACCAAAGTTTTAAATAAGCAAATCTGTAACTGTCGGTAACTAGATTACAGTTTTTTACAATAAATTTTGAAATCTGCATAACAGTTTTATTATATTGAAACACTTACGGGGCCTTTTTACACAATTTATTTACAAAATTGTTAAGATACACTGAACTCTGCTGGATAACGTCTAACTACTTGACAATACAATGAACTCTTGTGAATACTTGAACTTGAACTTGAACTGACGTTAACTGCCCATGCATCCCCTTATATACAACTTTATTTAATCTAGTCAGTGTCTTTAGAAGTTTCTAGAATTTTCTAGAAACATTATTTAAAATGGTCAGTTGATTTTTAGAAACTTCTAAAAATTAACTGTCAATAACAATCTTTTAAATTAAGGTCCCTTCCTTTACGGTTATCCCGTTACACTGCCCCCTCCTTAGATTCATTCCTCCTGGAATGTTATTTCCTACATCGGAATCCCGCACACTCCCTGAGCCAGCCAAATCATCTTCTTGGAGTTGCTGCGCATCTCCACTGTGGTTTCCCTGGTAAGGCGCCAAACGATTATGATGGACCACGACGGGTTTCCCTCTGGGAATTTTCACGATCCGATAAATGACATCGTTAATCTTCTTCTTGATGGTGTAAGGACCTTCCCAGTTCTTTTGTAATTTGGGACAAATACCTCGACGCCGGCGCCGTCGGGGGTTATAGAGAGAGACTAAATCTCCAACCTGGTAACTCTTTTCCATTGTTCGTGTGTCATAGTACCTCTTCATCCGATCACTAGATAATTGTAGTTTTCCACGCACCAGGTTGTGTATATTCTCCATTCGATTCTGAAGGTCGGCGACATATTGTTCACGTGCCATTTCTTCACCAGGTTTACAACCAAACACCAAGTCACATGGTAGCCTCATTTCTCTACCGAACAGGACCTTCGCAGGCGTTTGGCCAGTTGATTCGTTGATGGCCGATCGAATTGCCATTAGAAATAGTGGAATATGTCGATCCCAATCCCTCTGACAATCTGACACCACTTTTGACAGATAGTTGGTTATAGTCCGCTTCATTCGTTCCACCATTCCATCAGACTGAGGGTGCATCGCTGTGGTTCTCGTTTTGTGGATGCCTAATCTTTGGCAAACTTCTTGAAACAGCTTGCTCTCAAAATTTCTTCCTTGGTCTGAATGTTATTCTAGTGGTACCCCAAATCGGCTTACGAATTCTTCAACCAATATATCTGCTAAAGTGGTGGCTTCCTGATTGGGAACTGCATATGCTTCTACCCATTTAGTGAAGTAGTCCATTACAACAAAGATGTACTTGTTTCCTTCATCGGTCTGTGGAAGTGGCCCCAATACATCTACTGCGATTCATTCAAAAGGACTTCCAACCAGGTATTGCTGCATTTCCGCTTTTGGTTTTCGGTGCGGTCCGTTACTGGCAGCACATGTAGTGCATTTACGACACCAATCTTTAACATCATTAGTGCAATTTACCCAGTAAAATCTATCTCGGATCTTTTGCAGCGTTTTCGTGATACCCAGATATCCTCCAGAACTATCATTATGCATCTGTTTTAAAATTTCTGGTGCAGCATTTCTTGGGACCACTATTTGTTTCCTTGTTTCTGTGCCCTCAGAATTTTCTACAAGTCTTTTAACGAGCCCTCCGTCCAAAATTAAAGAGTTCCATTGGGACCAGTATGCTTTTAAAGCAGGAGAGGATGAGGATATCTCTCTCCACAACGGACGACGGTCCATTCTCTTCCACTCCCGAATCTTTTTTAGAACGGGATCGTTTTCTTGTTGCTCCTCCAGCATAGAGCTCTCGTCTTCTGGCACAACCTTAACTAAGGCAAGTTTTTCCTCGTTCTGCTCCATACGGGTACATTGGGGGCAATCAGGTCGACATGGTCTTCTGGAAAGTGCATCAGCATTACGATGTCTTGTTCCAGGTCTGTGCTCGATTTCAACATCATATTCCTGCAGTTTTTCGAGCCATCTTGCTATCTGTCCTTCTGGGTTCCTAAAGCTAAGTAACCACTTTAAACTAGCATGGTCTGTTCTGATCAGAAATTTTCTGCCATACAGATATTTATAAAAGTGTTCGACGGATTTTACAACTGCTAACAGTTCCCTCCGAGTTACACAGTAGTTTTTTTCAGCTTTCGATAAAGTTTTGCTGAAGTAACCAACCACTCTTTCCTTACCGTCTTGTAGCTGTGACAAGACGGCTCCAATTCCCACATTGCTGGCGTCGGTGGCCAGAATAAGCTTACCATCAGGAAGTGGATAAGCAAGAACAGGTGCTGACGTAAGCTGTTTCTTCAATATTTCAAACGCCTCTTGACATTCCTGATCCCAACAGAAGGACTTATCTTGTTCTGTCAAATGTGTCAAGGGTTTGGCGATGTCTCCAAAATTCTTGACATATCGTCGGTAATAGGAACAAAGACCCAAGAAACTCCGGAGCTGACGTTTGTCGATAGGGATTGGTCATTCCTGAACGACTTGTATCTTAGCGGGGTCAACAGCAACGCCATCCTTGCTTACGTTATGTCCTAAATAGTTGACCTGTCTCTGGAACAAGTGGCACTTCTTAACATTCAATGTTAGATTAGCGTTCTGTAATCTTTTAAAAACTTCTTCCAGGTTAGATAAATGTTCCTTAAAGGTCTTACCCATTATGATGATGTCGTCTAGATAAACTAGACAAGTTTCCCATGACAAACCCCGCAGGATGTTCTCCATTAGTCGTTCAAACGTCGCAGGAGCATTACAGAGGCCAAATGGAAGGACCGTGAATTGCCATAACCGTGATCCACTGGTAAAGGCAGTCTTTTCTTTGTCTTTAGGATTCATTTGAACTTGCCAGTATCCGCTTTTAAGGTCCAAGGTAGAAAACAGAGTAGAACCCGCCAAAGCGTCGAGGGCATCATCAATCCTTGGCAGAGGATAACTGTCCTTCTTAGTGACATCAGTTAGCTTTCGATAGTCCACACAAAACCGCATGGATCCGTCTTTCTTTCTCACTAATACCACAGGAGAAGCCCACGGACTACTGGATGGTTCGACTATGCCATATTGAATCATTTCTTCAAGGGCTCTGTCGGCTTCTTCCTTCTCAACTTGAGGCATCCTTCGGGGTACCTGTCGAATCGGACGTGCATCACCAGTGTCAATTCTATGTTGTACAACATCAGTTCTTCCCAGTTTACTTTTAGAACCAAATACAGGTTTATAACGGTAAAGTAGATCTCTTACCTATTTCTTTTCTAATTTTGACAAAGAGGGATCTAATTTTGTCAAGAATTGTTCAATTCCGTTGGTCTCATTTGTTTCCGTAACGTTTACCTTGTGAATTATGGCCGTTACTGGTTCTAAACTTCCCATTTTCATGTCCTTTCGGAGAAGAACTGGATGATCGTTCAAGTTGATAACTCGGATGGGTACCTCTTTGGCGGATCTAACAAGAGTCTTACCCACAAGGAGTCCTTTTCCCAATTCATGGTCATGGTTCTTCGGCTCTATCATGGCTGGGGCACCATCTGGCTCCAGTCCATCCAACCGCGCTGTGAGGACACATTCGCAGCTCGCCGGAAGTTCGATATCATCGATTAGCTTAATCGAGGCATTGTCAACTTGTTTTCGGTGCAGGAATATTTCTTCATTACCAGTACGAAGGATACCTCGGTGAAGATCCAAATGAAAACCACAGTGGAGCATAACATCCATGCCCAGAACAACATCTTCATCAACATCAGCCATCAGCACCGAGTGAACTAGAGAGGTTGAACCAAACTGTAGCGTCACCTGTATCTCATCGTAGACTCTAGCAGAATCTCCGGTAGCGGTACGCAGTTTCCAACTGGTAGGCCACATCTTCTTTCGCATAATGATGGATGGTCGAACGATAGTTTTCGTAGCTCCAGTGTCTACCAGCATGCTAAAGTTCTTCCCATCAATGAGGCCATCTACATATAAGCTGTCCACGTGATGTCGCAGAGTTGCCAATTTAATGGCGTGAGGGGCTTCGGGAATGTTTGGGGTCGATTTCGCCCTCCAGGAGTCGACCCGTTCTAGTTTTTCCAGCTGCTGGGGTACTTCAGCATGCGATTTTTCTTTTTGGGGGCAAGTATTTCTTATATGGCCTAGTTCTCCGCAGTTCCAGCATCTCACTGGGCGCCTTCTTTTTGGAGATAACTTCATTAACCTCTCTACTACCGCTTCAACGTCGCTAACGGAATGAACAGCATGGTCGTAGTTACCGGTGACTTCCCTTAGTCGAGCAACTCCACGTGAGGCCTCCGTCGCCGCCTCAAACTCCAGGGCAATGGTTAAGGCGTCCACCAGAGTCTTCGGCCGCGCCAACCGTACAGCGCGCTGCAACTCGACGTCTCGAAGACCATCCGTGAAGGTTTGGACTGCTAGGCACTCCAGGAAATCCTCCGCTGCATTTGAATACGCAAGTCGTACCATTCTTGCTACATCCGCTTCAAATTCCTGGATAGTTTCTCCATTTTTCTGTTTTCGGCTCTTTAACTGCATTCGGTACACCGGTTGTAGATGAGTTTGACCATAACACATCTCTAGACGATTCACCAATAACTCGAAGTTGTTAGCTTCATCCGGTGTCAATGATTGCAAGACGTCTAAAGCTTCGCCTCGCAGAGCTACGGTTAGGGACAATGCCTTCTCCTGGGATGACCATCCATTAGCTCTGACCGCTGCGTCGAATTGTAATTTGGCCAGGAAGTCTTTCCGTCGAAGGTTGGAGGTTTCACCGTAGTTCGTACTTGGGTCGCCTCTCCGTTTCCTCGTCGGTCGACGTCTACGTGGCAGGTCTCCATCCTATCTACATCGCCGTCGCCGTGGTGGAAGGGCTGGTTTCGACGATAAGCTTCCTGTTCTTGTTGAAGCTTCCTTATTTCGGACTGCATTTGCTGGTTGATCTGGTTTTGCTCGTCTCGCAAGTTAGTGACTTGTTAATTTTGTTCGTCTCGCAAGCTGGACACTTGGTGATTTTGTTCGTCTCGCAAGCTGGACACTTGCTGATTTTGTTCGTCACGAAGAGTGTACATTTCGGAGCGCAAATGCGATATTTGCTGGGAGAAGGAACTGGATAACTCTTCTGGTAGGGTAGACATCCGTTGTGATAGCTGGGACATATCTTCGCGCTGGCTCTTCATCTGACTGGAAAGCTCCTCTCGCTGGCTCGTCATCTGACTGGAAAGCTCCTCTTGCTGGCTCTTCATCTGACTGGATAGCTCGTCTTGCTGGCTCGTCATTCGTCCTGATAGCTCCTCTTGCAGCCGGGAGAGTTGTTGAGTTTGATCTTCTTGTTGGCTCGTCATTCGTTGCGACAGCTGGGAAAGTTGTTGAGTTTGTTCTTCTTGAAGCCGGGAAAGTTGTTGAGTTTGTTCTTCTTGTTGGCTCGTCATTCGTTGCGATAGCTCAGAAATCGCTTTTTGAACCGGGTCATCAAACTCCACAACGTCAGGGTCCAAATTATTACTTAGGTAGTATTCACGGAGCCTATTCAACAATACAAATTTGGTCCCAGTAGTTTCCAATTCTAATTCTTCGAGCTCTCTTCTGAGCTCTGCCACCAATAGTTCATTTATTTTCTTTCCAGGCATTCTTATATCTTCACCCCACACCTGACACCAATTTGAAACACTTATGGGGGCTTTTTACACAATTTATTTACAAAATTGTTAAGATACACTGAACTCTGCTGGATAACGTCTAACTACTTGACAATACAATGAACTCTTCTGAATACTTGAACTTGAACTGACGTTAACTGCCCATGCATCCCCTTATATACAACTTTATTTAATCTAGTCAGTGTCTTTAGAAGTTTCTAGAATTTTCTAGAAACATTATTTAAAATGGTCAGTTGATTTTTAGAAACTTCTAAAAATTAACTGTCAATAACAATCTTTCAAATTAAGGTCCCTTCCTTTACGGTTATCCCGTTACAATATGTATAGATATAGATTCGTGCACTAGGCGGAGGAACTTTGTGTGGGATTAAATGGGAATAATCATCACATATGTAATGGTGTGAGTAAGAGAGAAACAGAAACATTTAAATAAGTTTCAAAATAAGCAAAAAGCCTCATTTCGATACCTTTTTTCGTTTTTACGATATGGATTTATCGATTTTAAAAAAACTATTGATTGTGTTTTATTTTTTTTTTAATTGCTGTAACTCGCTTAATTTTGGGATTTTTTGAAAGATGTAAAATTTTTCTAAATAGGCACAAAATTTTCTATCTAACTCAAGAAACTTTATTCTGACACCACTTTTGGTTTTTGAAATATCAAAAATTCGAGAAAAGATCGAATGTTTTTTTGAAAACTTAAAAATTTTTCGAAATAAGTAAAAATTTCCAAAAACAACGCAAAAAACGCATTTCGATACCTTTTTTCGTTTTTAGGACATGGATTTATCGATTTTAAAAAAACAGTTGATAGTTTTATTTTTTTTAATTGCTGTAACTCGCTTAATTTTGGGATTTTTTTAAAAAAATTAAAAATTTTCTAAATCAGTACAAAATTCTCTATTAAACTCAAAAAATCTCATTTTAATACCATTTTTGGTTTTTAAAATATTAAAAATTTGACAAAAGATTGATTGTTTTTTTATAAAGTTAAATTAGTTTTGAAATAAGTAAAAAATGCCAAAAACAAAGCAAAAAAACCACATCTGAATATCTTTTTTCGTTTTTAAGATATGGATTTATCGATTTAAAAAAAACAATTGATTGTGTTTTTTTTTTGGAAGTTATAGTTCTATTCGTGCACTCGGCAGAGGAAATTTGTGTGGGATCAAATGAGGAAAATCATTACATATGTAATGGTGTGAGTAAGAGAGAGAGACAGAAACGCATATAAAGAGTACAGGTGCAAAACCAGGATTGTCACCAAAATTCAAAAAAAAATTTTTAATGGCAATACATTCGTTTTCCCGCGTATTTTTATTTAGCATTACACAAAAAGTGTAATAACAAGTATAGTCAGATGTATAACATAAGTCTCAAAACTGTATACAAGAACAAAACAGGAAAGGTCCATAGTGCAACGGAACGTAAGAAGGAATGTTCAAGCTGTCAAATTGCTTTGAGGATTGAGGTTATATCGAGTATTTATTTGGAAGTGGCTGTGTATGAATTCGAAGGGATAGTTGTTGTATTGGTCTATCGTTAGTAAAATGAGTGATAGTGACCTGACGAAGAAATTAATAACAGCTTTGTACATAAAACAAAGAAACGAAAGAAAACAGGAAGAATGCTGGAAGTGATGAAAAAATTGAGAGTCGCTACGCACGAGCCGGGAGATGATTGTAGGTGTAAAAGATTAAAATGTTTTGATAGAAAATCATCAGAGCAACGTGTGAAATTACTTAAAGACTTCAACGGCATGAAGAGCGCAGATGATCAAAATTTATACTTAGGTATGTGGCTTAATGAATGTGTGTTCAATAAAAAGGAGGCGAAGTAGAAAGATAGATGAAATGGATCCTAATTTCCACCAAACCCATTTCATTTACAAAGTGAGGGTGACACAAAGGAAGTACCTGTTTGCTATAAGGCATTTTTATCTATATTTTGTATTACTAAAGGAAAACTTGAACATCTTCAAAAGTTATTGAAAACTACAGGTACTGCACCATGTGATAAAAGAGGCAAGTCAAGTTCAAACAAGAGATTAAACAGTAACATTAAAAATCTGATTTATGATCATATTAAATCCTTCAAAGGAAGGTTTAGTCACTACAGCTAAAATGATACAAAAAAAGAATATCTGTCTGAAGATCTTAACATAAAGAAAATGTATAAGTTATACTTGTATGCACATGAGTCACAAAATCATGTATCTTATGAAACATATAGAACAATCTTTAACACAGAGTTTAATATATCATTTGGCTATCCAAGGACTGATACTTGCAGCACTTGTGATGAATTCACAATAAAAGCAAAGACATTAAAAGCTGAAGGAAATACCTACTGTTGAACTTAATCGATTAAGTATTCTTAACAAGTTGCATAAGAAAAAGGCTCAAACATTTTATGATCGTAAGAAGAATGCAAGAATGAAGAGCAAAAGAGATGTGGAATTCCAAGCAATTGCCATGGACTACCAGAAGAATGTATCCTTGCCAAACAGTATTACAAGCGACAGTTATAAATGTTTTCTTTTAATATTCATGCACTGGGAGATGGAAACTCCTACTTTTATACCTATTCTGAAACGTGTGGACGCAAGGGATCAGATGAAGTGGTTTCATTTCTATTTCATTATTTGACTAACCACCTGGATAATCGTGTGAAGCATTTGGAAATATATTGTGGTTCAGCAGGTGGACAGAATAACAACTACACAGTGATAAGATTCATTCATTTTGTAGTCCATAAAATGAAACTTTTGGATTCCATCAAAATTAGATATCCAATCCGAGGACATTCATACTTAGAATGTGACAAAAATATGGGCATTATCAATCTAAAAACCCACATGGAGGTTCCATATCAGTGGTATGATTTGCTGAGAGTTAGTCGCCAAAGACCCAAACCTTTTGAGGTGATTGAGGTAGGAATAGGCGAACTAATCAGAAAATTTTCAGACTTTTTTCAGAATCAGTATCTGAAAAAACGCTCATTTCCTGTGCAGTCCCAAAAAGAAATAATATGTGTAAGAGAACACCCTAGAGTTATTTTACACAGAAGTAATTATAATGGTTTATGGGAGAAATCACCCTTAGTGACAAAAAAGAAAGAAAATTTTCTCCCAAATACAAAATTGCAACTAATTTTTTGATAGCTTCGATACTTTTTCATATACGAGGTAATTACAAAATCTTTTTGTAAATTTGTAATTCCCTCGTATATTTTTTAATTAAAACAAACACTAATTTAAGATAGTTTTGATTAACAATATTTAGCAACAGTTTTAGAAAGTATACAAACAAGAATCAAATGGCATAATGGAGAAATTGAAAACTATTTGTATACTTTCTCAAAATTTAAAAAATTTCACTAGAGAAATCTTAAAATAATAGTTTATTATATAGCAATAGTAATCAAAAAATAACTAAAAAAACAGTGTAAAACATTAAATTAATTCAAAATGAGCAACGCCACGTGAAATTTACAAAACATCTTTTTTAAACTTAAATTTACTTACCCAATTAAATTTAATTTCCAAAAAAAGCTTAATAACCTTCTTTTAAATAATTATATTATGAATAAACACACTTATTTCCAATTATTTCTACTTTTTATCACTTTACAGCAATGTATTTCAAATTGAGACGACTAAGGAGTTTATTACTGTGTGACATTGACGTAACGGTTGACGTTTGGTTATGTAAAAAAACGTTGCCGGATTTCTTTACAAAATTATACTCATTTATTACAACATTAAATATAGGTATTAGTATTAGTGTTTAAAAAATGAATATCAAATTAATAAAAATCATAAAAATCGTTATTTTTGGAACTATGTTCCTTACAGCAGGCTTGGATAAGATAGGGATTTTGCGGCGTGACCGAACTGAAAAAATGTAATAGTAAAAATATAGTTTAAAAAAACTAAAAAACACGCTTTTATAAAGCATGTTTCTGAAAAACATCGAACTAAAAAGTTAAAAATAATTTTCAAAATAAAATTAAAACAAAAATAAATGAAAAATACTAGTATTATTGTGAAAAAAGCGTGGGCGCTTGACATTCGAAAAATATGGTATGCAGCGCCCACGCTTTTTTCACAATAATACTAGTATTTTTCATTTATTTTTGTTTTAATTTTATTTTGAAAATTATTTTTAACTTTTTAGTTCGATGTTTTTCAGAAACATGCTTTATAAAAGCGTGTTTTTTAGTTTTTTTAAACTATATTTATTTTTTACTTTTTAGTCCAATTTATTTTATTTCAATAGATTCGTTAATTTGCTGTGACGATTACAAGACCCTCACTCAATCATTATTCGTTTATTTAGTTGGAAATGCTTTGAAATCGTGTTTTTTTGATTTCTCAAATTATATTTATTGTATTCATATTGTTGATGATTAAACATATTGTTTCAATCACTTGGAAAAAAAAATTATTATTGTGAAATCTAAAAAATTGTTAGATTAATTCTAAGACAATTTCATTCATATTGTTTATAATTAAAAGTATTGTTTATTACCCACTCCCGGCACGGGGAGGTAGTGACTAAAAATAACGATATGGGACTCACCCGAGGCAGCAGCCGCGGAGTGGAGAATTACAAACAAACATACATACATACATACAGGTGAAGTTAATTAATAATAATAATAAAAAGCGTGTTAAAAACGATAACTTTTCGAGATATTCACAAAATAGTGTTTATTTCGAAAACTGTCAATGTGACAGCTGTCATAATTTGACAGTTGATGTAAAATTTAATTCCAAACGAAAAAGTTTTCTTGTGTTTTTTCAAAAAAAAAACGATAACTTTTCGAGATATTCACAAAATAGTGTTTATTTCGAAAACTGTCAATATGACAGCTGTCATAATTTGACAGTTGATGTAAAATTTAATTCCAAACCAAAAAGTATTCTTGTGTTTTTTCAAAAAAACGATAACTTTTCGAGATATAGTTATATAACGGAGTGGAGAGTTACAAACAAACAAACATACATACATACATACATACAGGTGAAGTTAATAAAAGCGTGTTAAAAACCGTAACAATAAAAACCGTAATGCTTGACTATATCTAGTAGGCAGGTTACCGCTAGCCTCCACACAACGCTATATAGTCTCTACTCAGTGTTCCGTACACGATAGGTATAATGTTGACAGTTATGATATAATTTTTAACTGTCACCGAAACTTTTTTTAAAGTGTTTACAAAAAATATAATAGGTATAGATAATGAATCAGGCAAAAGATGATCTTCTCATTACAGAATCTCCTAACGAAAGGTAAGTTTAATAATATAATATATACCCATTGTAAACAATATCTATAGATTAAAAACATAAATCTTTAAATTTATTTTCAAAACAAAAATACGCAAGGGCTTTACAGACACACGAAAGGTAGGTAAGTTTAATAATATAATACAAACATCGTAAACAATATAGATTAAAAACATCTTTAAATCTTTAAATTTATTTTCAAAACAAAAACACGCAAAGGCTCTACGTTTAATATTTATATAGAAATCGAAATAACAATTAAAAATAATAAATAAGCCAGAAGAGGCCACAACAAGTCATGAAACTGTACTTTATGCAGTCTTTGCAAGATTTTTAGATGACACAATGTAAAAATTTCGTTACTTATTATACGTATCTACCAGTAAAGGGGCTGCAAGAGTTCGGGACCAAAATCGATCATTTTTACATGTAAATCTCCATAAGAAAATCTAAGGTCCATTCTGCTCATTTTTGCTCTTTTTTTTCATACTGCACATGCGCGACTTACAATCTTAATTTACACTATAGAGTATTAAATGTACGTGTTAAGAACTACTAAAGGTGCATTAGGGCTATAACGATTTAACGGTGTTATGGAAAAGAGTGAGAATACTGTTTAAAAGTCCGTATTCAAAGTGTCATATGACATTTTTTTTGTGTTGAATGGATTTCGGTGTGAGACGTATTGTTGGTTGCAGAGGTAGAGTAGGATTTATGGGAAAGGTTTCAGGATCATTGGGATGCTGCAGTAAACGGATCATAAAAGATTTCTGTATTTAACGAATACGGGAGAAACTAATAAATAGACTTCTTAATATGAATAATGAGCTAAGAAATCATCTTAAAATTTATATGGAGAGGGTTAATAAAACCAATAATTTATTTAAAAACATATATTAAACAGTTAAAAATTTAAAATTACATGCTAACAAATCTTCTAGTTGATAAACCCACTTGCCGTCCTTAGGATTCTTCAATATCAATCTTAAATTATTAGTTAAGGTAAATCTAATCGATATCCATTATAGAGTAATGCCCCCAAGGTAAAGTTTCATCAGTACCCGTCACTAGATACCTTTTATCATCATCAGAGCTGAGAGCAATTTTCTGTTGTTCTAGAGAAAAAACATGATGCTGCTTGGATCGTATTAGGTGCTGTATAGCAGTCTTTTCTTTAGCTGTTTCTAAACATTCAATATAGTCATCAAAAGTAATTTTTGTTTTTACAACAGATGATTTAACGCCCTTAGCCTTTTTTGTAACACCATAATTTGATAAAATTTGCTCAATCTCATCATCGTCATATTCCTCAGCTTTTAATTTCTTTTTTAAGTTTTGTAACTCAGCCTCTGTAGTAGAAACTTTTATGCTGTATAATTTGGACCGTAACCCTACAAAATCTGTCATAATACGTCCATTATTCTCATCCTTCATCATACCCAAAACTTTCTTATTGACCTGTGGTATTCCATATATATTATCTCTAGGATAGTCTGACGTATCAAAGTATTGGTGGCAATCATTTTTCATAATAGTGTATGGATCTTTTCTCAGTATTTCGACTGCTAAAGAGTCCGTATCGGTGTAGAAAGCTGTGCAGTCTTCCCCAAATGTCTTAAGCAGATAATCATAGTGAAAGCTGTATATAGTGGTTTTCGCCAGGTCCAGGATTGATTGGCCAACATATATTGGCTTATTTAGATAAATTTGAAGTTTATACATCTCTACTGCAACCAAATTTTCGTCAAATATCATACTGTTCTTAAATTCAGGTTTGGATATGTAAGATTGAGCACCATATCGACCTTCCCATTCAGTTAAAAGTTTCACATCAACCCTTTTTCGTACATTTTCCATAGTTTTGCCAAACACAGCATTGTTCATTAACTTGAACAAATTCTTCTCAAAATCATTTTTGGCAACTGTTCGAAGAGTTGTGTTAAGATCGATGTAAGACTTTAACCAAGGTGCTTGTTTAAATTTAAGTACTCGATGGACTTTTGTTAAAACCAAACCATATGATATAGCTTGCTTTAAGGCACGATAATGAATAACATAATTCTTCTTATGATGAAGGGTAGCCATCAACTTAGTTAATTCCTCAAACGTCTTTGGTGGCTTCATTGTTTTAGGATTAATGTGCTCAGGACAAAATGGTATGTCTCGATGAAGGTCATGCAAGTGTTTAGGATATTCCAAGTCCACTTCAAATATGTATCCTTCAGGTGATTCATCCGGTACCGAAGTGACATCAAAATTATTAACGTCATCATTATCAACCCACTCAAAACCGCCATACGGGAGAGCTTGACTCATAGCCCAACCATACTGATTATTGACATCAAAATACATTAGATATGTATCAGGTTTCGTTGGATCATAAGCCGACATATACTTATTGTTTGCATGAGCTCGCCGTTTCGAGCAAACTTGACTCAATCCCCCGCGAATTTCCCGTTCAATAAATAAATGCATATCCTGATCAGTTAAAAGTTCCAGTTTTTGTCCAGTGTACTTGAGCATCGCGTCCCACGTATATCCAGGCAGGGTGAAGTAGTGAGCGGGATCTAGTTTATAAGTTTTGATACAGCTGGTTCTAAATTGTTCGAAAACATCTGCCAATAAAAGAATGTCTGTCTTCATATACAAATCTACATATTTACCTAATGTTGAGCAGTTGAAAGCTGACCAAACATCTTGAGCTCTTTTATAAAGTCTTCGGGGGCAAGGCTTGTCATCTAAATTATTATAGAAGGATTCGATAGGAGGCAGGGAAGTTTCAATGAAACGATCAAAACTATCCAGATAATCATAAGGCATAATTCCCTTTTTCGTTAATAATTCAAACTGTTCATTGGGTAAATCGAGAAATTGTGATTTTAAGTTGGGAAATTCAGATAAATATGAAGAAAGTTTATCGAGGGAGGATGCCATAAATCGAAAGCTATCGATAAATCTGAACTGAATCTTAAAATTCTCAACATGTTTTGTGAATGAAATATATTTTTCTTTTGTGATGGGTAGAAGATCTATCTGGCCTTGCGTTTTATTAGCGATATCTGATATTATGAAATTAGAATCATATCCACTCAAGTTATGAAATACTACGGGAATAGTATGTGAATCCTGATAATTAATGTTACATACTTCATGAGCAGCACCTCGATAGTTATTTTCAGATATTAAGTGAAAATGATCACGGACTTTCGTTTCTCCAGGTAAGAAAGGCTTTTCACAAATGTGACAATGCTTGGCCGATTGAAACTCCCTTTCCTGGTCATTGGTCATTTTTATAGGATATGGACAAAGAAATACTGTACTAACATCTTCAGCTAAATTATTCATTTCTTCTGCGAACCAAGTCATGCAATCTGTCCCACGATAGCTTTTATAGAAGGACAAAGAATCGTCGTAGGAACATTTAAAATAGTACCCCACTGCAGCAGGAATATGTTCTTGATATATATTCTTATCTGTATACTTTCTAAATCAGCATAAACCACAAAAGGAGCCAAAATCTTATTTTTAAAATTTTTGAATTTCAAAATATTCCTTCCTGGTTCAGGCATCTTAGTTGCGGTTTGATTGATTTTTAAGCAGTCATTAATGTGTTTATTAAGTTTTTCTTCCGAACGAAAGTAGTGTAAACATCTATCACAAAAATACTTTCGACCATTTTCTTGACTAAGTTGACTAGACAAAAGTCTAGAAAGATTTTTTATCCAAACATAATGATATCTTGTAGGGTTAGAATAGTCATCTTGAATAAGAAGCAAGTTTACATGTTTATCTTTCTTTGCAGATGTTAGATATGTGGGAAGCGTCGTGAAATCCTTTTTATATTTCCTCAAAACATAAACGTTGACTGAAACGTTATTTTGCTTCTCAAAACTGGGGATTTGTTTTATAGTCATTGGAAACTGGATTCCTTTCAATTTTAATACCTCTGAATAATGTGGGTATTTATTTGTTCTTTGAGGATGGTCCGCAGCTGGATACAAAGCCGATGTAACAGCCCATGCAAAGCAGGCTTGATCATCATTTTTAACATTAATGCAGGCTTCTTTTCTTTTAATTTGTGGTGGTAGTTCAATATATGAAGATCCAAGTTGGGGTATAAATTTATTAATATTTACGCCCAAGTTTACTACTCGTTTCAACGACCACCCACTATCCCTTTCCTGGAATTCTTCAAGGTCTTTTAGAATAAGTTTTGTCACATTATCATCAAACCATGTATCTAAATTTGTTGTTCGGTAGATTGGTGAATTAGCTGTGGTGAAATATTTATATTCAGATAGGATCTGTTGACCTCTATATATCTCAAACTCACCACAAAAAACTGTGTTCACTTTAACAGACTCATCTTTCTTGAGTGCGTTACCAATTCTACGTTTGAACAGAGCTTTACAGTCTAGCAGAAAGGCTACTGGATCTTTATGCTTAAGATTTGATATGACTCCTGTTCGAATTCTTGAATTAAATGCAGAGAAAATATCATCCCAATGTACCCTTCTGTACGCAGTCTCTTTTCTACTTATATGCCCTGCACCCTTTTTCTGTTGGGCCTTTAATTGCGCTCGCAACGATTTTACTTCTCGAAGTTGGGCTTCTAAACGATGCCTTTCCCCAGAGGTCTTAGCATATCTTAGAGCATTTTTTAACTTCTTGATAGCTCTAACACATTCTCGCAGTCCATCTCCAACTTTTTGTTCATTATAGTTCGTTGATATTAGTCCAAGAATCGACGCAATATTAACAATTAATTCACACAACATCTTATACCAAATTAAATTAAAGTAATTGTTAAAAACCGAACACAAGATTTCAATAACTAAGTAAGTAAAAATTATAGGTATAATTTATTGTGAGAATTTGATAACACTCTAAACAATTATGTTGCTCTTACTCACGTCTGATCAGTGCGACTGACTAGTTCAGAATGAATCAGGAAGACTTTTGTTTTTAATTTTATGAATTAAAAAGTGGGCGTGGCTTAAAATCTCCAATAAGGGGATTTTCTTTAAGAAAAAAATAAGCAAGTGGAAAACAATTTCCGAAAAGTTTAAGTAGAAATTTAAAATCAGAATGTGCCAAAAATACACAGGAAAAAATATAAACTTAATTTTTAATCGTAGTAAAAAAACCGAACACAGGATTTCAATAACTAAGTAAGTAAAAATTGTAGTTATAATTTATTTTTGTGAGATCGATAACACTCAAAAACAATTATGTGGCTCTTACGCACGTCTGATCACTTAGACTGACTAATTCAGAATGAATCGGGAAGACTCTGTTTTTAATTTTATAACATTCAAAAGGGGCGTGACTTAAAATTTTCATAGAAAAAAAAATGGAAAAGTAGTATAAATATGATTAATTTAAAACAACTATGCGCAATTTCCGAAAAATTAATAAAAACACGGTTGATATCTAATTTTGAAATATTCTAAAATTATACAACAAAATATAAAATTAATTTTTAAGAATGAACACAGGATCTCAAAAAATCGTTGTTATAATTTTATTTTGGGAGGTCGGTGGTTCTTTAATAGCCTACAGGCAACAATTTCCTCTGATCATGCTTATAAAACATACTGGAAACGCTATACGTACTTAACTCAATAGGTTACTGCGAACTTTGTAGATTCGGATAACCGAAACCCTAAGTTTATAGTACTTCTCCCTTCGTAAAGGTAACTGGCGCGCATCAGTGCAGGAAAAAGTTGACCACTATTTATACCCGAAGGGACCTCAACCGACAAATAAAATTTTTATTCATTCATATCAATTGCAGGAAGTTTAATAAAAAACCTTTAAGATTCTTTTTTTCAGCAAGAGCATACTGAAAACGTTGGATGTATTTAAACTAAATAGGTTACTGCAAACTTAATAAACTAGTCTCATCAAAACTCTAAGTTTATAATACTAATCCCTTCGTAAACGTAAAGGTAACTGGTATGTATTAGTGCAAGACAAGTTGATCACCATTTATACGAAAGGGAGCCCATCCGTTAATAATAAAAAAAGTATTCTCAGTAATTCTCACCTGATTAATGCTGTTAGTCTTTAAGCACCCACAATCCACAATCTACAATAATGTACTTTTAATTTTCCGAACTAATCACAATTGCGGTCGCTGTGATAAAAACTGCCAACTTGATAATAAAAGAAAAACAAACAGAGTACATATATGTAATGGTTAAGAACATCTATGTGTAAAACGTAGGCCTACCGCCATCTATATCATAACATCGAACGATAACTGTTATCAGACATATTGTCACGCGAGGATACATATGTCTGTAAAACGTAAACCTACCGCCATCTATAACATAACATCGAACGATACCCATTATCATACATATTGGTGGGGCTTATCTTTACAATGAATCTCTCGATCCAAATTGTCGGGTAGGTAGCTAGTAAAATAACAAGGTCACGCGGCATAAATTTTTATTACATATTAGTTTTAAAAATATAATATTTAAACAAAAAATTACAGTTCTTGCATGTTTAACTATGTATACAATAATTTTTTTTAAATAATTTGTTAATTAGGTATGTGTTAAATAAAAAAAAAACATGTTTTTTAAACTTTATCTCTTATTTTTTATTTAAAAGAACATAAAAGTCATCAACAACGCTAATAATAAATTTTACATTTCATTTCATTACGAAATAATATTCATTTTATTAGTGTTCTGTTTTAGTTAAATATATTACAAAATAATAAAAAAACAGGTAGGTAAGCTTTAAATATTTAATATACCTACCTTTGGGATAAATAGATAATAAAAAAAGGTGAGGTCTTTTTATTTTTTATTTGGCAAGAATATATAAAACATTATATTTATTTGTTTAGTTTTTCATAGTAAAACATTCGATTAGTAAATAATCTCTAAAGAGCGCAATTGGTCTGTAATTAATTCGGCTTGTTTTCCATTTAAGACATTTTTTTTTTGATAAAATTTTAAGACCTTCTACAAGAAAGTTTGGGTCATCATGTTCGTTATAGAGGGTCCATATTTCATCCAGTTGGTTAAGTATCTGCTTGTCTACCACATCCTTTGTGTTACTTATGGACAAATCAACACGATTTTTCTTTGACTGTATGTCTTGAACCTTATGTTTTCTTTCATACTGAGGTCTGTGCTTGTCTGATATATCTGGGCCTCGTGTTTGATTATTCTCGGTTATATGACTTCTTTCATAAAACTGTACGTCTTGGTAACGTGTTTCATCAATTTCATGTAGGGTATGTGACATTCTTCTTCTTTTGTTTTTACCTAGGTACATTGGTTTAATGATTTTTTCGTATTTAGGGGTATGAGATTGATGACGTAACCGCCCTCGTCCATCCTTATGGACGCCTGATATGTCTAAAAGAGCTTTGTAGATTTTTTGATCGGTAAGCGTATACTGTGTTGGCTGCTTTGGAAACAGCAGGTCGTAGACACCCTGCGCAGGTTTAAACTTGTGTGAGTCCATCTGAATCATATCTTTACCAAACTCAATTGTTTTATTTCCAAGCGACCATTCTCCCGTAGACCAGTTGAACTTCGGCCCGTATATTTGATCTGTATTTCCTAAATCTTGAATATATTTTTCAAGATTAATGATGTTATTTTCATAAGATATTTGATTATGTTCCCCCTCTGTTGAATGATTGGATAGTGAGTCATTTTCGTTTAGTTCTGTTTTAGGGACTTTTTCGTTCACATATTTGGCTATTTCTTTAAGGCGTGTAGTTATTGGTTCAAACGTTGATTCTAGTAGTTCTGTTTTATCAGCTTGCATTTTTTTGAGTGCTTTGTACTTTTCACGCACAATCGCTGCGAGTTTGCTTACTTGAACCGCTCGGTTTGAAGGCATGTTTACAAATAAACTCGAGAGACATTGACTTCTTAATTTATACCCTTGTTGTGAACGTTTCTGACCCTCTGTACTATACACTGCTACCCTCTGCTAAGCTCTGCTACCCTCTGCTATACGCTCTGTTATAATGCTCTGCTAGCAGAAACTATTAAAGAACCACCGACCTCCCAAAATAAAATTATAACAACGATTTTTTGAGATCCTGTGTTCATTCTTTAATATGTTAAAAATTAATTTTATATTTTGTTGTATAATTTTAGAATATTTCAAAATTAGATATCAACCGTGTTTTTATTAATTTTTCGGAAATTGCGCATAGTTGTTTTAAATTAATCATATTTATACTACTTTTCCATTTTTTTTTTTATGAAAATTTTAAGTCACGCCCCTTTTGAATGTTATAAAATTAAAAACAGAGTCTTCCCGATTCATTCTGAATTAGTCAGTCTAAGTGATCAGACGTGCGTAAGAGCCACATAATTGTTTTTGAGTGTTATCGATCTCACAAAAATAAATTATAACTACAATTTTTACTTACTTAGTTATTGAAATCCTGTGTTCGGTTTTTTTACTACGATTAAAAATTAATTTTATATTTTTTCCTGTGTATTTTTGGCACATTCTGATTTTAAATTTCTACTTAAACTTTTCGGAAATTGTTTTCCACTTGCTTATTTTTTTCTTAAAGAAAATCCCCTTATTGGAGATTTTAAGCCACGCCCACTTTTTAATTCATAAAATTAAAAACAAAAGTCTTCCTGATTCATTCTGAACTAGTCAGTCGTACTGATCAGACGTGAGTAAGAGCAACATAATTGTTTAGAGTGTTATCAAATTCTCACAATAAATTATACCTATAATTTTTACTTACTTAGTTATTGAAATCTTGTGTTCGGTTTTTAACAATTACTTTAATTTAATTTGGTATAAGATGTTGTGTGAATTAATTGTTAATATTGCGTCGATTCTTGGACTAATATCAACGAACTATAATGAACAAAAAGTTGGAGATGGACTGCGAGAATGTGTTAGAGCTATCAAGAAGTTAAAAAATGCTCTAAGATATGCTAAGACCTCTGGGGAAAGGCATCGTTTAGAAGCCCAACTTCGAGAAGTAAAATCGTTGCGAGCGCAATTAAAGGCCCAACAGAAAAAGGGTGCAGGGCATATAAGTAGAAAAGAGACTGCGTACAGAAGGGTACATTGGGATGATATTTTCTCTGCATTTAATTCAAGAATTCGAACAGGAGTCATATCAAATCTTAAGCATAAAGATCCAGTAGCCTTTCTGCTAGACTGTAAAGCTCTGTTCAAACGTAGAATTGGTAACGCACTCAAGAAAGATGAGTCTGTTAAAGTGAACACAGTTTTTTGTGGTGAGTTTGAGATATATAGAGGTCAACAGATCCTATCTGAATATAAATATTTCACCACAGCTAATTCACCAATCTACCGAACAACAAATTTAGATACATGGTTTGATGATAATGTGACAAAACTTATTCTAAAAGACCTTGAAGAATTCCAGGAAAGGGATAGTGGGTGGTCGTTGAAACGAGTAGTAAACTTGGGCGTAAATATTAATAAATTTATACCCCAACTTGGATCTTCATATATTGAACTACCACCACAAATTAAAAGAAAAGAAGCCTGCATTAATGTTAAAAATGATGATCAAGCCTGCTTTGCATGGGCTGTTACATCGGCTTTGTATCCAGCTGCGGACCATCCTCAAAGAACAAATAAATACCCACATTATTCAGAGGTATTAAAATTGAAAGGAATCCAGTTTCCAATGACTATAAAACAAATCCCCAGTTTTGAGAAGCAAAATAACGTTTCAGTCAACGTTTATGTTTTGAGGAAATATAAAAAGGATTTCACGACGCTTCCCACATATCTAACATCTGCAAAGAAAGATAAACATGTAAACTTGCTTCTTATTCAAGATGACTATTCTAACCCTACAAGATATCATTATGTTTGGATAAAAAATCTTTCTAGACTTTTGTCTAGTCAACTTAGTCAAGAAAATGGTCGAAAGTATTTTTGTGATAGATGTTTACACTACTTTCGTTCGGAAGAAAAACTTAATAAACACATTAATGACTGCTTAAAAATCAATCAAACCGCAACTAAGATGCCTGAACCAGGAAGGAATATTTTGAAATTCAAAAATTTTAAAAATAAGATTTTGGCTCCTTTTGTGGTTTATGCTGATTTAGAAAGTATACAGATAAGAATATATATCAAGAACATATTCCTGCTGCAGTGGGGTACTATTTTAAATGTTCCTACGACGATTCTTTGTCCTTCTATAAAAGCTATCGTGGGACAGATTGCATGACTTGGTTCGCAGAAGAAATGAATAATTTAGCTGAAGATGTTAGTACAGTATTTCTTTGTCCATATCCTATAAAAATGACCAATGACCAGGAAAGGGAGTTTCAATCGGCCAAGCATTGTCACATTTGTGAAAAGCCTTTCTTACCTGGAGAAACGAAAGTCCGTGATCATTTTCACTTAATATCTGAAAATAACTATCGAGGTGCTGCTCATGAAGTATGTAACATTAATTATCAGGATTCACATACTATTCCCGTAGTATTTCATAACTTGAGTGGATATGATTCTAATTTCATAATATCAGATATCGCTAATAAAACGCAAGGCCAGATAGATCTTCTACCCATCACAAAAGAAAAATATATTTCATTCACAAAACATGTTGAGAATTTTAAGATTCAGTTCAGATTTATCGATAGCTTTCGATTTATGGCATCCTCCCTCGATAAACTTTCTTCATATTTATCTGAATTTCCCAACTTAAAATCACAATTTCTCGATTTACCCAATGAACAGTTTGAATTATTAACGAAAAAGGGAATTATGCCTTATGATTATCTGGATAGTTTTGATCGTTTCATTGAAACTTCCCTGCCTCCTATCGAATCCTTCTATAATAATTTAGATGACAAGCCTTGCCCCCGAAGACTTTATAAAAGAGCTCAAGATGTTTGGTCAGCTTTCAACTGCTCAACATTAGGTAAATATGTAGATTTGTATATGAAGACAGACATTCTTTTATTAGCAGATGTTTTCGAACAATTTAGAACCAGCTGTATCAAAACTTATAAACTAGATCCCGCTCACTACTTCACCCTGCCTGGATATACGTGGGACGCGATGCTCAAGTACACTGGACAAAAACTGGAACTTTTAACTGATCAGGATATGCATTTATTTATTGAACGGGAAATTCGCGGGGGATTGAGTCAAGTTTGCTCGAAACGGCGAGCTCATGCAAACAATAAGTATATGTCGGCTTATGATCCAACGAAACCTGATACATATCTAATGTATTTTGATGTCAATAATCAGTATGGTTGGGCTATGAGTCAAGCTCTCCCGTATGGCGGTTTTGAGTGGGTTGATAATGATGACGTTAATAATTTTGATGTCACTTCGGTACCGGATGAATCACCTGAAGGATACATATTTGAAGTGGACTTGGAATATCCTAAACACTTGCATGACCTTCATCGAGACATACCATTTTGTCCTGAGCACATTAATCCTAAAACAATGAAGCCACCAAAGACGTTTGAGGAATTAACTAAGTTGATGGCTACCCTTCATCATAAGAAGAATTATGTTATTCATTATCGTGCCTTAAAGCAAGCTATATCATATGGTTTGGTTTTAACAAAAGTCCATCGAGTACTTAAATTTAAACAAGCACCTTGGTTAAAGTCTTACATCGATCTTAACACAACTCTTCGAACAGTTGCCAAAAATGATTTTGAGAAGAATTTGTTCAAGTTAATGAACAATGCTGTGTTTGGCAAAACTATGGAAAATGTACGAAAAAGGGTTGATGTACGAAAAAGGGTTGATGTGAAACTTTTAACTGAATGAGAAGGTCGATATGGTGCTCAATCTTACATATCCAAACCTGAATTTTGACGAAAATTTGGTTGCAGTAGAGATGTATAAATTTCAAATTTATCTAAATAAGCCAATATATGTTGGCCAATCAATCCTGGACCTGGCAAAAACCACTATATACAGCTTTCACTATGATTATCTGCTTAAGACATTTGGGGAAGACTGCACAGCTTTCTATACCGATACGGACTCTTTAGCAGTCGAAATACTGAGAAAAGATCCATACACTATTATGAAAAATGATTGCCACCAATACTTTGATACGTCAGACTATCCTAGAGATAATATATATGGAATACCACAGGTGAATAAGAAAGTTTTGGGTATGATGAAGCATGAGAATAATGGACGTATTATGACAGATTTTGTAGGGTTACGGTCCAAATTATACAGCATAAAAGTTTTTACTACAGAGGCTGAGTTACAAAACTTGAAAAAGAAATTAAAAGCTGAGGAATATGACGATGATGAGATTGAGCAAATTTTATCAAATTATGGTGTTACAAAAAAGGCTAAGGGCGTTAAATCATCTGTTGTAAAAACAAAAATTACTTTTGATGACTATATTGAATGTTTAGAAACAGCTAAAGAGAAGACTGCTATACAGCACCTAATACGATCCAAGCAGCATCATGTTTTTTCTCTAGAACAACAGAAAATTGCTCTCAGCTCTGATGATGATAAAAGGTATCTAGTGACGGGTACTGATGAAACTTTACCTTGGGGGCATTACTCTATAATGGATATCGATTAGATTTACCTTAACTAATAATTTAAGATTGATATTGAAGAATCCTAAGGACGGCAAGTGGATTTATCAACTAGAAGATTTGTTAGCATGTAATTTTAAATTTTTAACTGTTTAATATATGTTTTTAAATAAATTATTGGTTTTATTAACCCTCTCCATATAAATTTTAAGATGATTTCTTAGCTCATTATTCATATTAAGAAGTCTATTTATTAGTTTCTCCCGTATTCGTTAAATACAGAAATCTTTTATGATCCGTTTACTGCAGCATCCCAATGATCCTGAAACCTTTCCCATAAATCCTACTCTACCTCTGCAACCAACAATACGTCTCACACCGAAATCCATTCAACACAAAAAAAATGTCATATGACACTTTGAATACGGACTTTTAAACAGTATTCTCACTCTTTTCCATAACACCGTTAAATCGTTATAGCCCTAATGCACCTTTAGTAGTTCTTAACACGTACATTTAATACTCTATAGTGTAAATTAAGATTGTAAGTCGCGCATGTGCAGTATGAAAAAAAAGAGCAAAAATGAGCAGAATGGACCTTAGATTTTCTTATGGAGATTTACATGTAAAAATGATCGATTTTGGTCCCGAACTCTTGCAGCCCCTTTACTTCTACCATAAGCCAATTGTTACTTTTATAGGATTAAATAATAATACTAATAATGTACATACCTACACAAAATTCTAATATACATATTCAAGAATTGTAACTAAGGTTAAAATATAATATCTGGATGACCGAGCTTTGATCGTGAAACATCTAAATCATAGAGCTTTCTGTTCGTATGTTAGTTAAAAAATTTCTAAATTAGTTTATTTTATTAACAGTTATAATATTTGTGCTTTCGGCCAGCTGTGGTAACCGCAGACATGCATGTCTGCGGTTACCATTCCTACTCGTGGCCTTATTGATCCTTTTTGCGTACATGTCCAATAATTTTTCCGTTTTGTTTATATTAATACGCATTTTCTTGGCACTTTGTTTATTTCATATCCTGGGCTTAGAACGACTTAAACACAATGAGTCCGTTTCGCCAACGTTGCGACGCTGGTTGCTAGCCGAAAACCCATTGGCACAGCTGGCCGAAAGCACAAAATGGCGATAGGACTCCTGTGTGAGCTTTCGTTGTTTTTGTGTTTTTATGTTTCTTTACACATGTTTCCCCAACATCCTTTGCTCCCAAGTACCCAACACTTTTGCTAGCCAAGTGCAATACCCTACTTGGTTATGCCGCACTGATGACGGCTAATGAGCCAGAAACATGCATGTCTGCGGTTACCATTCCTACTCGTGGCCTTATTGATCCTTTTTGCGTACATGCCCAATAATTTTCCCGTTTTGTTTATATTAATACGCATTTTCTTGGCACTTTGTTTATTTCATATCCTGGGCTTAGAACGACTCAAACACAATGAGTCCGTTTCGCCAACGTTGCGACGCTGGTTGCTAGCCGAAAACCCATTGGCACAGCTGGCCGAAAGCACAAAATGGCGATAGGACTCCTGTGTGAGCTTTCGTTGTTTTTGTGTTTTTATGTTTCTTTAAACATGTTTCCCCAACATCCTTTGCTCCCAAGTACCCAACACTTTTGCTAGCCAAGTGCAATAACCTACTTGGTTATGCCGCACTGATGACGGCTAATGAGCCAGAAACATGCATGTCTGCGGTTACCATTCCTACTCGTGGCCTTATTGATCCTTTTTGCGTACATGCCCAATAATTTTCCCGTTTTGTATATAGATATATATATATATATATATATATATATATATATATATATATATATATATATATATATTAGTAAAAGTGGTTATTGGGTAAACAGCAATACTTAACGTTAAATAAAACTCTTTAGAGTATTTTTAATCCAAGCTTTCGTAATTACTTTATTACATTATCAAGGAGCTACAAAATTAAGAGTGACAGAATGCAAGTAGAAATAAATTATAAATTTATACTTACATCTCTGTGAGGTTATAACGTTATAACCTCACAGAGATGTAAGTATAAATTTATAATTTATTTCTACTTGCATTCTGTCACTCTTAATTTTGTAGCTCCTTGATAATGTAATAAAGTAATTACGAAAGCTTGGATTAAAAATACTCTAAAGAGTTTTATTTAACGTTAAGTATTGCTGTTTACCCAATAACCACTTTTACTAATAATTAATTTTTCAGCAAATATTACTATTTAATTATATATATATATATATATATATATATATATATATATATATACAAGAATTGCTCGTTTAAATATATAGGATTTTATACTCAATAAAAGTTTTATTAATAAATAACCTTTTCTCACATTATCATATTAATGTACATAAAATTTAAGTAATAAGTTTTTCCAGGTTTAACAATTTCAATATGAAATAGTTCAACTTGGATTAGTTAAGGTTATCACTTCTGCCGCGCGTCCCGACCCGAGACGCTCACGTTTTTTTTTTATTTTACGTAATTTTTTATTTCCTTAATACTTTCTGTACTTAAATAAAAACTAATCACCAAAATTTAAGAGAAAAATCAGGAAAACCTACATAAAATTAAACACGATTTTTTTTGCAAATTGTGTCGATTCTACATTAGCCGAGGGAACTTAGTTCCTACCTGGTGTCCCACGACACCATTACCTATAACTTGTTATTAAGTTTTTTATTGGAATGGTTACTAAATTTGATTAAAACAAGAAAACAAGCTATAACGATATGTGTTTTTTTATTACTATTGCTATATAAGTAGTAAACTATTATTTTGAAATATCTTCCATCTGATTTTTAAAATTTTAGAAAAATTTATCTGAAATTTAGAAAAGATATGAAAATACGATTTTGTTTTTGTGTGTTTGATTAGATATTTTGTATTGATTCAGGAACATTTTCGATTTCGATACTTTGAGAACCAAAAAATTTATCAAAAAATAGTTTTTATGTTTAAATTACATATCAGCAGGAATTTGAAATTTTGAAAAATTCTTAAAAATGAGTGAAATATGAAGATTTTTGACAATTCATGATGAGTGAGTGTTTATAAGTTTATAAATTAATAAATATATAATAAAGTTTGATTTTCATTTTTAATTTTTTTCTAGCATTTTTCCACTATGGCAATAGTGATTTCGGATACTGTTTCGGACGAACTGACATGCGATATATGTGAGAAATATTTATCGGTTTTGCCGATAAAAATCTTTCCGAATCGTCGCTCTGTTTGTGGACGATTTAGCAAGAAAAACCCCGAATGGGATGGAACAAGTTCATCGTATAATATTATCGCTGAAAAAAGCTTTTTTAAATGCGTGAACAGATACGATGGATGTCTGGAATTACTCCGACACTCCAACATTATGGAACATGAAAAAATTTGTTTAGAAAAAAAATATGTTTGTCATCTTTGTTTGGAATCGGACGAAATTCCAACGTTCCTACTTTTTAAACATTTTCAAAAAACTCATAAAGATTCAGCTTTAAAGAATCCATTTTTTTTCTGTAATTTAAATTCTTTTTCCGACGTTCGAAATGTTTTCATTTATCGTTTTGATGATTATTTGTTTTATTTTTATTTAATTTTGAATCGGGCTTAAAATTTGGTAAATGTTAAAGTTGTTTTTATCGGAGATGAAGAATTAACTTCCTTAATTTGTTATAAATTTCATGTAAATTTCCCAAACGAAAATTTGAAAATTTGCTCAAATAGTTTTAAATGCAAAATTTATAAAAATGATAATGACGGATTTTATAAAATAAATATATTAATAATTCTGTTATTATTGAGGTTGATTTGAATTATAGTGAGAGATCGTTAATAAATGTTCCCAAAATTGAAAAATTGCAAATTTCACAAAATTCTAGCAAATCAACTCAAACAGATATTCAAGTATCACAGAACAACTCTTGTTCAGTTATTTCGAAAATTAAAAAATTGCAAAGTTTGGAAAATTCTAGTAATTCAACTAAAAATGATATTACAACCTTACAAGAAAATTCTTGTTTAGTTATTAAAAAGTGTTTTAAAAATAGTGATTATCAAAATTTATTTGTGAGTAACAAATTTACACCGCTAGCAAATTCTTTATTGATGAGAAAAGTAATTAAAAAAATAAATGCAAATTTACGTTTAACAGAATGCGGATTTGGTGTACCTAATTGAAAATAATTTAGTTTTTTTTCCTGTTTGTATTAATTGTAATTTTGGGAAAAAATTATATATTAGTAAACATTGCAAACATTCACTTTGTGATATTTGTTTTAATTTTTTGTTAAAACAAAATTTAATTCATAAAGACGATTATGAATTATCTAAATCTGTAGAATTATTACATTATTTCTGTAGTTGTAATTGCGGCAAAATCTTCAATTATTGGGATTGTTTAAATCACGAATGGAAAATGAAAAAAGACAAAATTAAGCAAAAATGTTTTAAATGTGATGAAATTCACAATTTAGGACAACTTTTTGAACATATGAAAATTAATCATGCTTTTAAGGGGCGCCTAGAAACCAATTGTAATTTTCTTTTAAATTGGCGGAATTATCTTGTATTTGTTAAAGATCAGTTAATTTTTGTTGAAAAAATTCTACATTCAAATACATTTGATGTTTATTTGCATTTTAACAAAAATAATCAACAAAATATTACTGGATTATTATCTTATTATTATAATGATCTGAATGTATTAAGATTTGAAAATTTTATTTCAGTAAAAAAGAATAATTATAATTATTATTTGACTTTAATTTGTTCGTAAAAATTTTCTAATTTTTCATTTTATTATTTTTAATTTTAAATGAAGTTTATAATTTTGATATATTTTAATTTATCAAAATAAAAAACTGTTCCGATGTTTTTGTTTTAATTCATAAACTGAAGGTAATTCAAGTTTTTTATTTTCTTTTTTTTTATTATTTATTTAATAATTTTGAGTTATTTTTCTATTTTTTTTTATTTTCGTTTTCCGATAACTTCAAATTTTCTAAATCTTTGTTACACTTTTTCTCAATTTGTTTTATTTTCTTTTTATTTTATCATATTTTGCTAATGTCAATTTTTTAACTTTTTTTTCTTATAATTGTGTTTTTCAGTATTTCAATTTTATTTAATTTGTTCAATTATTTCCAATATTTTACGACTTTTTCAAATATTATCCAATATTTTTTAATGTTAATGATTTATTTAAATTTTTAACTAAAAATTGATATTGAAACACTTATGAGGATTTAAACACAATTTATTCACCAAAATTCTAACAGATTCACAACAACTCTACTGGATAACAATTTTACGTTGACAATAAACTATTCAAACTTCCCTTAACTACTAATACATCCCTTTATATACAAAAAACGAATACTCTACTATTTTTTATAAACATAATCTAATTGCTACATACTAGAAAAACCTAGAATATTTTTGAGTATAGTCACTAAAACACAACATAAACACCCTTTTCACTACAGAACCTTTCCTTTGTCGTTTCCCTGATAAAACACCAACTGATCATGATGGACCACAACATGTTTCCTTTTGGGAATTTTCACGATCCACAAAATAACATAATTAATCTCTTTCTTGATGGTCTATTAAGCTCACTGCCCAAAATTAAAGAGTTCCATTGAACACAATTTGTTATTAAAACATAACGGACGATGGTCTATTCTTTACAATTCTCGAATCATTTTTAGAACGGGATCGTTTTCTTGTTGCTCTTCCATATCATAGAGCTTCCACCTTCTGGTTACGAGTTTTTCCTAATTCTGCTCCACACGAGTACAATAAGAAAAATTAGGTCAAAATGGCATTCTAGAAAGTGTATTAGCGCTACAATATCTTGTTCCAAGTCTTTACTCGATTTCAATATCATACTCCTACTCCTACAGTTTTTTAAACCGTCTTCCTATCTATCCTTCTGAATTCCTAAAGCTAAGTAACCAATTTAAACTGGTATGATCAGTTCTGATTAGGAATCTTCTTTCATACAAAGTGCCCAACAGATTTTACAACTGTCAACAGTTTCAGCCGAGTTACTTCTTCTTTAAGTGTCATATCCTTTTAGAAGGCTGGATATCATTATGGCTATCTTTACTTTAGATACTGCTGACTGTGGGATGAAGATACAAGAATGCCTGGTAAGGAGATGAATGAACTATTGGTTCAAATATGCTCCATAAATACTACTTAAATAAATTGGAGCTGTCTTGTTATAGCTACAAGATGGTAAGGAAAGAGTGAATGGATGGAAAGCTGAAAAGAACTACTGTGTAACTTTGTAACGAACTTTCAGATGAAATAGAGATACAACAAGAGTACATACTCTCTCTCCTTTGCTCTTTAACCTATACTCAGAAGAGAAAGTTCAGGAAACGCTGAAAGAAACATCAATTGGAATCAAAGTTAACGATGAAACTATCAATAATGATACGTTGATAATCGCAGAATCGATGTGAGAAATTACATGTTATGATGGATAAGATTGTACATAAAAGCGATGAAATCAGACTAAACTTAAATATTAAAAATACGACCATTGCAAAGTCACAGCAACAAAAGAAGTTATGGATTAAGGGCGAACCTATCCAAAAGGTATACAGTTATACATACTTAGCAAAAGTCATAACTGAAGACAACGATTATACGCAAGAAATCAAATCAAGAATAGGAAAAGGCCTGAGCAACATTTAATAATATGAGAAGGATACTTTCAGCCTACAACTTAAAGTACGAATAATGAGATGTTATGGATTTTCGGTGTTGTTATATGGAATGGAGGCTAAAAAAGAAGAACATCAGTAATCAAATAGAATCGTTTGGAATATGTATTTGTAGGAGCACCTTGAGAATATCCTGGATGGATAGATTCTATTTATTGTACTGACCCTTACTTTTTGAAAGTTCATTTTATTAGGAATAATAAAAAACTCTTTGTTTTTTTACAAAACTTCCAAGTTTGGACTATTTTTCTAAATGAGTTGAAGCCTACGTAGTTACCAATCAGGAAACCACCACTTTAGCAGATATATTAGTTAAAGAATTTGTTAGCCATTTTGGGGTACAACTAGAATTACATTTAGACCAAGGGAGAAATTTTGAGAGCAAACTGTTTCAAGAAGTTTGCCAAAGATTAGGCATCCACAAAACGAGAAATACAGCGATGCACCCCCAGTCTGATTGAATGGTGGAACAATGGATCGGATTTTAAAACAACTATCTGTCAAAAATGGTATGAAAAGGATTGTAATCGACATCTTTCACTATTCCTAATGGTAATTCTATCAGCCATTAAAGAATTAATTAACAGTACAAACATATGCGAAGGTCCTGCTTGGTAGAGAAATGAGATTACTATCTGACTTGGTGTTTTGTTTGTAAACCTAGTGAAGAAGTGGTCCATGGAAAATATGTCGCCAACCTTCAGAATCGAATGGAGAATACACACAAACTGGTGATTAAGAAAGTTAAATTATCTAATGATCGGATAAAGAGGTATTATAACACGCGAACAATGGAGTTACCAAGATTTAGTCTGGCTTAATACACCATTAAGAAAAAGATTAACGATGTTATTTATCGGATCGTGAAAATTCCCAAAAGGAAACCTGTCGTGGTCCATCGTGATCAGTTGGTGTTTTACCAGAGAAACCACAGTGGAGGTGTGAAGTAGCTCGAAGAAGATGGTTCAGCTGACTCAAGGAGTGTGCGGGATTTCGATTTAGGAAATAACATTCCAGGAGGAATGAATCAGAGGAGGGGGCAGTGTAACGGGATAACCGATTAAGAAAAGGACCTCTACTTAAAAGACTGTTTTTATGTTATTTGTTCTAGAATATTCTTACTCTTTCTAGTGTGTACTGATTAGGTTCGATCATCAATTCTAGAATGTTTATTGGTTCTATATAAAGGGATGTATAAGCAGTTAAGGGGAGTTCAAATAATTCAAATAGTTCATTGTTATTGTAATTTAATTTAGTCATTATCCAGCTAAGTTTTGTATATCTTGTTACAATTTTGAGAATAAGTGTTTTAATACTTAGGTATATGTCACTTTTTGACATTTAACATTGCAAATATATAACATATTTGATATTTTCACATATTTATACATGAATTTTTGACATTACAATTTTGACGTGTGATGCTATAATTATAATAATTTTGACATTTAACATAGTATCTCAATTTTTAACAATTGACGTTGCAAACATGACAACTTTGATATTCTCATATATTAATAAAACAATTTTTGACATTTTACGCTACAAATATGATAATTTTGACATACTTATATGTCACTTTTTGACATTTGAGATGCATATATGTCACATTTTGACAATTGTCATTAGAAATATGTCACTTTTTAATATTTGATACTTCAAATATGATAATTTTATATCGATTTTGATATTTAAACTACAATTTTGAGCTTTGACATGCTTTTATATTACTTTTTAAGATTTGATGTTACAGTTATAACAATTTTTATAGTTTTAAATATTTATATAACAATTTTTAATATTTAACATATTATGATAATTTTGACATTTGGTATACTTATATGTCACCTTTTGACATTTAAGACTAGAATTTTGACGTTTTATGTTACAAATATAATAATTATGATATTCGGCATACTTATATGTCAGTTTTGAACATTTGACGTTGCAATTATGACAAATTTCATATTTTTATATATTTCTGTATAAATTTTTTACTAAAAATTTTAATAAATCATAATCATTAAAAAATTTTGAAAAATATTTAACAAATTTAAGAAAATTGAAATAACACTAAAAAAAAACGTATGCGTCTCAGGACGCGCGATAGAAGTGATAACTTCACCTAATCCAAGTTGAACTATTTAATATTGACATTTTTTAACTTTAGAAAAACTTTGCCTATTACTTAAATTTAAAAATTTAAATATTTTGAAACTTCTGAAAATTTTCAGAATCTTTTAACTTTTTACAAATTTGACATTTGAGGTTTAAATTTTTACAATTTTGACATTTCATGGAACAATTCTGACAAATATGGCAATTTTGACATTTCATAGAACAATTTTGACAAGTATGATATTTGACGTTCAAATTTTGACATTTCACGCACTAATTTTGTCAAGTATGACATTTGGCATTCAATTTTTGACATTTGACATTTAAATTTTTACAATTTTGACATTTAACACAGCAAAAAATGTCAAAAGTGTCAAAAACTAGTGACATATTAAAATATAGTTACAGATATGTCAATTTTAGATAACAGATGTCAAAAACATAACGAATTTAACATTTGACAGTTGAATTTTGACATTTATAATATTTGGCGTTTGAATTTTGACATTTCTAACATTTGACAGTTGAAATTTGACATTTTAAATATCTGGCGTTTGAATTTTGACATTTTTAACATTTGACAATTGAAATTTTTACCATTTGACAGTTGAAATTCTACATTTTTAACATTTGACAGTTGAAATTTGACATTTTTAACATTTGACGTTTGAATTTTGACAATTGAAATATGACATTTTTAACATTTGAAACTTGAAATTTGATATTTCTAATTTTTGACAGTTGAAATTTGACATTCTTACCCTTTGACTATTGAAATTTAACATTTGACATTTTTAACATTTGACAATTGCAATTTGACAGTTGAAATTTGACATTTTTAACATTTGACAGTTGAAATGTGACATTTGACAGTTGGCGTTTGACATTATGGCAGGTTTTATTTGACAGTAGACATTTCAAGTTTGACAGTTTACATTTGCTAGTTGACAGTTGCTTATTTGATTTTTTTTTGAAAATCTTGACTTTTTTTTGAAAATTCTGAAAATTTCGAAATTCTTGAAAATTCTGAAAATTTTTGAAAATTCTGAAAATTTGGAAAAATTGTGAAAATTTGGAAAAATTTTGAAAAATTGTGAAAATTTTTGAAAATTATGAAAATCTTGAAAATTTTAAAAATTTTGAAAATTCTGATAATTTTGAAAATTATCAGAATTTTGAAAATTTTAAAAAATTCCATCAATTTGAAAATTTTAAAAAATTCATTTTGAAAAATTTAATCATTTTGAAAATTTTGAAAAATTGAAGAATTTTTCAACGCGTTACGCTAAAAAGCAGTTACCCTCCCATAAGAAGTTATCACTTCAAAAAGTTAATAACTTCACTTCATCAAAATATGAGAAAATAGATAAAATCATATTGAAAAAAAAAATAAAAAAAAAAATAAATTTGATAAAAAGTGTAATAAAAATTGAGAAATGTGAAATTATCGGAAAACTTGGAAAATAAAATACAAATACATTAAAACAGTTTTTATTTTGATAAAATATTTAAAATTATAAATTTAGTTTAAAATAAAAATAAATATAATAAAAAAAATAGAAAAGTTTTACGAGAAAATTAAAGTCAATTTATAATAAGAATCATTTGTTTTTACTGAAATAAAATTCTCAAATCTTGTAAATGCTTCGATTTTATTATTAAAATATTCAGATAATAATCCGGTAATATTTTGAGGATTACTTTTGTTAACGTGTACAAAAACATATAATTTATCAAATTGTTGAATTTGTTCAACAAAAATTAACTGATCATGAACAAAAACAAGAAAATTCGTACATTTATGTAAATTAAAATAAAAATCGGCTTTGAAGTGTCCATCAAAAGCATGTTTAATTCTCATGTGTTCAATAAGTTCTTCCAAATTATGAACTTGATCGCATTTAAAACATTTTTGATTAATTTTGTCTTTTTTCATTTCCCATTCGTGCATTAAACAATCGAAATAATTGAAGGTTTTGCCGCAATTACAACTGCAGAAATACTTTAAGTAATATTTCGGATCAAACATTTCGTAATCAACTTTATCAATTAAATTTTGTTTTAACAAAAAATCAAAACAAATTTCACAAATTGAATATTTGGATTGTTTACTAACATATAAATCAAAATAATGTCCATGATTACAATTAATACAAACAGGAAAAAAAACTTTGTTTTCTTTAACTAAACCAAATTCACATTCTGTTAAAGAATATTTGGGATTTTGTCTCATAAAATATGAACTCAGATGTAATTTTCTTAACTTTAAAAATTTTGTAATTGGAGTAAATTTAATATTTTCAAATAAATTTAAATAATAGATATTTCTAGAACACCTTTCAATAACAAAACAAGAATTTTCTTGTAAGAATTCAGCATTATTTTGAATTGAGTTGTTCGAATTTTGCAAAATTATCGTTTCTTTAATTTTGGGAACGTTTATTAACAATCCCCCACTGTAATTCAAATCCACTTCAATATTAACAAAATTATTAAAATCTTTTAAATTTATTTTGTAAAATTCATCATTATCGTTGTTATAAATTTCGCATTTAAATTTATTTGAACAAATTTTCAAATGTTCGTCAAGTAAGTTTACATGAAATTTATAAAAAATTAAGGAAGCCAATTCCTCATCTCCCATAAAATCAACTTTAACTTTTACAAAATTTTCAGCCCGATTCAAAATTACAAAAAAGTAGAACAAATAATCCTCAAAACGGTAAATAAAAACATTCCGAACATCAGAAAATGAATTAAAATCGCATAAAATTAACGGATGGTTTAAAACAGACTCGTTATGATTTCTTTGAAAATGTTTCCAAAGTAGAAACGTTGGAATTTGGTCCGATTCCGGACAAAGAGGACAAACATACTTTTTTTCCAAACAATTTTTTTCATGTTCCTCAACGTTGGAGTGTTGGAGTAATTCTCGACATCCGTCATAGCGGTTAACACATTTAAAAAGTGTTTTTTCAGCGATAATATTGTAAGATGAATTAGCACCAGTCCAATCTGGGTTCTTCTTCGTACAACGTCCACAAACAGAGCGACGATTTTGGAAGACTTTTATCGGTAAAACTGATAAATATTTCTCACATATATCGCATGTAAGTTCGTCCAAAACTGTATCCGAAATCACTATTGCCATAGTAGGAATAATGCTAGAAAAAAATTAAAAATGAAAATCAAACTTTAATATATATTTATTAATTTATAAACTTAGAAACACTCACTCATCATGAATTCATGAATTATCAAAAATCTTCATATCTCACTCATTTTTAAGAATTTTTCAAAATTTCAAATTGCTTTTGATATCTAATTTAAACATAAAAACTATTTTTTCATAATTTTTTTAGTTTTCAAAGTATCGAAATCGAAAATGTTCCTGAATCAGTGCAAAATATCTAATCAAACACACAAAATCGTATTTTCATATATTTTTTAATTTTCAAAATACCAATATCTCAATAGTTCATTTATTTTTGAGAATTTTTCAATGCTCCTGAATTAGTAAAGTATCTAATTGATAACCGAAAAACGATTTTTGATATCTTTTTTACTTTTCAAAATATCGATATCTGAATTCTATTAATTATCATTATTTTTGTAAAATGATAAAATATAAAATATCTTCATATCTTACTCATTTTTGAGGTTTTTTAAAAATTTCAAAATGATTCTAGATCAGTGCACAATTTCTAATTAAACACAAAAAAACGTGTGCTTCTCAGAATAACGCACGACAGAAGTAATAACTTCAACTAATTTAAAAATTAAAAAACTATCAAAAATTTCAAGTCCGATAATTTTTTTATTTGTAAATGTACAAAAAGTTATAACAAGATAGGAAATTTTCTCAAAAATCCAGAAATGTTACTATTTTTTTATAACTTTTCCAGTTTTCGATATACGAGGGAATTACAAAATTTTAACAAACATTTTGTAATTCCCTCGTATATTGTAAACTATAAAAGATACGAAAAAACTAATTGGAATTTTAGATTTTTAAGAAAATTTCCTTTCTTTTGATAGGTTATAACTTTATGTACGTTAATAAATAAAAAAGTTACAATGAAACAGTGTAAAAAAATAAATTAAACATGGACAACGCCCAGTGGGATTCAAAAAACACAAACATTATTTTTTAGTTTAAATGAAATTTACTTACCCGATGAAGTTCAATTTCCTAACAGTAAACTTTTAACTTTCTTTAAAACAGTTCTTTTATCAATAAACACACTTATTTGCAATTATTCAGGAGAGAAATAAAAATTTCACGTGGATCTCAAGCAGCGTTGCCAGTTTTTCGTCTTGTCAAGTCGGGATTTCGAAAGTTTTGAGTGAAAAAAGCGGGATTCTTTCATCGAAAGCGGGACATAGTAAAATACGTATATAATTAGACGTATTTTAAAATACGATTACTTGACAATAAGTTTTAAGGAAAAACGCGTTCAGGAAAGCAATTTGATGTTGGGATACTTAATATAAAAAACACAAGTTTAAACATATACTTGGTATCTTTTTTTGAAAATTGTTGAAATAGCTGGTGCCATTTCTGTGCGGTGGTGGCAGTGGAGACTTTACAATTTCCCACTAATACGTCCAAAGAAGGTTTTAACAAGTTGAATTCCTCATATAAGTTACCTATCCATCAAAATATCGCTTGTCAATTGTATTAACGAAACAGCATTTTCAATCATGTCGAAACTAACTTCATGTTTCAGGTTTATAAATTTAAGTCTAGAAAAAATATTTTCGTCTGAAAAATTGTAACGTTTGTCCAAATATTGTTGGCAATTTTTGTAAAAATGGTTAAAGTCTTCAATGACTTTGGTCCGTTCAGATTTAACCAATTTATTTAACATCTGTTTTGTCTGGAAGCCGAAAAACCCATCCTTTAATCTTTGAGTCAACCTTGTGCGAAAGATGCATAATGACTCATGCATTTCTGTTATGATCATTTCCCTGTGACTCTTTCATCACTGCACCAAAAGCACTCATTACAGGCCAGTCCACATCCATCTGTGCCATCCGGACGCACTTTATTAGCAAGCTGCACAAACGGTTAAGTTATCCCCGAAAGCGGGATAAAGCCTGTCCCGCGCGGGACATTTAATTTTGACTTAAAAATCGGGACGTCCCGCCAAAATCGGGACGTATGGCAACGCTGATCTCAAGACAGATTGTTACAAGTGACAAGTGACAACCTTCCTTCCTTTCCTTTCATGGCGGGCATGGCTAAATCTTTGAGGTTTTATCATGGGTTTTATATTCAAAGGGCTAAATAACTATAAATTAATGGGTCGTGAAGATAGGCAACACAATATACTAAGTCACTACCTTAGTAAAACATGTTTTTATAAAAATCAATCAATAAAAAATAACAAAAATTTAATAAAGATTTAGTTAAAAAAACTTATTTAAGATGTAAAATTAATCAGAATTGTTGGTTTTGGGTTTGTTTTATTATTTTGTGTGGTAAGGGACTGAATTCTAGTTATTACTAAGATCAATATTCTGTCTATTCTGACAAGTTCGTACTAGAACTGTCATTATTAGTATTTAGTTTAACTCTAACATGAAGAAATTAAATAAATTTGTTAAAAAAGCTTATTTATAATGTAAAATTGATTAAAAAGTTATTGTTTTTTGTTTGTTTCATTAACTTATATGGTAAGTGGCTGAATTCTAATTATTACAAGACCAAAATCAAGACAACAACTATCATATGACCTATGCAAATTTAGCACCCCATCAATAGAATTTTGGGTCAAAAATGGCCTTAATCGATAGGTCTCCGTTAGGTCTTTCAAGGTCCCACAATTTTTTCGTTAGGTCCCCTTTAGTTTTTTTATAAATAATTTTTTAAATTTTGGGTATAAAAAACTACACTTTAGCACCTCATCCATTGCAAAATTGACGAATTTAATCAAAATTGTATTCTTTATCGTTAGGTCCGTATTGGTCCATCGTTTTAATTGTTAAATTATTTATTTTATTTGTTTTATTCTCAATTACAAAATAGTTAAAATCTGCGCATGAGCACATCATAGAAAAACAGCGCGAAATTTAAATTGGTATCGTTTCATTTACCTTATAAGTGTCAGTATATCTATGCATATTACAGACATATAATTGTAAAACAAATCTCGTGAGAATGGTCACGAAGTATACTTCGTGAGAATGGTTCTCGAACAACCTAATACGTCGAGCTTTCGCTGATTATATAAAAGACCGTGTGAGAGAAGTCTCATTGTTAATTTCTTATTTTAGGTCCCAAGGACCAGTTATGAAAAATATCCAAGACAAAAAGAAAATCCAAGGAACAAGTATTAGAAAATGGAAATGTAAAAAACAAAGCTAAGTGAAAACAAAACATCAACCCAAAAATAGCTTTATCCCTTAGACGCCTTATTTAGTTTATTATTGCTTAATAGATTTCAGTTTACTTTTACTTAAATATTTTTTAATAAAAAACATGATTGTTTACACAGATTGCGAGGAATAATTGAATGTGGAACAGGCCATTTTAAATCCTATTGCAGAAGAGGCGAAAATTATTGGAGCTTGTATAATGATAATGTAAAAAAAGTACAGTTTTGTTATCCAAAGTAGTAATACCTGATGCTGCTATTTATACTAGAATTAAGTAAAATTTAATTGTTTTGTTAACGTTATGAGAGTTTATTTTTATTTTACGTCAACTTTTAGTTTTTAAATGAATAAAAAATTATTTTATTGTAAAATTCTGTATTTTAAGCAAGAAAAATATAATTTGGTAATTTTACATAAAAAATAAATAATGACAAACTACTAGAATGCAATTAGATTTACAAATTTTATTTAAATATCTTTATTTTTGTTCGTTTATATTTATTACTATTTAAAATCACTATATTTTGTATTTTGATTCAAGTTGTACTTGTCGGTGTAGATTGTAGGTGTAAATTGTATTCTATCTAATAAATTAGTTTATTTAAAAGATATCAAAATTTTGTTTATTATTAACTTCAATAGTTTCTAAATCATTTATCAGGAGTTGCTATAGATAAAGAAATTCATAATTACATCCAAATAATAGAAATATTTATAGATCCTGAAAATTCAACCATACAGTTTTATTATACTGTCACAAAATCGGTATAGCAATTTAATATCAAACGCTTGTTTAATATAAATTAAACTTCTTATGGTTTAAAAATAAAAAATTCTTAAAATTTTATTGATAATCTGTATTTATATTTTCGTATTAATAGTTTTAGTAAGAAATAATGACATCGATGTTTATACATTTGTTTTTTATTACGTGTTTATCTACTTTTTCAATTGAACGAGCAGCATAAATATTATATTGATAATTTAATATGACATTAATAGCACAGTAATATAATAATTGCACTTAACACTAACTTTTTTTTTTATTTATTAAATTAAATAAGCCGATTTTTTTTACCAAATACATCGTAGAACAATTGATATAACTTGTGAACAATAAGAAAAAAACTCTTATTTTATATTTATTATTATTGATATTGAGAACTCATTATTTTTTTTTTGTGATCAGTAAGTTAAGCTTAACGATTTAAATTCCTGTGTTTACCATATTTTTTGACTATGTATAACTGCTATTTATCCGGGCAAATCTTATCTTTTGAATAACTACTTCTTGCTTTCAGTAACTTGTTCTGTTCCTAAATAAAAGATTTGATTCCCTGAAATCGACATGTCAATAGTGAGGTTTCTACTTTCTGTGTCGACAGTTTGAATATGTACTTCCAGTCATCACGATATCAATTTGAAATGTTGTGCAGTTTGTAACCTGCAAAAAGGTAGTTTTATTTACTATAGGATATACAATAACAAATTATTTATGTACCTACCTGGTAAATAATAATCGACCATAAATAAAACCTACAAACTTTGTATTTGTACTTTCCACTTCATCGGGTTTTATAAAAAACAGTATAATAATTTTATAAAAGGAAAAGGAATATCATAGACAAATATTCTATTTGGTCTTGACACTAATGACTTTTGAACTTTTGACAGTTTTCGGTCTCTTCTCTCACATGGTCTTTTACATAGTCAAGGAAACCTTGACTTATTAGTAAAGACTACATTCTCAGATCTTCTTACAACTTCAGGTTGTTCGAAGATCATTCTCACGAGATTTGTTTTATATGTCTGTTGGGAATTTCTTTTTATAAGAACAGCAATTGACGGACTTGCAGTACGATAATGGTTTATTAATACAATATTTAAATTTTCTATGTATATTATCTATATCTATACATTATCTATACATTATCTATACTCAAATTCCTAAAATATAAAAAAGCAATTTAAAACAATAAAATTTATAAACCTCCCATTACTTACTGTTCTCTTGCTGTCTGGTTCCCAGCTTTATAAATATTTTGATAAAACCCACTAATCAATTAAACCCTTCAAATTTTGTGTCAGTTTTAAATCTATTTATTCTTAAGACCTAGTCTTTCAAGAAGTAAGCAACGGGAGATTTGGGTAACATGATCAGTATCTAAATTAATAATACAGTATGTTTAAAATAAAACATAAAACAATAACTAATTCGTAACACTCCCACCCCGTACAGTTCTATAGGGAGAGAACCTGTACGATATTACTTTTCTTCAAATTTTTTGTTATCATTTATTGGTACTAATGCTAATTTTACAACGGGACGTTCAAATAGTCCATTTTTAGTTTGGACTATTGCTCGTCGCATTTGCCCGTCAGGTGACGTTTTAACTTGCAGTACTTTACCCTTTGGCCAATTGCACCTTGGTAAATCTTTGTCGCATATTATTACAATATCGCCCTCTTTAACTGGGACAACTTGTTGTTGCAATAATTCAGGTAAGTATTCAGAAATAAAGCGTTGCCAACATCTATTTGCAAATTGTTCTCTGTATAAATAATTGAATTTTAATACTTTAGAATACTCACTTTGAGTTTGCGTTATTAAAATATTCCTAGCATCTAAAAATTCTTCCGAAGTTAAACTTCCTTTAGGCTCTTTAGATTTCATGAATTTAGCAAAAATAATTCTTAAAAATCTGAACATATATGTAGTTGCTCTTAAAATTCTCTTAAATTGGCTAAACCTATCAAAATCTATTAAAGGTGAACCATTAATTTTTACCTCGTGCGTGCTTAAGATTTCATTCCAATTTTCTAATTTATTAAGAAAACATCTTGGAATTGAAATTTTTTCTATTTGTTTAAGCTGTTGTAACCATATAAGCCATTTTTGATATTGCTCATTGGTTATTGGTTGATTCCAAGAAATGTTACTCCTCCATATTTCCTGTAAAAGGATCTTCACATAAATTAGAAAATTTGCTAGAAGTCCTAGAGGATCATATACAGACATTAAAATTTGTAAAATTTCTCTTTTTGTTGGTTTTTTCAACCCACTTAAAACATCTTTGTTCCCTTTATTAAATCGTAAATTAAAAACAAAATTATCTGCCTTTAAACCCCACCACATTCCTAGAACTTTCTGCACGCTCTTATTGTTTCCTAGATCTAAGTTGACTTCCTTATAACTTCCATGGACGGAGTTCATGATTCTTGTTAATTTTTCAGAGTTTGATGTCCAATTCCTTATTTCAAAATTCCCGCTTGCGTGAATTAAGGCTACTTCTTTAGCTAATTTGATGGCTTGCTCCTCAGTGTCCATTAAGTCTAAGAGATCATCAACATAGTGATTATGCAGTAAGGATTCAACAGCCCTTGGATATTCTACACTGAATTTCTTCGCGTTGGTGTTTTTAACAAACTGTGCACAACTGGGTGAGCAGGTAGCCCCAAAAGTCATCACAGTCATGACATAAGTTTCCAAAGGATTATCGGAGCAACCATTGCGCCACAGAAATCGTTGCGCATGTTGATCTTCGTCTATTATACCAACGCGAAGAAACATTTCTTTAATGTCTCCAGAAAAGCCAATCTTTCTTTCACGAAAGCGTAGGAAGACTCCTAATAAAGAAGCAAGTTGATCATCTCCTTTCAACAACATGGTATTTAATGATATTCCTTGTACGGTTGCCGCTGCATCCCACACTAATCTGAATTTGTTAGGTTTATTGGGATTAAACACAGGGAATATAGGAAGATACCACGTTTTTTTATTATGTTCTAAGAGTTCTTGCTCTGATAATTTTCTAATATACTTTTTTTCAAGAAAATCATGAATTTGGTTATTAATTTTCTCACCTAGTTCTGGATTTCTCTTAATTTTTCTCTCTATACACTCCAGTCTTTGCATAGCCATGAATTTACTGTCCGGGAGTTTCAGGTTGTCATATTTCCAGAGTAAACCAATTTTATATTGGTTACCAATTTGAACTAGGGTATCTTCTTGTATCCGGGTAGCTCTTTCTAATTCTTTGGAAACAGACGGATTTATATTTTGAACTCCAAGACTTTCAACTGAAAAATATTCTTTAACTGCATCAAAAGGTTCTTGATTAGTAATGTAATCAGAACTACATTCGCAAATATGGTAAGTGTAATTTGGTTCAAATTGGTTGGTAAATAATGCAAATACAGTCCAACCTAACCTGCACTTTGCAGCTATTGGTTGAAATTCTAGGCCTTCTTTAACACGAAGAGGTAAGGCTAAGTCCCAGTTATCTAGACCTATTAAAATCTGAGGCACAGCGTTCTTATAAGATTTAATAGGTAAGTTATTTAGGTAGGGAAAGCTTTCTTTAATTCCTTTCGCATCGAGAGTTTGTTTTGGAAGGCTCAAAGTTTTTACTGTTCTGGCTGGTCGGTGGTCAAAGTTTTTGGCCCCAACATAATCACCAGCAATAGAATAGAACACTTTTTCCGATCCATTTTCCAAACGTTGCTGATTTCCTGTCCATTTTAAGCAAAGCTGTTCTGGGCTTCCAGATAAATTTAGCTTTTGAGCAATACTTTCTTCCAACAAGGTAACGGAAGAACCTTCATCTAGAAAGGCAAATGTTGTAACCTCTCTACTTCCATTCCTTAAAACAACAGGAAGTATTCTAAAGCGTGTTCCTTGATCTAATGCTGTTGTTGCATTACTTTCCTCGAATGCGGATAAAGTGTGTGACTCTACGGTTTGCATAGAACTATCCGTTTTAGTAAGTTTCCTTATATTTGTACTAGATATTTCGTTGCAAGACTCATGAAGAAGAGGATGATGCTTCTTTTGGCAATCCTCTTTATTACATTTTGTAGGATACTTACAGGGAAATCTGTGTTTCTTTAAGCAAAGCCTACATAAATTTAACTTTTTAACTGCATCCCATCTTTGGGGTACAGAATACTTTTGAAATTCTGAACAATTTGCAATTTTAGTGCAATCTTTATTTGTGCATAATTTACAATTATGTGTTTCACTGGAGTAACTTGGTTCATGTACATTAGTACGTTCATTTTTATTAAATTGCTTATATCTATTACTTTGGTCGGTAAGGGCTAGTGTAGGTAAAGCAGAACAAACATTTAAAGCTATATTATATAACCAATCCGCAAATTCACTTAACCCTTGAAAATTTTGCAAAGTACTACGATATATGGCCCAATTAACTTTAATCTGTGACGGCAGTTTCTCTAGAAGTTCATGCAAAAGAGGAGGATTGTTCAAGTATTCTTTTAATCTAGCAGCTTCCAGTGAAATACATAAATTTTTAACTGCTAAGGCAAATTCTACCAGTGTTTCAAGTTTTTCAGGTTTAGGAGGTGGTAGGCGACGAATAGAATTTATATGAGCTTCAATTATTTGCTCAGGTCTCCCAAATAGAATTTTTAATGTAGCAATTATTTGAGGAACACATTGAGGTAAAATTAAAAAACTTGAAACACTGACCTTTGCTGGGCCTTTTAAGCATTTTTGTAACCTAAGTAAATTTTCATGGTTATCCACTTGACATAGCTCAGTAGATCTTTCAAAACTACTGATAAATATAGGCCAGTCGTATGGATTGCCATTAAAAATAGGAAGGTCACCTGGATGCTTTTTATACACCATACCTGAATTATTGCCCTCATTATAAGTTGGTAAAGGCTTAGAATGAGTCGAGGGTAAAGGATCAGCTTTGTCGATAAAGGGCTGATCTATTTTTAAAGAGAGCAATTTATTGGCCAAAGGGTTAGTATTACTTATTTCCTCTTCATCGAGTTCTTGGCTACCATCTGAATCTTCATCTTCTTCTATGATTCTCCTAGACTCCTTGGCTAACTCTCTTTCTTGTCGTATTAGATCTCGCTCTTCTTGCAGAAGTTGAAGCTTCATTTTCGTTTTGCTGCTGACTGTTGACGAACTTTTCTTAGACCTTACAGAACAAGATTTCCTAGATTTAGAACCTCTTGGTTGGGACGTTCTAGTAGCTGCTTCTACACAAGGAGGGCATTTCCAATTATCGTCTCCAGTTACTTCATCATCATCTTGTACATTGACACATTCAAAACAGCACCATTTTTTACATTTTGTACATTCTACCATCCGTTCTTCGCGATATGGCTTGTGGCACACAGGGCAGAGGTCAGTTTTGGTTCGTCCAGCTACTGATGGACCCATTGTAAACCTTGCAAATTTGTGATTCAGCTATCGAGTGTGATGAATAGAATTTGAGCTTGTTGGGAATTTCTTTTTATAAGAACAGCAATTGACGGACTTGCAGTACGATAATGGTTTATTAATACAATATTTAAATTTTCTATGTATATTATCTATATCTATACATTATCTATACATTATCTATACTCAAATTCCTAAAATATAAAAAAGCAATTTAAAACAATAAAATTTATAAACCTCCCATTACTTACTGTTCTCTTGCTGTCTGGTTCCCAGCTTTATAAATATTTTGATAAAACCCACTAATCAATTAAACCCTTCAAATTTTGTGTCAGTTTTAAATCTATTTATTCTTAAGACCTAGTCTTTCAAGAAGTAAGCAACGGGAGATTTGGGTAACATGATCAGTATCTAAATTAATAATACAGTATGTTTAAAATAAAACATAAAACAATAACTAATTCGTAACAATGTCTGTATTATGCACTAATACAAGGTATACATGAAACGATACCAATTTAAATTTCGCGCTGTTTGTGTCTGATGTGCGCATACGCAGGTTTATTTTATTTTATAATTAAGAATAAAACAAATAAAATAAATTATTTATCAATTAAAATAATGGACCAAAACGGTCCTAACGATAAAGAATACAATTTTGATTAAATTTGTCAATTTTGCATTGGATGGGGTGCTAAAGTGTAGGTTTTTTTACCCAAAATTTAAAAAATTATTTATGAAAAAACTAAAGGGGACCTAACGAAAAAATTGTGGGACCTTAGAGGACCTAACGGGGACCTATCGATTAAGGTCATTTTCGACCCAAAATTCCATGGATGGGGTGCTAAATTTGCATAGGTTATCATATGCATTTATTGTTGTTAAAACTTAGTTAAAAGTAAGTACCTCTTTAATTAAAACAACAAATAACCAAATAAATAGTTATAAAATATAAAAAAAATTAGTTAAATTAATATTATATTTATTTATACTCTATTTTTATTTTATTTATTTTATTTTTAGTTACAAAATATAAAAAATTAGTTAAAATAATATTATTTTCATCTATATATACTTTATTTTTATTACCTATAAACAGTAGTTCCCATTACTGCAATGTTGCCACATTGTATCGAATTAATTTAAATCATAGTTAGGCAACACACATTGCTTTATCTTGTTTTCTTGTTTTAATCAAATTTAGTAACCATTCCAATAAAAAACTTAATAAAAACAACGATTTTTATGATTTTTATTAATTTTATATTTATTTTTTAAACACTAATACTAATATATTTAATTTTGTAATAAATGAGTATAATTTTGTAAACAAATCCGGCAACGTTGTTTTACATAACCAAACGTCAACCGTTACATCAATGTCAATGTCACACAATAATAAACTCAGAGATAATATATTGTAACGAGCGAGACTTCCCTAGTACGCCTCTGTCGCCCTGATAGCGCTTGGTAAACAACTGATTCCCGGAAGTATAGTCACCGCGCGTACAATCGAGAAAATTCCTTCCTTTCTACGCGCGTCGAGAAAGTGTTATCGAAAGACGTTCTGGAAGCAGTGAACTGGTATATAAGCTGAGATGCCGCGGACCACAGGGAAGTTTAAAGTTTATAGCGATAGTCTAAATATTCGAGCGATCTACGCAGTGCAAATAAATAAATAGTGAATATAAATCGAAGTTAATTGTTGTACATAAATTAGTGTGTTATAGTTAGTTTAGTTATTTCGTTATAATTCGTTTAGTTTGTAGTGTGTAAATAAATTAGACATTTTCGTTCAGCAGTGATTTTATTTTGAACCCCTAGAACGTAATAATTGGTGTCAGGTGTGGGGTAAATTGAACTGCTGTGTTAATTTAAATTGTGGACTTCATTATTGAACATTTTGTATGCCAGTAACGAGATCACAGACGAAGAAAATGGATCAGGCGACAATGGAATTTTTCAAGCAAGCCCTTGAACAAATGACCCAGAAAATGGAGAATAAAATGGAAGAAAACACCCAGAAAATGGAAGAAAACACTAAGAAAATGGAAGATAATTTGGGAGATAAATTGACATTCATTGAAAATGAGTTGAAGAATAATTACTCCAAACTGGAAAATGAGATTGGAAGCGTAAAAGACGAAATTGGAAAATTTGAAGACAGGGTTGGAAACATTGAAGGCAGATTGGTAAATATGGAAGAAGAAATGCAGGTAAAATTGGAACAACAGGTGAAAACCATGGAAGAGCGATTGAGTAAGAACTTCAGCAAATATTGTTCTGTTAAGCTGGGAGAACGGGGTGAGCCAGGGCAAACAAAGATCAAACCTCCAACTTTTGATGGCAAAACACCCTGGAGCACATATCAGAAACAATTTGAAGCAGCAGCCAACGCCAACTGCTGGGACGATGAAGAGAAAGCAACTGCCTTAATTGTTGCGTTAAGAGGAGACGCACTGAATATCCTTCAGACCATTCCTGTAAGTCAACAAGGTGATTATAAGACTCTGACAAGTAGACTGCAAATGAGATATGGTGATGCACATCTCCAACAAGTGTATCACGCACAAATCAAGAGTCGCCATCAGAAGAGTGCAGAAACCTTGCAGGAATTCGAAGCAGACATAGCAAGGTTGGTAAGGCTGGCCTATCCTTCAGCACCGGACAGCTTCCTAGAACAACTTGCTGTCCAGACCTTCGTCGATGGGTTGAGAGACACGGAGACTCAGCAGACGTTGCGGTTGGCCCGGCCCAAAACCCTAGATGACGCCCTGGCCCATGCACTAGAATTTGAAGCTGCTAAACAAGCTTCGCACAGAGGACAGAGCAAAGTGAGACAGCTTGATGATTTGCCAGTCTGCGACGATAGACTTGAGGAAGTAATTCGCCGAGTTCTCCAGGAGAAACGTAATGGTGGACCAAGATGCTGGAACTGCGGCGAAAGAGGACACATTCGGCGTAACTGCAAGAAGCCGGTTAAACCACAACGCCAAGAACAGGAAAACTAAAGCGGGTTGGCAAGAAGGGGCATAAACCGACCCGCCACGACAATGCCCCTGAGGTTATAATTCAGGCCATCTCTTCAAGTGTTTATGTAGACGGTAAAATTAATGGGAGGTCCGTAAAAATGTTAGTCGACACTGGCGCAACCCGAACTATAGTTAAGCCGAGTGTAGTTGAAGGAAATGGAAAAACCTTACCAGCGATGGTTCGTTTACGGACTGCAGCTGGAGAAGACGTGCCAATACATGGAAAGAAGAGGATCGTCATCAACATTGGGGACAGGTCTCTCGAACATGAGGTGCTGGTGGCGGATATCATGGAGGAAGTCATCTTGGGAATGGATGTCATTAAGGGTTATGGCTTCCAGATGGATATGAGAAACGATGTTCTGAGGATCGGAAGTCTGGAAATTCCATTCCTGGGATGTGAAGATATCACGACTCGAGTCTTACTCAGCGAAGATGTTCACCTACGTGGACAGGCGGAAACCATAGTGAAGGGGTATTTAGATAGAGACCTTCAAGATAGCTGTATAAGACTCATCGAACCAGCCAGTGAGAGTAACCTCGGGAAAGGACTGCTAGTCGGAAAAACTTTGGTGAGAGGCGGAAACGAAGTTCCTGTGAGAATGTTGAACACCAACATGTACCCTGTGATCTTGAAGAAAGGTACGATCCTGGGAGAAAGCTGCTCTGTGCTTTGTGTGACAGGAAGCGTTCAGGATGTGAAGAACCCGCTACCAAGAAGCGAGAAGAGTTCGAAAAAATTATTTGAGACATTGGCTTCTTCCTGCACAGAACTTGCACCAGAACATATTAGCAAGGTGAAGAAACTGATTCATGAATACAGTGACGTTTTTGCTATGGACAACACTCAGATGGGTAGGACGAATGTTGTGAAGCATTCTATCAATACCGGAAGTTCAGATCCCATTCGCCAACAACCGCGAAGGCTTCCCATAGCAAAGAGAGAAGAAGCAGAAAATATAATCAAGGACATGCACGAACAAGGAATAATAGAGCAATCTGATAGTCCTTGGTCATCACCTGTGGTTTTGGTGAAGAAGAAAGATGGCAACACCAGATTTTGTGTCGACTATCGCCGTCTGAACGAAGTCACCAAGAAGGATTGCTACCCCATTCCAAGGATTGACGACACTTTGGACACGCTTTCTGGCTCGAAATGGTTCTCCACGCTGGATTTGAAGAGTGGATATTGGCAGGTGGAATTGGATCCCAAAGACAAAGAGAAAACAGCTTTTACTATTGGGACAGGATTGTGGCAGTTCACAGTAATGCCATTTGGTCTTTGTAACGCACCTGCAACTTTCGAGCGATTAATGGAAACCATTCTTCGAGGATTGTCATGGAAGACGTGCCTAGTTTATTTGGACGATGTCATAGTATTTGGCCGGACATTCGACGAACACCTGGAGAATCTAAGAGACGTCCTTGAGAGGCTACGCACTGCAAATTTAAAACTCAGTCCAAAGAAATGCCACCTCTTCAGAAAAGAAGTGAAATATCTAGAACATGTAGTATCTGCAGATGGCATCAGTGCTGACCCAGATAAAGTCAAGGTTGTACGAGAATGGCCGGTACCACGGGACAAGCACCAAGTAAGAAGTTTTCTTGGCTTGTGTACGTACTACAGAAAGTTCGTCTTTGGATTTGCTGACATCGCGAAGCCTCTAACAAGACTGACGGAAGATGGAAGGGACTTCAAATGGGATACCGAATGCGAGGATGCTTTCAATCGACTAAAGCAAGCACTAACAACAGCTCCTATATTAAGTTATCCTCAGACCAGTGGAAGGTTTATATTGGACACGGACGCAGGCAACACGGCCATAGGAGGCATATTATCCCAAATTCAGAATGGCCAAGAGAAAGTTATAGGATATTTCAGCAAGGTCCTGTCGAAGCCTGAGCGTAACTATTGTGTTACGAGGAGAGAACTTCTCGCCGCAGTCAAGTCCATGGAACATTTTTATAAATACTTGTACGGTCGCGAATTCCTTCTAAGAACAGATCATGCTGCTCTGAAGTGGCTTCTACAATTCAAGAACCCAGAAGGTCAGGTTGCGAGATGGATAGAAAGGCTGCAGGAATATCATTTTTCTGTGGAACATCGGGCCGGAAAGTCACATGGCAACGCTGACGCATTATCTAGAAGACCTTGTCCTTCTGACTGCAAACACTGCAGCAAAGCAGAAGAGAAGGAATTCTGTTTAAGAACAACCGTCGTGGATCTAGATTGGCTGCCAGAATCCCTAAAGCGAGACCAAGAAGGTGACACCGAACTAAAGATGTTGCTTGACTGGAAAGCAAAAGGACAGAGACCAAGATGGGAAGAAGTGAGTCACCTGAATCCTAGGGTCAAGTCCTACTGGGCGCAGTGGGACTCCATTATTGTAGAGGATGGATTGTTGAAGAGGTCCGTCGAGAATGACGAGGGTACTGCAGCTAGGACTCAGCTGATAATTCCCCGGAGTCGGACGACAGAAGTATTGGAGAAACTTCATAATGGAACCTCCGGTGGACACTTCGGCATCAAGAAAACGTTGGAAAAGATCAGAGAACGTTTTTACTGGGTCAACTGCAAAGAAGACGTCAAGGACTGGTGCCGAAAATGTAGACTTTGTGCTTCAACGAATGGCCCAAGAGGAAAACGACGAGCGCCAATGAATCAGTATAACGTAGGCAGTCCTATGGAAAGAGTTGCTATAGACATCGCAGGCCCATTCCCAGAGACCGACGATGGGAACAAGTACATATTGGTGGCGTCGGATTACTTTACCAAATGGGTTGAAGCACATGCCATCCCAAACCAAGAGGCCTCGACAGTGGCAGACGTGCTGATAAAAGAGATGTTTAGTCGGTTTGGAGTGCCACTGGAGCTACATTCTGATCAGGGACGAAATTTCGAGTCTGACCTATTCCAGAGCATTTGTGAAATACTCGGAGTCAAGAAGACCAGGACAACGCCTCTTCACCCACAGTCAGATGGCCTAGTCGGAAGAATGAATAAAACTGTGGGAAAATATTTGGCTAAAGTGGTCTCTGACCATCAAAGAGACTGGGACCGGTACCTTCATCTGTTCACCATGGCCTATAGATCAGCCGTGCAAGAGTCTACTAGAGAGACACCAGCTTGTGTCATGTTCGGCCGGGAAATAAGATTACCCTGTGACCTAGAGTTTGGATGTAAGCCCGGAACAGAGATAGCTGGTGAGGACTACGTGAGCACATTGAGGGGCAGGCTACACTACATTCATGAGAAGGTCCGACAAAACATACAAGTAGCTAGTGACCGAATGAAGACCCGCTATGACAGCAAAGCTACAGAAGGTGGTTTCAACGCTGGAGATTTGGTCTGGCTGTACAACCCCCAGAAGAAGAGAGGATTATCACCTAAGCTACAGAGAAATTGGGAGGGTCCATACAGAGTGGTAAAGAGGATCAATGATGTAGTGTACCGGATACAAAAACTACCAAGGGGCAAGAGGCGCGTGGTCCATGTAAATCGGTTGGCGAAATACGAGGCGGACTACGACGAACAAGACGAAACCCATCTGAGAAGGACGACCAGCCCAGAGCATGTTGAGATGAGTTTCGACCAGTTCATGGAAAACTATGGTGGAACTGGGAAGGCACGATTCGGAGTTACCACCGAGCAGCAGCAGGACCTTTTCTCTGTGCCTGGAGATTATTCCCTAGCCCATTGTGTCGCCGAAGATCTGCGTATGTCCAGGGGAATAGCATTAGTCTTCAGGAAGAAGTTTGGCCGTGTATCTGAGCTCTCCAGACAACAGCCCCATCCCGGAAAAATTCTAAGTCTCACTGACGGTCATCGTCACCTCTTCTACATGGTGACTAAGAGGTTTTCCGATCACAAGCCTAGCTATAGAAGTATGTGGAATACCTTGCTGAACCTAAAAAACGAACTCACCAGGTTGGAAGTGAAGAAGCTGGCTGTGCCTAAGTTGGGTTGTGGTCTAGATCAACTCAACTGGAGAGTCGTCCGGAACATGCTCGAGGTGCTTTTCCATAAGACAGGAATAGAGATACTCGTGTGCATTTTCAACCCGAGCGGAAACACAATGAAGGAGAAGACTGTGGATTGCTATTTCGAAAAGCAAGGGAGCTGCAGAAGGGGAGATACCTGTAGGTTCAGACATACCAACCAAGGTGTTCGGGGACCGAACGTCTTAAGGAGGGGGCAGTGTAACGAGCGAGACTTCCCTAGTACGCCTCTGTCGCCCTGATAGCGCTTGGTAAACAACTGATTCCCGGAAGTATAGTCAACGCGCGTACAATCGAGAAAATTCCTTCCTTTCTACGCGCGTCGAGAAAGTGTTATCGAAAGACGTTCTGGAAGCAGTGAACTGGTATATAAGCTGAGATGCCGCGGACCACAGGGAAGTTTAAAGTTTATAGCGATAGTCTAAATATTCGAGCGATCTACGCAGTGCAAATAAATAAATAGTGAATATAAATCGAAGTTAATTATTGTACATAAATTAGTGTGTTATAGTTAGTTTAGTTATTTCGTTATAATTCGTTTAGTTTGTAGTGTGTAAATAAATTAGACATTTTCGTTCAGCAGTGATTTTATTTTGAACCCCTAGAACGTAATAATATAATAAAGAGATGTACTGATACCTTATATGAAATTGGTCCCATGTTTTGAGCGACGGTGGCGCGCCAACAATTGGGGGAAGAAGCTCATCGATTCAAAAAATTGGCGGGACAGGGTTAAAGCTCATATTTTGATTTTAAATATTTTTACTGTTGTGTAAAAATATTAAAAATTAAAATATAAGTTTAAAAGTGCATATTAACTTATAATATTTAGGTAAATAAATATAAAAACTAAATAATAAACCAATTTTTAATAAAAACAACTTTAACACCAATATACACTTGAAACACTAAAAAATACATATAAAATAAGGAACAACTTTTATTTAGGAACAATGGTTAATTATTAATAAAATGAAAAATATTTTTTACAAAATTCTTCAATACGTAGTGTTGTGTCATGAGGTATTGGAAATAGGACACCAATCCGTTGTGTACACGCAAGAACCTAAAACTTAAAAACATTACCGCAGTATATAAAATTTTATATATTGTCACTCGATCTAAAAAGATCATTATAATATTTTCTAATTATTAAAGAAAAACTGATTTTCTAAAAGTTGCAAAAAAACGTCTGACTTATGTTCTTGGCAAGTAAACCAATCAAAGTTAATGAATTCACGCAAAAACATGATTATTTTTTTGAATCAGACATATTATGTGGCCAAAAGAGGTAAAATTTGGTGAACTGCATTATGTACACTAGCTAAAAAAATAACAACTTCTTTCGTAACGTAAGTCAGACGTCTTTTATCATCATTCTCTTTAAAGTACGTAAAAGTATGGTGAGGTTCCAAACTATTAGTTTTCAGATTTGAGTTACATTCTTTACAATCTAAATTTAATTTTTTTACCAAAGCACCTGCCACATAACTTATTGGTTGTGTATCAAACTGATTATCTAACTTTTTATTCTTAAAATTTGGATCGGGAATTGGGTAAAAATATTTACTTGAACAATGTGGCACAGCGCATTTATATTTAAAATAATTCGGTAATCACATAGTTGAAACTGTACACTGTACTTTTATACACTTTACGAATTTAAAACTATCTTAAAATAATATTAAATTAAAACTAATACTAATAATACTTACGCTACACTGTCACTTCAACCGCCATTATAGTATTATTTTTAGCTCACCTCACCAGCTGATCGAGTTTAGGTGGTATAGTTCTCTTATCTACCACCTAACCTTAGCGCCGAGTTCTGGGGGTAAACAAACAAACATTGTACCGCTTTTGCCCTATCTTTCAAAAAGTCTCTTTATATTATATTGTCTCTGAATAAACTTGTCCTAATACATAGCTGTAAAGTGATAAAAATTAGAAATAATTGGAAATAAGTGTGTTTATTGATAATATAATTATTATTTAAAACAAGATTATTAAGTTCTTTTTGGAAATTAAATTTAATTGGGTAAGTAAATTTAAGTTTAAAAAAGATGATTTTGTTTTGTGAATTTCAGGTGGCCGTTGTCCATTTTGTATTTAACGTTTTACACTGTTTTTTTAGTTCTTTTTTGATTACTATTGCTATATAATAAACTATTATTTTAAGATTTCTCTAGTGGAATTTTTTAAATTTTGAGAAAGTATACAAATAGTTTTCAATTTCTCCTTAATGTCATTTGATTCTAGTTTGTATACTTTCTAAAACTGTTACTAAATGTTGTTAATCAAAACAATCCTAAATTAGTGTTTGTTTTATTTAAAAAATATACGAGGGAATTACAAATTTATAAAAAGATTTTGTAATTACCTCGTATATGAAAAAGTATCGAAGGTATCAAAAAATTAGTTGCAATTTTGTATTTGGGAGAAAATTTTCTTTCTTTTTTGTCACTAAGGGTGATTTCTCCCATAAACTATTATAATTACTTTTGTGTAAAATAACTCTAGGGTGTTCTCTTACACACATTATTTCTCTTTGAGGCTGCACAGCAAATCATACCACTGATATGGAACCTCCATTTGGGTTTTTAGATTGATAAGGCCCATATTTTTGTCACATTCTAAGTATGAATGTCCTCGGATTGGATATGTAATTTTGATGGAATCCAAAAGTTTTATTTTATGGACTACAAAATGAATGAATCTTATCACAGTGTAGTTGTTATTCTGTCCACCTGCTGAATCACAATATATTTCCAAATGCTTCACACGATTATCCAGGTGGTTAGTCAAATAATGAAATGGAAATGAAACCACTTCATCTGATCCCTTGCGTCCACACGTTTCAGAATAGGTATAAAAGTAGGAGCTTCCATCTCCCAGTGCATGAATATTAAAAGAGAACATTGATAAGTGTCGCTTGTAATACACATCGTTTGTAGTAATGTTTGGCAAGGATACATTCTTCTGGTAGTCCATGGCAATTGCTTGGAATTTCACATCTCTTTTGCTCTTCATTCTTGCATTCTTCTTACGATCATAAAATGTTTGAGCCTTTTTCTTATGCAAATTGTTAAGAATACTTAATCGATTAAGTTCAACAGTTTCCTTCAGCTTTTAATGCCTTTTGCTTTTATTGTGAATTCATCACAAGTGCTGCAAATATCAGTCGTTGGATAGCCAAATGATATATTAAACTCTGTGTTAAAGATTGTTCTATATGTTTCATAAGATACATGATTTTGTGACTCATGTGCATACAGGTATAACCCAGATAGCATGCAAACTTGGGGCAAGTTTGATTTTTCTTTGCTTCTTAATTGCTGTGTCAAATATGACGAGAAAAGTTTGTGACAAAATCTCTGTAATATTGTTAAGTTAAATATGAACTTTCAAGTTTGCGACAATATTGCTCGAATATTGTTATGACAAAGATAATAGGTCAAGTATGTAGCAACATTGCTGCAACGTTATCACTGCACCCAAGCGCGCAAATGACGCGGGCGCCATCTGCTAACTGAACTTGACATGCTGCTGACTGAACATTACTGAGTTGACTAACGTGACGCGGTTGGAACATATTTTTACTTCTAGTTTTTTAACTTAGATTGTAACGATTATGATGTCTTGTTGGTGTGTTAATTACTACCTACTAAGCTGAAACTTCTACAATTAACAATGTTCAGCTTAAACCCGATTAGTTTGTGCTTGTGGATAGCGTCTTTTTTGCTTTCAAGTAGTTGAGGTAAGTTTATTATATATTTTTTGTAGTTTCTTGCTGTGTTCACACATTCACTATTAAAAATAAAAAGTCCCTGGTTATTGATATTCACAGCCATATGGGATTTTAATTAATGTATCTTGTTTAAATTAGAAGATATTTCACGTATACACATCGCGGTTTTGCAAAGACTCCGAAATGTCAGGATCAAATATAATTAAAAATTGCGATGTATATCCGTGAAAAATCTTTTAATTGAAGTAGGTATATAGTCATCACCAAACCATGATAGTTGTCTCAAGTTGTATAACCTCAAAATTTTTTTGTCACAGTAAAGATGCACAGATAGGTATTTACTTGAACTATGGAGGAACCCTCCATGACTTTAACATTAACTCCTTTAGTTTTAAGAGTTTATAACAATTTCTTTGTTTGTTTCAGAGCTGTTAGACAAACAAAAGCATCGGAATCTGAAACTAGCGAATATAATCTGGGTGCTAATGCCAACGACGAATAGTTCTAGACAATAATTTTAATTTGATACTTCAACTAACGTTTTGATTTATTACTGATGACTTAAGTGATTAATAAATAAGTTATATGATTATAAATTGGTTTTATTCTGATGTGGTTTCGAATTGAACAGCCTGGATAAAAAATAATATTTCCGTAACAAGGTTAGGGCAAGTTTGCCGTAACTAGGTTAGGACAAGTTTGCCATAACAAAGTTGTTATAATCTTTGTAAAACAAACTTGCATGCAAGTTTGTCACACTGAAACTAGAAAGTTTGATTTAGACTTGCTGCAAGTTTGTGAAGTTGCCACGGCAAACTTGAAGCAAGCCTTCTTTTTTGATGTATCAAACTTATTGCAAGTCTGAAACAAGTTTATATTGTTATCTGGGAACTTATACATTTTCTTTATGTTAAGATCTTCAGACAGATATTCTTTTTTTGTATCATTTTAGCTGTAGTGACTTAACCTTCCTTTGAAGGATTTAATATGATCATAAATCAGATTTTGAATGTTACTGTTTAATCTCTTGTTTGAACTCGACTTGCCTCTTTTATCATATGGTGCAGTACCTGTAGTTTACAATAACTTTTGAAGATGTTCAAGTTTTCCTTTAGTAATACAAAATATAGATAAAAATGCCTTATAGCAAACAGGTACTTCCTTTGTGTCACCCTCACTTTGTAAATGAAATGGGTTTGGTGGAAATTAGCATCCATTTCATCTATCTTTCTACTTCGCCTCCTTTTTATTGAACACACATTCATTAAGCCACATAAGTATAAATTTTGATCATCTGCGCTCTTCATGCCGTTGAAGTCTTTAAGTAATTTCACACGTTGCTCTGATGATATTCTATCAAAACATTTTAATCTTTTACACCTACAATCATCTCCCGCATTCTTCCTGTTTTCTTTCGTTTCTTTATTTTATGTACAAAGCTGTTATTATTTTCTTCGTCAGGTCACTATCTCTCATTTTACTAACGATAGACCAATACAACATTTATCCCTTCGAATTCATACATAGCCACTTCCAAATAAATACTCGATATAACCTCAATCCTCAAAGCAATTTGACAGCTTGAACATTCCTTCTTACGTTCCGTTACACTATGGACCTTTCCTGTTTTGTTCTTGTATACAGTTTTGAGACTTATGTTATACATCTGGCTATACTCGTTATTACAATTTTTGTGTAATGCTAAATAAAAATACGCGGGAAAACGAATGTATTGCCATTAAAAAAAAATTGAATTTTAGTGACAATCCAGGTTTTGCACCTGTACTCTTCATATGTGTTTCTGTCTCTCTCTCTTACTCACACCATTACATATGTAATGATTTTCCTCATTTGATCCCACACAAATTTCCTCCGCCGAGTGCACGAATAGAACTATAACTTCAAAAAAAAAAACACAATCAATTGTTTTTTTTTAAATCGATAAATCCATATCTTAAAAACGAAAAAAGATATTCAGATGTGTTTTTTTTTGCTTTGTTTTTGGCATTTTTTACTTATTTCAAAACTAATTTAACTTTATAAAAAAACAATCAATCTTTTGTCAAATTTTTAATATTTCAAAAACCAAAAATGGTATTAAAATGAGATTTTTTGAGTTTAATAGAGAATTTTGTACTGATTTAGAAAATTTTTAATTTTTTTAAAAAAATCCCAAAATTAAGCGAGTTACAGCAATTAACAAAAAATAAAACTATCAACTGTTTTTTTAAAATCGATAAATCCATGTCCTAAAAACGAAAAAAGGTATCGAAATGCGTTTTTTGCGTTGTTTTTGGAAATTTTTACTTATTTCGAAAAATTTTTAAGATTTCAAAAAAACATTCGATCTTTTCTCGAATTTTTGATATTTCAAAAACCAAAAATGGTGTCAGAATAAAGTTTCTTGAGTTCGATAGAAAATTTTGTGCTTATTTAGAAACTTTTTACATCTTTCAAAAAATCCCAAAATTAAGCGAGTTACAGCAATTTAAAAAAAAAACACAATCAATAGTTTTTTTAAAATCGATAAATCCATATCGTAAAAACGAAAAAAGGTATCGAAATGAGGTTTTTTGCTTATTTTGAAACTTATTTAAATGTTTCTGTTTCTTTCTTACTCACAGCATTACATATGTGATGATTATTCCCATTTAATCCCACACAAAGTTCCTCCGCCTAGTGCACGAATCTATATCTATACATATAATAAAACTGTTTTGCAGATTTCAAAATTTATTGTAAAAAACTGTAATCTAGTTACCGACAGTTACCGATTTGCTTATTTTTGATGAAAACTTTGTTTTTTTATTAAAAATATTATCAAATTTTGTTAAAAAAGTATTAAAGTTAGTCAAAAATGCATATATTTTGGAACGAAGTTCCCTTTCGGGCGTTACGAACAGTTACGACTGACGCTAGGAGCTAGCCAAAAAAAATTCATACCAAAATTTGTCACGACACGACATACGCATGTTGTTTCTCTCCCTCTCTCATAGATAGATATACCTATCTTTATTTAAATAGGAAACCCTAATATACATAAATAAATACTAATAAAAGTACAATTAAAAAGACACTAATTTAAATTAAAAGAAAATACTGTAGAAAAAAATAAGTAGCTATAATAGTATTATATTTTATTTCATCCTGTTTTTATCAATTAATAAATTCATAAACATTTTAAAAATAGTTCTTAACTTGACTAGTTAGGTACCTACGTCAAATTACCTTAACTGTCAGTTACTGTCAAATATTTTAATTTTAAAATTTTGTATTAAATTGTTAATTCCTGTTTTAAATTAAATTAAAATAAAAAGTAAACCTCTGGTATTGTATGAATGGACACTTTTGTTAAAAGAAACGAACTGTTGAAAATATTCAAGTGATAATTAATGGATTTAGTTTTTTCTATTTTGCTTTGATAGTGTAGTGTCGTGACTTTATTAAGTTTATACAGTTTTTTGGAGATAATAAATAATAAAATAATACAAAATAATAACAATAATGAATCTTGAAAGTGTTTCTGTTCTGCAAAAGTTCCGGACATTGCTGATGGATTTAGGTAAGAAGAGATTTAATACAGACAATAATAAATGCTTATGTATGTATAAACACTCTGTTGTGTTTATAAATTACAATTCCTTCACTAATTAATCGAAAGGAACTTCGTTCAATCCGGGTGTCCCTTGACACCTCTTACTTTTTTTTTAAATATATGAGGATGGTCGAAATACTTGCAGATTTTAAAATTTATTCTAAAAAAACTGTAATCTAGTTACCGACAGTTATAGATTTGTTTATTTTTAGTTGAAGAACAACCATACAAAAGTAGAAAACCGAAATTGGAATACGAAAACCCACAACAATTCGTAACAGTAACCATGGATAATTCTTCAATTAATTCTTTCAATATTAAAAGTGAAATGTTAATTAACAGTGAAAATGAGATTTCAAATCAATCTAATCATGAGATGAATCTTGAATTTGACATTAAAAAAGAAGAATTACACTCGACTATTGATTTACCGGATTTTAAAATGAAATTTCAAGATTTTAATGAAGAATTAAATGCAGAGCGGAGCATCCATAGAGATTCCACTAAACAGGATTCAAGTTGTAAAAATACTGGCGACAAATCTTTTAAATGTAAATTTTGTTCGAAATGTTTCAAAAATTCCAGTAATTTAAACAGGCATATCAGAACTCATACTGGCGAGAAACCTTTTAAATGTAAGATTTGTTCGAAATGTTTCACTCACTCCAGTACTTTAAAAAATCATATTAGAACTCACACTAACGAAAAACCTTTTAAATGTAAGGTTTGTTCGAAATGTTTCACGCAATTCAGTAGTTTAAAAGCTCATATTAGATCTCACACTGACGAGAAACCTTTTAAATGTGAAATTTGTGTAAAATGTTTCAAATTATCCACTAATTTAAAATCTCATATTAAAACTCACACTAACGAGAAACCTTTTAAATGTGCAATATGTTCGAAATGTTACTCATTTCCCAGTCACTTAAAAGCTCATATTAGAAATCATACTGGTGAAAAACCTTTTAAATGTAAATTATGTTTGAAATGTTTCACAGAATCCAGTGGTTTAAACCGACATATTAGAACTCACACTGACGAGAAACCTTTTAAATGTGAAATGAGTTCGAAATGTTTCACAGAATCCGGTATATTAAAAAGACATATTAGAACTCACACTGACGAGAAACGTTTTAAATGTGAAATATGTTCAAAATGTTTCAAACAATCTATTAGTTTAAAAAAACATATTAGCACTCACATGGATAAAAACGTAACATAATGTTGTAAATAAACTTATAATTCAACTAAAAGTTTTTTTATATCCTCCAATTTTTCTCTTTTAGATCTACATTTATTTTATCAATCAACCTCAACTTCCATCTTCCAATATCATATTTATCTACTCTTTTATTCCACATAGTTCGCATCCCAATTAACAGGAAAATCCACCATACGGCCCTACATCATGTGGTTGGTCAGAAACAAATTTTCTAATAAAAATGATGTGTGCGCCATCTACAAGACAATGACAGGACTTCTAATACTCGATACGAGTTTATTATTGTGTGACATTGAGGTGTAATTATGTAAAACAACGTTGCCGGATTTGTTTGAATGAATATCAAATTAATAAAACGCATAAAAATCGTTATTTTTAGTAAGTTTTTTATTGGAATGGTTACTAAATTTGATTAAAACAAGCTATAGCGATATGTGTTGATTTAATTGCCGAAAAAATAACACAGAGCATACATCATTCAATATTTTCGTTTTGCGACTATTTGAACAATTTTTAATTACACAAGATTCACCATCGTTAATTTTATTATTTTTACATATTTCAGTCGGTTTAAAATCGCTATAGCAGATGCACGGTTTATTTTGAGTTTTATAAGAAATGGTAAGTTTTTTCAAGTGATTAAGTTCGTTTTTTTTTAGTGTATACTATTTTAGGTAAATTATTGACTGTAAATACAAGAGTAGACTGTGATAATTGCATTGGAATAACAGATATAATTTGTTTTATTTAAATTTGGATAAAGAAAGTTATCAATCATTAGGAATAGACGGAAGAGTGTCTTATTTTACTAAAAAAATTAAAAATCGATTTGGTAAGTTTTTTTAGGAGTAGGTCGTATATCAAATATTCATTTAAGTATTTCCAGAAAATGCGACGACATCGAGATGTACCTTCACTACAGTCCCTTGCCCTTAAGGGTATAGGTTGTCACGTTGTAAAAATGGCATTATGTATATTAACTAAAATAAATATCCATAAAGAGCCTCCGGAAATAATTTCTCAGAAGAGTCTTATTTGGTTAAATAAATTATTATCATCACACATTCCTTATTATCTTTATGACCAAATGGCTGTAGAAGTGTTAAAATCTGTGAAAGTTTTGATGGAAGAAACAGAAAAAACGTATTCAAAAATAATGTATATTTCGCATTATATGTCTGATTTTCGGACTGAAATGAATGTAGCCGCCAGTTTAACAAAAGTTGTGTTTAATAATTATTTAAAAAGTATCGATTTTTCACAATGGCCTAATATGATGAGAGACATTTTGTATGAGAATTTACATAATTTAACCGGATTGGAGATATTAAATTTAGGATCTTGTTTGGTTGGTTGGAGAACCACTGAAATTGATAAATGTTTATTAAATAGCATTTCTCTGATGAAAAACTTAAAAAGTTTCTGTTGTTTTGATAGTAGTGATGTAATTGTACAAACTATTTCTGATAATTGTGTTAATATACAGTGTTTAGATTTAACATCATCAGATTCAGTAACTGATCGATGTATACAATACTTACTTAAATGTAAAAATTTAAAAGAATTACAATTACATCGTACATCTGTGACAATTGAAGGGTAATCTGAAATTATAGGTAATCTACCGAAATTACAAGATATAGGCTGTTGTGATGATTTCGGTAACGTTATTGAACACTTACACCGAAATTATCCACACAAAGGTCCATTTGCACTGAAAAAACTCCAAACTACTGATATATCGACAGTAGATTTACGATTATTAGTTGAAATGTTTCCGAAAATTGAATATGTTTGTTTATTACATGATATACCCATATCGGATCTTACCGTACTAATTTCATTAGATAATTTAAAGGATTTAAAATTGATTTCATGTGCTTTTTATCGAGATAATTTAAAACAATTATTAGAAATTAGAGGTAATAATAAGCCTTCATTTGAAACATGTCCAAGAAATGGATTTTAAAGTTTTGGTTGATATTAGTCAATTTTGTCCTCAGTTAAAGATTTTAGAATGCCATAATTGTGGTTTTAGAAATAGTTCTGTACCGAATAAAAAATTTAAAATACCCCCGTTTTTAAGTTTAGAAAGGATTATTTGGAGGACTTATAGTGATATTAATCATTTTGAATTTATACTTAATTATGCTTATAATATTCGATTTATATATTTGGACTCATTGACTGGTTTAAATCATTCCTCAATTGTGAATGTTTTATCGGTAAATCCGATGAAAAAATTGGAGGAATTGAGAGTTCTGTACAGCAGCGATATGAATATGAGAAATGTGGAATTGTTACTTGCCAGTTGTACCAATTTAAAGGTACTTTCAGAATTGGAAAGATGGCAGGGAATTACTATGGAGGAATTGGAGATTTTTCAAAAATATATTGTTAATCAAAATTTCGATTTGGATATACGACATAGTCTATCTTTTACTATTTTATTATAATATTTGTATCATTACGTATTTTCGTTTTTTAATAAATTTTCGGAAAATTTATATTTGATTTCGGTTTTTAGAAATTTTAAAAAACTTAAATTTTACGAATTTACAAAGGTGCAAATTTGCTGTTTTAATATTTTCAATTTAAACTTTATACAAATTTTAAATACAAATTGAAATAACTGAAATTAACCACCCTCGATTTTTGGAACGAAGTTCCCTTTCGGGCGTTACGACGAGTTACGACTGAGGCTAGGAGCTAGCCAAAAAAAATTCAGACCAAAATTTGTCACGACACGACACACGCATGTTGTCTCTCTCTCTCTCTCTCTCTCTCATAGATAGATATACCTATCTTTATTTAAATAGGAAACCCTAATATACATAAATAAATACTAATAAAAGTACAATTAAAAAGACACTAATTTAAATTAAAAGAAAATACTGTAGAAAAAAAATAAGTACCTATAATAGTATTATATTATATTTCATCCTGTTTTTATAAATTAATAAATTCATAAACATTTTAAAAATAGTTCTTAACTTGACTAGTTAGGTACCTACGACAAATTACCTTAACTGTCAGTTACTGTCAAATATTTTAATTTTAAAATTTTGTATTAAATTGTTAATTCCTGTTTTAAATTAGATTAAAATAAAAAGTAATTCAGGTAGATGTATATCATCTAAACCTCTGGTATTGTATGAATGGATACTTTTGTTAAAAGAAACGAACTGTTGAAAATATTCAAGTGATAATGGATTTACTTTTTTCTATTTTGCTTTGATAGTGTAGTGTCGTGACTTTGTTAAGTTTATACAGGTTTTTGAAGATAATAAATAATAAAATAATACAAAATAATAACAATAATGAATCCTGACTGTGTTTTTTTTCTGTAAAAGTTCCGGAAATTGCTGATGGATTTAGGTAAGAAGAGATTTAATACAGACAATAATAAATGCTTATGTATGTATAAACACTCTGTTGTGTTTAAAAATTACAATTCCTTCACTAATTAATCGAAAGGAACTTCGTTCCATCCGGGTGTCCCTTGACACCTCTTACTTTTTTTTTAAATATATGAGGATGGTCGAAATACTTGCAGATCTCACTTTTTTTTTAATGTAGGCAGTGTCATAGGTTTTCCTTTTTGTTTAAATAAATGTACGAATTTTCTTGTATTTGTTCAAGATCAGTTAATTTTTGTTGAAAAAATCGAACAATTTGATAAATTACATGTTTTTTTGCACTTCAACGAAAATAATCAACAAAATATAATTGGATTATTATCTGAATATTTTGATGGTGGTTACAAAGCAATTACAAGATTTGAAAATTTTATTAGGTACTGTAAAAAAGAATGATTCTTATTATCACTTGACTTTAATTTTCTCCTAAAATTTTTCTAATTTCTTAATTTATTAATTCTTATTGTAAATTAAGTTTATATATTTCAATATTATATTTTATCAAATAAAAAACTGTTTCAATACATTTTTTTATTTTTTCCTAATTTTCCGATAATTTCAGATTTCTCAATCTTTATTACATTATACACTTTTTATCAAAATTATTGATTTATTTGTTTATTTTGTTATTTTCCGTATGATTTTATCTATTATCTCATATTTTAATGTTTTAACGTTTTTTCGTTTTATTTTGTATTTAGTATTTCAAGTTTCTTAAATTTGTTATATTTATAAAAAAATAAAATAAGTAGGTATGTCAAATGACAAAATAGTCCTATTTAAGGCGTCTAATACTAAAAATTATAAATTTATTAAATATCAAAAATCTCATATTTGCAATATCAAATCTTAAAAAAATGACATAATAATATCAAATAACATATTTCAATCGTTAAATGTCAAAAAGTGGCATATCATTATGTGAAATGTGAAAATTAAAGTATTTAAAGCTTCAATTGGCAAAATAGTAATCAGAAATTCAAAAATTATATAAATAAGTAAGTAAAAAGTAAATGTTATCATATTTGCAGTGTCAAAAGTCAAAATTGTCTTATGCCAAAATTGTTATATTTACAGCGTTAACTGTCAAAAGTGACATATAAGTAGGTCAAATGTCAAAATTATCATATTTAAAGCGTCAAATGGCAAAAGTAGCTTGTTAATTATAAATTGTTATATAGATATTAAAAAAATGTAAAAATTGTTATTATGGTAACATCAAATGTCAAATATTAATATATAAGCATGTCAAAATTGATATATTTAATAATAATAATAATAATAATGTTTATTTGAAATTTGTACAAAGTAATTACAATTTAGGAAAAAGAAATAAATAAACATGAATGATCACAGAAGCTGCGTAAGACGTAGCTTATACAGCTTGTTCGTGATATATATGTCGTAGGGAATCGCCGTAATCCGTCATTCCCTGAAAAGTCTAGGCATTACAGGTACTGCCGGCAATCGCCGTACCTAATAGAATCATTATTATGGTGATTGACGGAAATTATCCGTCATTTCAGGGACTGACGCTAACGTTTTAGGCAAACGGTGTAACTTTCTGATTGATTGAAAATTACGGCGTTTGACGGTTGTATAGTCCGTCAATTCTTCAGTAAATTGCGGGGTTATTAATCCAGTCAACCTAGAGTACAAATAATATCAAAAAGGTAGAAAAAATATTAGGATATTATTGGGTGTGAGTATGATGTAGATTACGAAGAGCTTTGAAATGTTAGGGAGGGATGGAAAATTAAAGTTTTCAAGTAACGGACGACTGAAAAATACTTATTAGGTATGAGTGTGATGTTGATGATTACGAAGAGTCTGCAAATGTTAGGGAGGGATGGAAAATTATAGTTTTCAAGTAACGGAAGACTGAAAAAGACTTATTAGGTGTGAGTGTGATGTTGATGATTACGAAGAGTCTGCAAATGTTGGAAAGGGATGGAAAATGGATTTTTAAGTAACGGAAAACTGAAAAAGACTTATTGGGTGTGAGTTTGATGTTGATATTTCGAAGAGTTTGCAAATGTTGGGAAGGTATTTTCACATTTTGTGAAGTGATGGAAATGGGTAATCGAAGGCTTATTGGATATGGGTTTTATGTTTGGTCACGAAAGAGTTAGAAATTTTAAACTTTTGGGAAGGGATGGAATTATCAAGTAACTGAACACTTTTTGGCTGTGCTTTCTTTGATTTTAATTATTTGCCAATACATATAAAGTATTCAAATAATATTGGCAAATTTTGCTAGCAGTTCGCCAACAGTTGGAATACTTCGCCAATGATGGGCCGGCTGAAGTGTGTTTGCTGGGGAGTGGAGTAATTTTTTTAGTTATTTATTGTTTATATAATAAACTTAAATAAAAAATATAATATTTCAAAGACTTGAATGGATTATAGAAAAACATGTAAATAGATTATAACTAGGCATATTTTTTTAGCTTATCTTTAGGCACAATTTTTACCCATTTGAACACAAAAAAGTTAAACCTAAGTTTTCGCAAATTACTTTCTAGAGTTATTGGAACGAAGTTCCCTTTCGCGCGTTACGAACAGTTACGCTGACGCTAGGAGCTAGCCTAAAAAAATTCATACCAAAATTTGTCACGACACTATGCACCGACACAATGCACTGACACACGCATTTTCTCTCTCTCACAGACCAAAAAATAAATAACTCTCTCTCCCTCCCTCTCTCTCATAGATAGATATAATACAATGCATAGAAAAGTGTGACGTCAGCTATGGGAGGAGCTTACAAATCTTTCTATTTCTAAACAAAACACAAAACTACAAAACATATTTGCATTGAAAATGCCATAAAAGATTTTTCTATTACTTGTAGTGGTTTCTAATCAAAAATCTTAACGTTTTCCGGACACTTTTCATACGACCTATTGTATCCAATTTGTGATAGTGAATAAACATTGAAAGTTAGTGTAAGTGTTTGAATTTTATATGCATTTTAGTGGAATTGAGGTTATGTTTTGTTTCAAAGTTTATAAATTTTATTATGGTAATCTTGTAAATAATTATGTATTCTTTAACTATTAAATAGTATTCTGTTGCAGTAAAAATGGTGATGTGTTTCGTTCCCAATTGCAAACATTATAGCGAGCAGAAAAACTGCAATTTTTATACTTTTTTTTTCTATTTTGCTTTGAACAGTGTAGTAGTGTCGCGACTTTGTTAAGTTTTACAGGTTTTTTCCTGACAATGTTTCTGCACAAGTTCCGGATATTGTTGATAGAGTTAGGTAAGTAGAGATTTTATACAGACGATAATAAATGCTTATGTATATACAAACTCTCTGTTGTGTTTACAAATTACAATTCCTTCACTAATTAATCGAAAGGAACTTCGTTCCATCCGGGTGTCCTTTGACACCTCTCACTTTTTTTTTATTTATGTTTTTGTTTTTTTTTTAAATTATCACCTCATCGATGACTAGGTTGACTGGACTATATTACATCGGAATGATCCCGCCCTACATTTGTTTATATAATTGGTTAGGTTGTCCTCACTCATTTCATCGTAATCCCACAGTTTTTTGGCTTCTTTATTGTCCAGAAAATATTGATTCACTTTCTCATAAAATGTACTCTTGTGGCTCTCCATTTTACTGCATAAAATGATGAAAAAAACACTACTTTTAAGCCAGCACAAACAGCACTAACTTCATGATACGAATTCTGGATTGACTAAACATGCATCCGGCCGTCGCTGTAAAATTCAATCATTCGGGCGGTTACACCGTTTGCCTAAATGTTTAAACTTCAGTCCCTGAAATGACGGATTATTTCAGTCAAACAGCGGAATAATGATTCTATTACGGCGATTGCCGGCAGTACCTGTAATGCCTAGGCTTTTCAGGGAATGACGGATTGCGGCGATTGCCTACGACGTATACATAAATACAAACTATTAGACAGATAAATTCATATACATACATAAAAAAACCCGGAGAAGAGGTAAATACCCTAGACACCAAGTGCCGCGGAGACTTTCGGAATCGTGATATTCGTGTTCAGCGACTCCAAAAACTCCGAGTATATAAATTGAACCCATTTTCAGCAATACTTACCGAGTTGTAAGTTTTCTCTCTATTGTCTGTTCGGAATGCATTTTTCGGATGCAGAAATGCAATTTCCCATTTTGACATTATAAAAAATAGCGACAAAAAAACACATTCCGATTTATCTTACGTTACAAAATTCGGAGGTTTTGGTGCTTTATTTCCTCGACTATTCATAAAAACTCTGTTTATGTAGCCGACAACCTTAAAAGCATAGAGCAGAATATACTGCAACCATGTGACGGTATTTTAGACTACAATACAATACTTATTACTGAATATTATTATTAATATAAAATGCTGAACTTTATATATGTATACTTACGTGACAGAATTATAAAATAAGCTGTCAAATAATCATGTGGTCCGTCACTATGATATTCATACTTAGTTCAGACTGTTTTTTGCATATATGTAATACTTCTATATGAACAGTTTCTATAAGTGAAAGGTGTTCCGACGAAGTAAAACAGATAGTGTATCGTTTGCTTTCTCTTCCGAGCACATCAGTCAATTCTGCGCATTTTAGAGACTTTTCAAGCATGAGCAGTTTGGATAAAAGGTCTCGAACGAGAGAGAAAAAAATATATAGTAGGCACAGTAATGTTGGGACGTTCTTTCCCGTACCAACTGTCCATATAGAAGTATTACATATATGATTTTTTGTATATCTATCCCTTTTCAATGTACTGAATGTTGAAACGGTATTCAAAGGACTTATAGTTATGACTAATAACATGTGATAAATATTTTATCTTTGTTTTTACCGAACAATATACCTTATAAGTGTGTCTGTCTCTCTCTTACTCACACCATTACATATGTAATGATTTTTCCCATTTAACTGTACACAAATCTTTTCCACCGAGTGCACGAATAGAAGTATAACTTCAATAAATCTTTCTGTCATGACATCTACATTGTTGTTTATATTAGTTACATTCCAATTTAATTGTTTTAAATCATGTCTTAAATTGGGATAATTAACAAATTTTTTATATATATTTGGGTTTGATTTATTTTGTGTCAATGAATTATTTAATACAAGTATTATTGGATCGTGATCTTTTTCGTTATACCTAAGAATATAAGAATTTATTTTACTAAATATAGGACCATTGCATTTGACATAGAAATGATCTAAACATGATCCACTTACTCGCCTAGTTATGTTATTCTTAATATATATAAATTACGTGTCACGTTGTTTGTCCGCAATGGACTCCTAAACTACTAAACCGATTTTAATCAAATTTGCACACCGTGTGCAGTTTGATCCAACTTGAAAGATAGGATAGCTTACATTTTAATTTATACTCGCAATATTATTTTATTGCAAATTATTTGTTTATTAAATTGTTATTATATTAAATATGATATTATCATTTTGAAAGTCTTCATGTAAGGTCTTGGTAGCTAATTTGGATCAGCGGCTGATTATGACATTTCGGTTGGGTTATCGTAATGGGATCGATTAAGCCAGAGGGAAGTCTTTTTTTGTTTTTTTTTTGTTTTTACATGTGAAAACAGTAATTATTATTTTAATTTTAACTGTTAATAAAATAAACTATTTTAGAAAGTTTTTAGATACAACTACCCTTGATTTTGTTAACAAGGAAACAATCCTCTCTATGATCAATCACAGCGTTGTATGACTTAATATTTTTGCAATATCAAGGATGCTGTGCATTGTTGAGATGACACTTAAATTCAGTTTTAATTATTGAAAAGTTTTAACATAAAAAGTTGTGGTATGTGCTTTGAAACTATACAGTTTAATAAACTGGGCAACTATATGTTGCATGTTCACGTGTAGGGAAACCGTCGAATCTGTTTGTGTTAGCTAAAGACAGGTTAACCAAAAATATTGTGCACCGATTAGTACTAAATTAAATTGAAAATAAAAGTAATTATAATTTAAAATAATAAATATTATTGTTAAAGATTTAAGACTATCTGCCCTACCTACCTTATTCATTCATAAGTTAAAGTGTTACATGTTATTTACTTTGTAATGTCACCTAGGTGGTAGGGTAGTTTTGCCCTACATATTAATTTATTAGTTTATATTTTACTGTATTGTTATGTATTACATTTTACCAGGTCAAAGTCATTACGTTAGATCTCGGCACGTGTTTAAATAGTTTAATTTTTATTCTCACGTAGAATATGAATTGGCTTTAAAAGCAGGTTGTTGAGGTCAGACACCAGGAGTTTGTAGTCTGAGGTTGTCTGTAAGGGTCACCCTTTGGGGTGTAAACAAGCATGATGGTCCCCATGACTGATGTTCTCCTACTGTTCCTCTTAAATAGATTACTACAATGTAATATAACAAAAATCTTAGCCACAGCAACGCGTGGCCGGGTCAGCTAGTTAATATATGAAATATAACCAAAGGTACTTAATATGGTCTTATATTCGTTTACAAAGTCAACATCTTCTGCTAATATATTGTAACGGGATAACCGTAAAGGAAGGGACCTTAATTTGAAAGATTGTTATTGACAGTTGATTTTTAGAAGTTTCTAAAAATCAATTGACCATTTTAAATAATTTTTCTAGAAACTTCTAAACACACTAACTAGATTAAATAAAGTTGTATATAAGGGGATGCATGGGCAGTTCAAGTTCAAGTTCAAGTATTCACAAGAGTTCATTGTATTGTCAAGTAGTTAGACGTTATCCAGCAGAGTTCAGTGTATCTTAACAATTTTGTAAATAAATTGTGTAAAAAGTCCCCATAAGTGTTTCAAATTGGTGTCAGGTGTGGGGTGAAGATACAAGAATGCATGGAAAAAAGATAAATGAACTATTGGTGGCAGAGCTCAGAAGAGAGCTCGAAGAATTAGAGTTGGAAACTACTGGGAACAAATCCGTATTGATGAGAAGGCTCCGTGAATACTACCTAAATAATAATTTGGACCCTGACGCTGTGGAGTTCGAAGACCCAGTTCAAAAAGCAAATTCTGAACTAGCGCAACAACTTTCACTGCAACACGAGGAGCTATCACAAAGACTGACGAGCCAGCAAGAGGAGCTATCCAGTCAGATGAAGAGCCAGCAAGAGGAGCTATCCAGTCAGATGAAGAGCCAGCGTGAAGATATGTCCCAGCTGTCGCAACGAATGACGAGCCAACAAGAAGAACAAACTTAACAACTTTCCCGGCTGCAAGAAGAGCTATCAGGACAAATGACGAGCCAGCAAGAAGAGCAAACTCAACAACTTTCCCGGCTGCAAGAGGAGCTATCAGGACGAATGACGAACCAACAAGAGGAGCTATCCAGTCAGATAAGAAGCCAGCGCGAAGAGGTGTCCCAGCTATCACAACGGATGTCTACCCTACCAGAAGAGTTATCCAGTTCCTCCTCCCAGCAAATATCACATCTTCGTGACGAGCAAAATCAGCAAGTGGCCAACTTGAATCAGCAAGTGGACAACTTGAATCAGCAAGTGGACAACATGAATCAGCAAGTTGCCAACTTCAGAGACGAGATCAACCAGCAAATGCAATCCGAGATAGAAAAACTTAAACGAGAACTGGAAGCTTGTCTACAAAACCAAACCATCCATCACGGCGACGGAGATGCAGGAAGGATGGAAACCTGCCACGCAGACGTCGAACGACAAAGAAGCGAGGAGACGACCCATGTACGAACGACGATGAAACCGCCGACCTTCGACGGGAAGACTTCCTGGCCAAATTACCTGAAACAATTCGACGCAGCGGCCAGAGCTAATGGATGGTCATCCCAGGAGAAGGCATTGTCCCTAACCGTAGTTTTGCGAGGCGAAGCTTTAGACTTTAGACGTCTTGCAATCATTGACACCGGATGAAGCTGACAACTTCGAGTTATTGGTGAATCGTCTAGAGATGCGTTATGGTCAAACTCATCTACAACCGGTGTACCGAATGCAGTTAAAGAGTCGAAAACAGAAAAATGGAGAAACTATCCAGGAATTTGAGGCGGATGTAGCAAGAATGGTACGACTTGCGTATTCAAATGCAGCGGAGGATTTCCTGGAGTGCCTAGCAGTCCAAACCTTCACCGATGGTCTTCAAGACGTCGAGTTGCAGCGCGCTGTACGGTTGGCGCGGCCGAAGACTCTTGTGGACGCCTTGACCATTGCCCTGGAGTTTGAGGCGGCGACGGAGGCCTCACGTGGAGTTGCTCGACTAAGGGAAGTCACCGGTAACTACGACCATGCTGTTCATTCCGTTAGCGACGTTAAAGCGGTAGTAGAGAGGTTAATGAAGTTATCTCCAAAAAGAAGGCGCCCAGTGAGATGCTGGAACTGCGGAGAACTAGGCCATATAAGAAATACTTGCCCCCATAAAGAAAAATCTCCTGCTGAAGTACCCCAGCAGCAGGAAAACTTTAAACGGGTCGACTCCTGGAGGGCGACTTCGACCCCAAACATTTCCGAAGGCCCTCACACCATTAAATTGGCAACCCTGCGACATCACGTGGACAGCTTATATGTAGATGGCCTCATTGATGGGAAGAATATTAGCATGCTGGTAGACACTGGAGCTACGAAAACTATCGTCCGACCAACCATCATTATGCGAAATAAGATGTTGCCTACCAGTTGGAGACTGTTTACCGCTACCGGAGAATCTGCTAGAGTCTACGGTGAGATACAAGCGACGGTACAGTTTGGTTCAACCTCTCTTGTTCACTCGGTGCTGGTCGCTGACGTTGATGAAGATGTTGTTCTGGGCATGGACGTTATGCTCCACTGTGGTTTTCATTTGGATCTTCGCCGACGTATCCTTCGTACTGATAATGAGGAAATATTCCTGCACCGAAAACGAGTTGACAATGCCTCGGTTAAGCTAATCAATGATATCGAACTTCCGGCGAGCTGCGAATGTGTCGTAACAGCGCGGTTGGATGGACTGGAGCCAGATGGTGCCCCAGCCATGATAGAGCCGAAGAACCATGACCATGAATTGGGAAAAGGACTCCTTGTGGGTAATACTCTTGTTAGATCCGCCAAAGAGGTACCCATCAGAGTTATTAACTTGAACGATCATCCAGTTATTCTCCGAAAGGACACGGAAATGGGAAGTTTAGAACCGGTAATGGCCATAATTCACAAGATAAACGTTACGGAAACAGATGAGACCAACGAAATTGAACAATTAATGACAAAATTAGACCCCTCTTTGTCAAAATTAGAAAAGAAACAGGTAAGAGATCTACTTTACCGTTATAAACCTGTATTTGGTTCTAAAAGTAAACTGGGAAGAACTGATGTTGTACAACATAGAATTGACACTGGTGATGCCGTCCGATTCGACAGGTACCCCGAATGATGCCTCAAGTTAAAAAGGAAGAAGCAGACAGAGCCCTTAAAGAAATGATTCAAAATGGCATAGTCGAACCATCCAGTAGTCCGTGGGCTTCTCCCGTGGTATTAGTGAGAAAGAAAGACGGATCAATGCGGTTTTGTGTCGACTATCGAAAGCTAAATGATGTCACTAAGAAGGACAGTTATCCTCTGCCAAGGATTGATGATGCCCTCGACGCTTTGGCGGGTTCTACTCTGTTTTCTACCTTGGACCTTAAAAGCGGATACTGGCAAGTTAAAATGAATCCTGCAGACAAAGAAAAGACTGCCTTTACCAGTGGATCAGGGTTATGGCAATTCACGGTCCTTCCATTTGGCCTCTGTAATGCTCCTGCGACGTTTGAACGACTAATGGAGAATATCCTGCGGGGTTTGTCATGGGAAACTTGTCTAGTTTATCTAGACGACATCATCATAATGGGTAAGACCTTTAAGGAATATTTATCTAACCTGGAAGAAGTTTTTAAAAGATTACAGAACGCTAATCTAACATTGAATGTTAAGAAATGCCACTTGTTCCAGAGACAGGTCAACTATTTAGGACATAACGTAAGCAAGGATGGCGTTGCTGTTGACCCCGCTAAGATACAAGCCGTTCAGGAATGGCCAATCCCTGTCGACAAACATCAGCTCCGGAGTTTCTTGGGTCTTTGTTCCTATTACCGACGATATGTCAAGAATTTTGGAGACATCGCCACGTTTGACAGAACAAGATAAGTCCTTCTGTTGGGATCAGGAATGTCAAGAGGCGTTTAAAATATTGAAGAAATAGCTTACGTCAGCACCTGTTCTTGCTTATCCACTTCCTGATGGTAAGCTTATTCTGGACACCGACGCCAGCAATGTGGGAATTAGAGCCGTCTTGTCACAGCTACAAGACGGTAAGGAAAGAGTGGTTGGTTACTTCAGCAAAACTTTATCGAAAGCTGAAAAGAACTACTGTGTAACTCGGAGGGAACTGTTAGCCGTTGTAAAATCCGTCGAACACTTTTATAAATATCTGTATGGCAGAAAATTCCTGATCAGAACAGACCATGCTAGTTTAAAGTGGTTACTTAGCTTTAGGAACCCAGAAGGACAGATAGCAAGATGGCTCGAAAAACTGCAGGAATATGATGTTGAAATCGAGCACAGACCTGGAACCAGACATCGTAATGCTGATGCACTTTCCAGAAGACCATGTCGACCTGATTGCCCCCATTGTACCCGTATGGAGCAGAACGAGGAAAAACTTGCCCTAGTTAAGGTTGTGCCAGAAGACGAGAGCTCTATGCTGGAGGAGCAACAAGAAAACGATCCCGTTCTGAGAAAGATTCGGAAGTGGAAGAGAAAGGACCGTCGTCCGTTGTGGAGAGAGATATCCTCATCCTCTCCTGCTTTAAAAGCATACTGGTCCCAATGGAACTCTTTAATTTTGGACGGAGGGCTCGTTAAAAGACTTGTAGAAAATTCCGAGGGCACAGAAGCAAGGAAACAAATAGTGGTCCCAAGAAATGCTGTACCGGAAATTTTAATACAGATGCATAATGATAGTTCTGGAGGACATCTGGGTATCACGAAAATGCTGCAAAAGATCCGAGATAGATTTTACTGGGTAAATTGCACTAATGATGTTAAAGATTGGTGTCGTAAATGCACTACATGTGCTGCCAGTAACGGTCCGCACCGAAAACCTAAGGCGGAAATGCAGCAATACCTGGTTGGAAGTCCTTTTGAAAGAATCGCAGTAGATGTATTAGGGCCACTTCTACAGACCGATGTAGGAAACAAGTACATCTTTGTTGTAATGGACTACTTCACTAAATGGGTTGAAGCATATGCAGTTCCCAATCAGGAAGCCACCACTTTAGCAGATATATTGGTTGAAGAATTCGTAAGCCGATTTGGGGTACCACTAGAATTACATTCAGACCAAGGAAGAAATTTTGAGAGCAAGCTGTTTCAAGAAGTTTGCCAAAGATTAGGCATCCACAAAACGAGAACCACAGCGATGCACCCTCAGTCTGGTGGAATGGTGGAACGAATGAACCGGACTATAACCAACTATCTGTCAAAAGTGGTGTCAGATTGTCAGAGGGATTGGGATCGACATATTCCACTATTTCTAATGGCAATTCGATCGGCCATCAACGAATCAACTGGCCAAACGCCTGCGAAGGTCCTGTTCGGTAGAGAAATGAGGCTACCATGTGACTTGGTGTTTGGTTGTAAACCTGGTGAAGAAATGGCCCGTGAACAATATGTCGCCGACCTTCAGAATCGAATGGAGAATATACACAACCTGGTGCGTTGAAAACTACAATTATCTAGTGATCGGATGAAGAGGTACTATGACACACGGACAATGGAAAAGAGTTACCAAGTTGGAGATTTAGTCTGGCTCTATAACCCCCGACGGCGTCGAGGTATTTGTCCCAAATTACAGAAGAACTGGGAAGGTCCTTACACCATCAAAAAGAAGATTAACGATGTCATTTATCGGATCGTGAAAATTCCCAGAGGGAAACCCGTCGTCGTCCATCATGATCGTTTGATGGTTTGGCTGGCTCAGGGAGTGTGCGGGATTCCGATGTAGGAAATAACATTCAAGGAGGAATGAATCTAAGGAGGGGGCAGTGTAACGGGATAACCGTAAAGGAAGGGACCTTAATTTGAAAGATTGTTATTGACAGTTGATTTTTAGAAGTTTCTAAAAATCAACTGACCATTTTAAATAATTTTTCTAGAAAATTCTAGAAACTTCTAAACACACTAACTAGATTAAATAAAGTTCTATATAAGGGGATGCATGGGCAGTTAAGGTCAGTTCAAGTTCAAGTATTCACAAGTGTTCATTGTATTGTCAAGTAGTTAGACGTTATCCAGCAGAGTTCAGTGTATCTTAACAATTTTGTAAAAAGCCCCCATAAGTGTTTCAATATTAATATTTATGTCGCCAGTTATTACATGCGTTTTGCTTTTAGTCTTATTGATATAATCGTAAAGAGAGGAGATAACACGGGAGAGGAAATAGGAGATCTATAAATAGCTGTTAAAGTTATGTTTTCTTGTAAGTTTAAGATGGTAACTTCAATAGCTTTTGAATCACCTAGCGAAACTAGTGTGTATTCATAGTTATAACAATTTTTAAGGTATACAACAACGCCATCATTCTGGTTAAAACTGCTATTATAAATTACATTATAACCGCGCATATTAAACAAATTAGGTTCACATATAACAAAAGTTTCGGTGAAAACAATGATATCAAAATCACAATTTAAGTGTGTTAGTAGGAGGACTAGCTCATCAAAGTTTTTTTGGATACTCCTAATGTTTTTGTGAAATATTTTAAATTTCGAGATTTGAATGGAATTGGTATTAGTTTTATCTGCTTACTATTTAAGATAGTTGATTCTATTATTTTCACATCATAATTAGTAATATAGAGATCCATTTTGTGTGCAATGAAGACCTGATTTTTGGATTGAACGTACGTAAAATTTAATATTTAATATTTACTGCCAGATCGGGTTCTATTCTTTACACTTTCGGTGTGACGTTTCCCTTGTGGATCAGCTCCTCTTCTACTTGATGTTGCGGTAGGAGTCTTCTCAAATTTCTTTTCGTTCTTCTTGTCTGTCTGTAACTGATCTATGGAGGGTAGAGGTAAGGAGAACTGTCTCCGTGTATTGAATGTGTCCGTCAAAATGTGTTAAATAAGGGTGGCGCTACGATCGTAGTAGGGTACCATTTTAAAAAAAGCGCCATAATTTCTTAGAGTAGGATTAATAAATAAACAAGGAAAAAAAAATTCCGTTTTATTATGGCTCTCTTTTTAAAATAACCATAATATATAGGAAACATAAGATAATAATAAACTATATTAAATGAAATATTATTAATGATTATTTTCCAGCAATAAAGTGAATAAATATTAAAAAAATAAATTCATTACATAATATAAGGATAAATAGCACGATCGAAATGACAAAATAAAAACTAATTTGAAAAGTATGATAAGTATAATATATAAACTGATCCTCTTATTTTCCTTTGTTATTTTCTTCTTTTTTCCCTTGCTGTTGCTCTATATCAAAACGTTCAGTTGTACCTTTGTTTGTTCCTTGTGGGGTAGGTGTTGCAGGTGCGCTGTTTTGTTTCCTTGGAAATATATCGTCTTCTTCTTCGTCAGCTGCTTGTAGTTCAGCAGCGGTGAATGCTTTATTGTCCGCATAAAGTTTGTTGCCTTTAATGTAGGACCTTATATTGGGATTTTTTCTATATTTTTTTAGGTGTTGTCTTAATATATAGTTTTCTTTTCTTTGCACTTTAGTTAAGTTGTTTACAATTTTAATTTCGGTTCCTCTTAAATTGACTACACCTCTTTAAGATTTCTAGCTTTTTAAAGTAATATATAAATTCTATTTTAATTGGTTTTGTTTTTGAGGAATTTAGTTGGTAATAATTATTTATATCTTGAGGGACAATTTCAACACTTAAGTAGATTTTTTAGCTCCTTTTTTCTGTTTTCAAAAGTTTTCTGGTCGAGATTTAATCCCAAAATAAGAATATTGTTTTTTTTGTTTTCTCGTTCTAAGTATTCTACCTTTCTTTTTAGCTGTTCGTTTTCCTGTTCTGCTTTGGTTATTCTCCTTGATAAAGTTTTTAGGTTCATCAATAATCGGGTTTCACTGGCTTCAATGCTTTGTTTCAGTTCTTTTCTATTAATTAAAATATCTTCTCTTAATTTTTCTATTACTTCTACTATTTAAAAATTTTAGTAATTAATTATAATGATTTTATAGAAAACCCAAAATTATTTGGGACGACTATGGAGATTGATGGCTTTTTGTCCTATCAGTATTATTGCTTCTTGTAGGTGTATGTGTTTGGGTCGTCCAAAAACTGTTTCTGAAAGGAGTGTAAGGCAATTAATTCGAATTTGTAAGTCGGGAAGGAGAAATACACAACTGCAAGATGGAATAGAGAAACTGACATGAATGTTTCCAGAGAATGCTGTGGCAAATAGGTATATCCACAAGAGCGGTCTTAGCTTTTATAAGGTATGTTTGATAGGATCTTCTTTGCGGTATAAATTCTCTAATTTTTAACTTATACGTGTAGGCCAAAGAAGAACCATTGTTGACGGAAACTCAAAAAAGGAATCGTTACATTTGGGCCATATCAAAACTTTCGTGGACCAAACATCCATCTGGGGATTATATCTTTCAGCAGGACGGAGCCCCATGCAATACTGCTAAATCTAAAAAAAAAATGGATATGAGAACATACATTAAAGTTAGTTTTGTCTCATCCCTCTAGCAGCCCGGATCTTAATCCTATAGAGACACTGTGGCACAAAATGAAACAACACCTTAGAAATAATCCTCAGCGTACTTTACCACAACTACGGGCTAAATTGCTAGAAATATGGAATAGTTTCACTCCCAAATTCTGTGAAGGCCTATTGGGTACAATGCCTTCTAGAGATCAAGTTGTTATTCAAGCTAAGGACGACGTTACGCCTTATTAATTTTTCTTTAATTTCTCAAAAACCACAGGTTCCAATATTTAGTTGTCAGCATTTTTCGATCATCAGACAATTAATTAAATAGTAATCAACATAAATATGTAATTAAATCGTAAAAATAATTCCATATATCAAAGAAATATTGTTAATTTCATATTTACAATTAAAAAAAAAATCGAGTAAAAGAACTTGGTTAAATTGGCATTTTATTCGCAAAACAACTGCTTGTTCCAACATATAGTTGTCAGGGCTCGTAATTACGGCGATAACATTAAAATAAATCTCACCGAATATAGTCTGGTGGATTCCAATATTAAAACAATCCAATTAGATCGTTACAAGTGTTCGATTGGCTCCAAATAGAAATTTATCCACATTTATAGCTTGAAAATTTCTTGTTTAACTTTAACTAATTGTATTGAAGTAACTGTCTTAACCCTTTCAGTCATGTTGGGTACAAGTGTACCCATTGAAATAATGCTTGTATTATAACTACAGGAATCTTCAAATCAAATTAGTGTAACGAAATTTATATTTTCTAAGGACTATATTTATGCGTTTTATACATAGATGGCACCAAAAGTGTTTTACTCTTAACGAAATTTATTGTCATATGCAATATGGTGGCACCCGCGTTGGTACAAGGTAAGACTGCTTTTTATCTTGAAATATCATTCAAATACATGTCAATCACAGTTTATATTTCTGCGCAATGTTGAAAATAGTGTTAAATCTTACTAATTATAAATATATTTTCTTAAAAATTTCAGTTTCTCAAATTGATAACTGTCCCTCAAATTCGATGGGTACAATTGTACCCAAAGTGACTAAGTATTATTTTTAATTTCAGATTAAAATGAGTTCAAGAAAAGTTTTAACTGAGAAGGAACTACTGGAAGAGTTAGAAAAAGGGCTATCTGACATAGAAGGACTTGATAGTGATGACAGTGACTACGAAGAGGTCCAAGTAAGGCAGAGAGTTGGACAATTGATTGATGATATCTCAGAACATATAAACGAGGAGGATAATGTGGAAGAAATAGAGGACGAGGAGAATAATGTGGAAGAAATAGAGAATGAAGAAGAGGAATATAACTATGAAGACTTCATTACTTTGAAAAAAAACGTAAAATGGTTACAGAATGTGCAATATGTAACAAGACATTTACCCACTAAAATATCCCGGAATTCTAATGAAAACTGTTCTGAGCAATATCCAGTTACATATTTCCTGAGATATTTTCCAGAAAGTTTATTTGAAGATATATAATAGTTCAATACACAAATATGTACGCTTTGCAAAATGGAACTGAGAAATTTGTACCATGTAACCTGCAAGAAATAAAAGCTTTCTTTGGTCTTGGTATTCTAACAGGATGTCTAAAATTTCCAAGATTACGTATGTATTGGGATAAATCGTTAAAAGTTGACATTTTTACAGACACAATGACAATTAACCGTATGTTTAAACTTCGAACCCACATACATTGTGTTGACAATCTAGCACCCAGACAGAGCGACAAACTATGGAAAGTACGACCAATTTTTGAATCGGTTCTAAAGAGATGTAGAGAACTTCAGGTAGAAACAAATGTCTGCATCGATGAACAAATCATGCCCTTCAAAGGGAGATTGTTTATAAAACAATATATCAAAAACAAGCCTCATCCATGGGGAGTAAAGCTGTATTTGTTAGGTGGTGAAAGTGGACTGACTTATGATTTTCTAATCTATCAAGGCAGTACCACCGAAATAGAGCCTTCATTTCTGAAATATGGGCAGGGTGCAGGTGTCATATTACAATTATCAAAAAAACTCGAACCTAATAAACATATATTGTACTGTGACAATTATTTTACGAGCTATCATCTTCTACAAATTCTCAATCAAAAATCAATATTTCTTGCTGGTACTGCTAGGCTCAATAGGTTTTCTAAACCACCCCTAACTGACGTAAAGGATTTTTTGAAAAAAAAGAGAGGATCAACGGAACAAATTATCTCTACAGATGGAATTGTAGTAACCAGATGGTTAGATAACAAGCCAATGATTATGGTATCCAACTTTGTTGGTGTTGGGAAAGAAGACATTGTGAAACGCTGGGATAAAACAACAAAATCGTTCAGTGACTTAAATCGACCCGAAGTTATACAAAAGTACAATAGGTCTATGGGTGGCATAGATTTAGCAGATGCTCTCATTGCTTTGTACAGAACAAAAAGTCTGTGTAAAAAGTGGACTATTCGACTAATGTTTCATGCAGTTGACATGGCACTAACAAACTCCTGGTTGGAGTATAAACAAAACATGCATACCTTAGGAATTCCGAAAAAAGATATTATGGACCTTCTACATTTTAGGATGCAAGTTGGCGAATCGCTCATAAAAGTCAACTCTTGCAACAACCGAAAAAGGGGACGACCATCAAGTGGTACATCTAGTCCAGTAGTGCCAACAAAACGTCGAAACGTTGAAGTTAGACCTCTTACTCAAGTGCAATATGATAACATTGGACATTTTCCTGAGCATCCAGAGTTACCTTTACCATTAAGGTGCAAAAATCCTGGTTGTGGGGGAAAGTCAAGATGGAAATGCCAGAAGTGCAATATACATCTATGCCTTCAAAAGGAGAGAAATTGCTTTCTTGCCTTTCATCAGAAATAGTTTTTTCGATAATATTTATATTTGTTAAGTACTTTTGGGTACATATGTACCCATAATAAATTTTTCTACATATATATGCTATATTTATTTTAATGTATAAAGAGAGTTATTTCAACTCATTTAAGTACATTTAAACCAAAAAATATTTTTTTTCATGCGGAAAAAAAAGTCGGTACTGAAAGGGTTAAAACAAGAGGCTACAGTTGTACAAGTGCTTCTCTATTTATGGCCGCGCATCTTGCGTCGAGATAATTCGCACCAAGCACATATGATTTTACCAGCTGGCTATACAGTATTGCCTCGTCTAATTTTAATTCCCTAGGTTGACTATTTAATTGTTGCAATACAACACGGGGCGCAAAATTGTTTGATATAAAATGGAGAGGTGTTAAATCTGAGAGTTTATAAACCACTTTTTGTCATTATATTTGTTCATTTTGTGACTTCGCATAGTTCTCTTGAAATAATGCTTAATTTGTTTGGGTCAACGCTATTTCGGCAGGCTGTAAGCCATCGCTTGTTGTGAGTACAATTCTTTACTTTTCGATGTCTTCGTTACTTCATTACTTGTTTCCGATAAAAGAGCTCACTCATCTTAGAGCATAAAACGTGAGTATATGACAACAAACGAGACGAATGGACTTAAAATCAATTTGCAGGACCAAGTGCTTCCAGTTGTCCAAAACTTTAAATATTTAGGTTCAGTGCTAGAAAATAATTGATGTATAACTTTGAAATCTGGTCAATAACGAAAGATGTTCGAAGTAGTGAAGATAAAGATGATACGTTTGATCTGTGCATTAACAAGGAAGGAAGAGATGAAGTGAAAGTGTGACAGTTGAGCAAGAAAATCCAGGAAAATAGTTTGAGATGGTTTGGTCATGTAAGAGAAAGGGATGAGAATTATCTTGTAACCTTCTTAAACGGAAGATGTTTAAAGCTCATAATTGCGAACGGCACTCAGTTGGTTGGAGGAGAGCGAGCATGGGTTTGTTCTAGCTAAATCAAAAATTATATAAGTAGATGTTAAAAATTTTGTATTGAATAGTAAAAAAAGAAAAGGAAAGTGAAAAGAAAATGAAGCGCCACTTATTTTTTTTATTCTATAGATGGGAAAGATAAGAAACCCAGAAAAAAAGATAAACACAGAAATATATAATTTAGATAAGATAACCAAGCAGATTATTATCACTAAATCAGAAATAGCACACTTTTACTTAAAAAAAAATAGTAATACTTACATTACTTACCCTTTCTTACTTATCCTTATATATAGCTAGAATCAAAATTTGTTTTATAATATACTTTTTGATAATTTGTCAATTTTGTCAAATATGTCAAATTTGTCAAATATATCATATTTTCAATTTTGTTAATTTTGTCAAATTTGACAAATATGTCAATTTTGTCAAGTCAATTTTGTCAAATATGTCAATTTTGTCAAATTTGATAATTTTGTCAAATTTGACAATTTTGTCAAATATGTCAATTTTGTCAAATATGTCAATTTTCTCACATGTCAAATACGTCAAAATTTGTTAAAAATGTGAGAAAATTTGATGAAAAATGATAAAATTTGTCAAAAATTGTGAAATTTCTACAAAACTGTCAAATGTTAAACATGACAAATGACAAACATGTCAAATGTCAATATTTGTCAATTATCATCAGAAAATAAGTACATTTGTCAAAAATAACAATTTTGTATGATTTTAAAAATGTTTTTTTAAGATTTGTCAAAAATTGTTAAAAATATCAAATTTTGGAAATGTTAAATGTCAATTTTGAAAATGAAAAATGTCAAATGTCAAACTTTGTTTTTCTGATTTTCTAGTTTTTTCAAAAATTGTTAAAAATGTTACAAATCATAAATGTCAAAAAATGGTCAATGTCAAAAATGTCAATTGTCAAATTTGTCAAAAATCTTAGAAAAATGAGAAAATTTGTCAAAAAATATCAAAAAATAAGAAATTTTATGGAAAATCATCGAAATATGAGCAAATTTGTCATAAATAGCCAAAAATTTAGAAAATTTGACAAAAATCGTAGAAAAATTAGAAAATTTGTCAAAAATTATCAAAAAATGAGAAAATTTGTGGAAAATCATCGAAAATTAACAAATTTCTCAAAAATCATCAAAATTGAGAATTTGTTGAAAAATGAGAAAATTTCTCAAAAATCATCAAAAAATGTGAAAATTAGTTGAAAAATGAGAAAATTTGTGAAAAATCGTCGAAAAATGAGAAAGTTTGTTAAAAATCATCGAAAATTTAGAAAATTTGTCAAAAATCATCGAAAAATGACAAAATTTGTCAAAAATCATCAAAGAATGAGAAAATTTGTTAAAAAATAAGAAAATTTGTCAAAAATCGAAAATTTGTCAAAAATCATCGAAAAATGAGAAAATTTGTCAAAAATCATCAAAAAATTAGAAAATTTGTTGAAAAATGAGAAAATTTGTCAAAAATCGTAGAAAAATGTGAAAATTTGTCAAAAATTATCAAAAAATGAGAAAATTTGTGGAAAATTATCGAAAATTGAGAAAATTTCTCAAAAATCATCAAAAAATGTGAAAATCGTCGAAAAATGAGAAAATTTGTGAAAAATCGTCGAGTAATGAGAAAATATGTAAAAAAATGAAACATTTGATAAAGAAATTTCCAAAAATAAACTTTTTTTACAAAAATTTACAAAATTTCAATAACTTTTTACGATATTTGACAGAAAAATACAAAATTTTCAAATTTTCCAAATTGTCAACGCTTTTTTTTTACGATTTTCAAGAATTTTTCAAAATTTCAACAATTTTTTAAGATTTTCAACACAAATTTTTAAAATTTAAAATTTTGTTACTTTTTTTAATTATAAGATTAACAGATAATATTGATAAGAGCAACACACTCCAGAAAGGAAAAAAAATTCTCTATTAAAAATATAAACAGTATTTATTTATTTGTAGAATAATAAAATAACAGGACAAAAAGCAAATAAAGAAAAAATGGAATTAAACTTTTGTGTATTAACTACATTTAATGGGTTTTTTATTTTAATTTACCTTTTTGTGTAAAATATTTTAAACAAAGGATCCCGCAAAAAATCAATGGAAAGTATTTCCCGTTAAATTGTTTGAAATTTTGTGACTAGATAGTTCTAAGTGAGTAAATGGGCACCAAGCTTAAAAATGTATGTATGCTTAAAAATAGACAATTTAAATGACCCTCAACCGTGATAACGTATTCAAAATCAGCAAACACAAAAACCACATGCTATCCTAGGATTTTTGAGAAAAATTTACTAGTGAGATCTAGAAATACTCAGTATATTAAATGTTGATCTGCTCAGTAAATCACTATTTTGGTAAATCTACAAACCTCTATATCTCAAAAATTGACCATTTTTAAGCTTGATGCCCATTGAGACTTCTTCTACTCACAAAGAGCTATTTATTCACAAAAGTTCAAACAATTTGACGAGAAGTACTTTTACATTGATTTTATACGGGATCCATCACATTTGAAAGTTTTTTCACCATTTTTAAATCACCGAAATCTATGAAATATTTTTATCAAATTTTATATTTAAAAATCTTTTCGTCAGTGTGAGTTTTAATATGAGTTTTTAAGTGACTGGATTGTGTGAAACATTTTGAACAAAATTTACATTTAAAAGGTTTTTCACCAGTGTGAGTTCTAATATGAGTTTTTAAAGTACTAGATTGTGTGAAACATTTTGAACAAAATTTACATTTGAAAGGTTTTTCACCAGTGTGAGTTCGAATATGCCCATTTAAATTAATGGATTTTGTGAAACATTTTGAACAAAATTTACATTTGAATGGTTTCTCGTCAGTGTGAGTTCTAATATGCCTATTTAAACTACAGGATGTTGTGAAACATTTTGAACAAATTTTACAATTAAAACGTTTTTTGCCAGTTTATGTTCTAATATATTTTTGCAAATCACTTTGTTGTGTGAAACTGTCCGCCCTTATCTGTTTGTTTAAATTAATATGATCTTGTCGGTTAATATGCTTTGTGCCAGAATTATTCCTTTTTAAGTTGACAGATTTTTTCGAATTAATAAAAAAGTGGTAAATATAAAAATGGTTTAAAAATAACAATTTATCATAGAAAAATTTTCCACAAGATGAACATGTTCCATAGAATTTTCCAAAGTAAGGTTGCCATTTTTTTGCCGCTGATAGGAAACCTGAAAACATATAAACACACATTATGATAAATGATGACACAATTAGCAGTAATAAAAGCAAATACTAAATCCTAAATGCTTAGAGAAAATATTATTGGATTTTTTTATTGAAGAAATTTATTTAAACACTAACTATAGTAGAGAGACGAATTAGTTGAGACCAGTGATGTTAAAATTACTTTAAAATATGTAATTAATTACAATTACAATTACTTTGGTCAAATTGTAATTAATTACAATTACAAAATTTGCAATTGTAATTAATTACAATTACAAAATTGGAAATGTAATTAATTACAATTATATAATTACACGCTGTGGTGCAATTTTAATTAATTAGTTAGGTACGTCTTCCTTTCAGGTAGAAAATTCGAAAATGTTTTAAAACAATATATTACTCCTATACCTAGTTGTTTTAAAAATAAAACATTGTTTTTCAATTGATATAATTTTTAGTACATATTACCTCAAAATTCAGATACCTACATCTTTCATGTTAGTAATTATCCTACTTATTTATTATATACAACTAATATTATAATAACAATAACTTATATTTATAAACTACTATTATGTTTTAAAAATAATAATTTTTCGAAATGGTCGTCAGACGATTTATTTCGTCTAGCCGTCAAAACTTGACCACCGGAACTACACATTCGCTCAACAGGAGCGGATAAAGGTAACATGACATTATATTTTTTAAAAATCTTAAACACAGTAGGATAATCTTTTATAGATATTAATTTTTTATTTGGAGAGTTCAAATGCAAGAAATTCTATATTTGAGGCATTTTCGTCAATATTATTACGTAGCTCCGGAGTGGAACGTTGAACTGAATTTCTTGCAAACCCTTCTTTCGAAAAGTATGGTTTTTCCAGTTTACTTTTAAAAATATCATTAACTTTTTCCTGGAAACAAGAAAATAATAGAAGAAATAATTCTTTTACAATATGCTTGGGTTTAAGTATTTATTTGTTTCAAAATCCCGAGAAATAATATTTCTTATCGTAGCTCGCCGATCTGGTTATCGCTTGTATTGTATTCTATTACCTGGTTTGGATTTTTTCACGTACCTATCCTATAAGCTATTGAAAATATTAAAATATTAAAAGTATTCATTTCATCGAATGTAATTGAAATGTAATTGTAATTGTACAGTAACGAGTAATTGAATTACAAATGAATTACAGTTGAGTAGAAAGTAATTAATTACCGTACCAATTACAATAAAAGTAATTTAATTACTTTTTAAAGTAATTGTAATTAATTACTTAACAACACTGGTTGAGACTAACTTTATTATCTACGATTCAGCCCATCTTTAAGCAACACATTTTTGCTATTTTTACAATTTACTCGAAATTGAAGGTGTACGGCTCACAAAATTTGTTTTACTTCCATATCTGATGTCCAAATTTTTTTTCCACCGCTTCGGTGTGCTTAATGCACTTCTTCCAAAGTGTCCTTTGTAACATGATGAATTGCTTTTTCAAATAATTTTTGTAAATCAGTTATTTTAAATGTTGTGTTGTTTCGAGCGATCTCGTTATTAACTCTATGGGATTTAATTCGCAGTGCTAAGGAGGTAGTATTAGGATAGTAAATCCTTGCTTTTTGGTCATTTCATCGACTATTGTTTTCTGGTTGTTCTTTTTATGTTCTCTTACAATAGCCAAAACTTCTATTTTCAACACGGTATCCTCGAACGAAATATTTTTGGATTTTAACCAAGCGAGGATATCTCATTTTCTCAAGGTCGTACATGGAATCTTCTCAATTTTTCGAGTATGATACCATGCGTTTTCCATAAATATTATCGATCTAGGATTCAAAAGCTACAAAGTAGTTTGGAACCAATCTTCAAAAACGTCCGACTTCAAAGGGTCGAAATAGATGCCGGTAAGTGGAGTCGAATGTACAAACACCTTTGTTTTGTGTGCTGCTGTTATCATCTTCCGAAATCTTTGTTTCTCCGATTTATCATTCTTCCGAATTGGAAATCAATTTTGAATAGAGATGGCCAGAAGTACTTGCAAGAAATTCCAAAGGGTTTTTACCAATACTGAATTTGACCTCAACCTACAATTCTGATTTGCAAAATGTTAGGTGTGGTCAGTGTTGCTCTATGGAATGGAGTGCTGGACATTAAAAGTAAAATCCATGAACAGACTTGAAGTATTTGAAATATGGATATACAGGCAAATACTAAAAGTCCCATGGACAGCTGAAAAAACAAACGAGGAAATACTACGAACAGTTAACAGAGATCGCGAATTACTAAATACCATCAATCAAATTCATGAAATATTGGAAAATAAATGAATAACACGTTAGAGCCAAAATATTTTGAAATGTTGAAGTCATTTTTCGAAATATGTTAATTTTCTATATCAACCTAATGGCTTCATAATTATACTTTTTATGAGGATATTAATTACACAAAGACTTACGTTTTTTAGAAGTTGGATCCTTTTTCCTGGAATATCTTTTGATGCGTCGCTGTGAATGTAATTCTTTATCAAAATCTTGAAATTCGATTTTAAAATCCGGTAAATCGCAAATTGAATGCAATAGTTCTTTTTTACACTCAAATTCAAAATTAGTGTCAAGAGTACTTTTATCATCTTCACTACTTTTAGTAGAATTATCCACTCTTACGAATTGTTGCAAATTTTCGTATTCGAATTTAGGTTCTTTCTTAAAGATATTTTTGTATGGCTGTCCTTGAACTGAAATCAAAAATAAATAAATGTAAGGTTGTCGCGTTTTCTGAGAAAATTTGATGCCGGAGACAAAAATTTTCAACAGCAAAATTGTGTGTAATAAAAAGATCTTTATTTTTGTTAAGGGTACTTTTCAAGATAACCTCAAAATTATCAAGAAATTTGCAAATTTTCCAAAAATTAACAAAATTTTCGTTTAACAATTTTCATTTTTGTAAAAATTAATAAATTATTATGAAACTTGGTGAAAAGATACCTTTATATATTATAAATAACCTATATACCCCTATATACATATAAAAAATGCACAAACTTACGTTTTACTGTCTGTGGATTTTCATCAAAATTATGAATATCATTTCTACTAACAGAGAAATTAAATGGACGGTGTGTAACGTCTGTCTTAATTTCCATATCACTTTTTCTTTCTTGAATATCCTCATTTGAATCAACATTTTCGGTTTTTATAGTTTCTCTGTTTATTAATACAACATCACTTTTAGTTGGAGAAACTTCTTTTTCTCTACAACTTTCCGTTTTGATCTTACAAAGATCGAATTCATACAAGTTCTCGAATTCGAGTTTACATTCTTCAATATCAATTTCTTCAGTTTTAATATTGGATAACAAATCTTTAGAATTACTTTCAATTTTATTATTCATTAATGGATTTGATGTATCTTTGAAAACATCCATTTTATAATAATTTTCTGGTTGTAACAAACAACAGTAAAATTAATATGTAATTGTATGGTTAATTTCACTATAAGATCACTTTGCACTTTATAGACTATTTATAGATTGAACATTGAACACTACTTACAACATGAAGTACTCGTGTCGTGTGCAGGAAGCGGAAAACTTCTTCTGCTTGTGTTGACCTCTTATCTTTCGATATCCAGCCACTTCACTTGTACCTAGATCAGTATAAAATATTGCAAAACTCGTCTAAAACTCTAAAAAAGCAATGAAAAACTGTGTTAATAAGGCACTATAGATATAGATATTATCATCAGCCATTTTTTTTCCAATGTCACTCAATTCACGTGTCAGATCATAGACAAATTAAAGAGACGTGCAATCGTATTTTGTAGTGGTGAAAATGGGAACTAAACCAGCTGGTTGTTCGAAAAGCGAAAAAGTACTTATTTATAACGGTATAGTGACAGAGTAAGTACTAGTGGTTTTAGATTAAAATAAATTTAAGGTACTTTAAGCACAAAAAGGATATAAAAGTAAAGTTTTAAACATGGTTGCGCTGATGTCTGAATTTGTTGCCAACCTTATATTAGGCATCGACACATCTCTTCTAATATCTCTGGTTTTGTGGTTGACATTGGACAAAACATAGACAAAACATGGCTGGTGATAATACCTATGTTTATAGTGCCTGTATTAATTGTTAATGTATAATTCGTTCCAAAAGTGAGGTATGTCAAACCTATTAGGCAATTTTTCAATAATTTGATAAATATAATTAATGGGTCGATTCTGTGCACGTCTGTAAGCTAATCTGTAACTTTATTATTGTTAAAAGTAAGTAACTCTTTAATTAAAACAACAAATAACCAAATAAATAGTTTAGCGTGGTCAAAGTACACAAAATATTCGTAAAATGCTGCAAAAAGTACAAACCTTTTGGAAATTCAAATTTAGTTATTTAAGAGGATTGTGCTTAATATGAGAAAATGTTTACTAATTTAGGTGAGCAATTTTCCGGAAAAACATTGGTCGAAAATTTTTTTATTTGTTTTTTCACTCTAATTGTTTAAATAATAAAAATACAGAAAAATGTTTAAATCAAAAATTGTAGCTAATGCATTTACCTACAAAATTTGTCTCAAAGTTCTCTGATATTTTCATTAGTTTTTGAAATATACCAAATTTTTCTAATAGTATTTTTAAACATCATCAATTGTCAAGTTTTTAATTTTAAAATAGCAAATAAACAATGACCCGTAGAAAAAATTATTTTATACAAAATTTGCTATAAATGAAGGTATCTACAATTATATAAAAAAAATTTTTTTTGTAATAATTTTTTAATGAATTATCACCGATTTTCCACATAAAACTCTCCTAAAAAGTCGTTTTTTTTACTAATACTCTCTACTAAACATTGAGAAATTAAACAATTTAATTATAAAACATTGTGTACTTTAAAGATGATGGTTTAATCTAAAAAAATTATTTAAAACTTTTTTTTGTAACTAGATTTTCCGAAAAGATACATACGATTTTCCAAATGCTACCGTTGAAATAAGCAAATTCTCGAAGTTTCATTTATAATTTTAATTAGTATTTATGACGACGAATATTTTTCATTTATAAGGTATTGTTGTTGATCAATATGTTCAGAATATCCCGTGCTTTTTTTATCATTAAATTGGTTTTTCATGAAAATTCTAGCGATTTTCCACGTAAACCTTCTTTGACTATTATATATTCTTGCAATTTTTTGAATCAAAAAATTATAAAAATTAATAATAAAATTATTGCATGAGATAAGAATTAAGGACCATGATATAAATGAAAAAAATGTTTAGAAACTTTTTACTTTTGACATTTTCTTTTAAGGTAACACAGAATTTTCCTAAAAGCAAGCGTTACCTACTGCTCATACCCTTTTGGGAGTTTTATACTTCAGATTCAGCATTTCAGTGTTAATAATTATTGATTTTACCACGCAGTTTAATGAGTTATATATATATCCACTATTACTGTTTAATAAAAAATTTAATTTGTTAATAATAATTAAAAATTAAAAGGAATCTCAAGCAAATTTTCTCGTTAACTTGTTTTAAACCCCACTTTATTTCTACTATATTTTTATTAATAACAGCTTATTTTTTTACATTATTATTTTTTTTTTAATTTCACTTGATCCAATTGTCATTATTACTATTATTATTATTATTATTATTGTTATTATTATTATAATTTTAAATTTTTTTTATTAATTATTTATTAGGTGTGGGTAAAAAAAAATGAAGTGAATTTTGAATTTTAGAGTTTTTATTGATTAATCATATAGAAATAAATCATTATCATTCTTCTACAGAGTAAGAGCATGCGCGCTGGCTCACAGCGCGATGGCGCGGAGAAGCATTTGCCAGCGGCTTTTTCACCTGCTTTTTCACCTTCATTCGTACTCCCTTCTCTTTCGTACCTGACGCATAGGTGTGTTAATATGTATCGCGATTGCTTCTCTATACAATTATTATCAAGCTGGCAAAAATCTGAATAATCTTATAAGCACTGAAAAAAGTTATGCTAGATTTTCTAAAAGATGTCTGATTTTAGCACTTATCATAAATAATTGTCTATTATTTAAAAAATTTGATATTAAAAGAAAAACTGTATAATAGTTTTGAAAGTATATACTTCAAAGTATTTACAGATAAAGTTTCATTGAAATATATTAATTTGGAAAAAAGATATAATTAAATAAAGTTTGAAAAAAACGAGTGAAATTAGGCATGTAAAAAACAGAGATTTTTAAAAAGCATTTGTTTAAAAATTTAAACATTTTTCGCTTTGTTTTTGTGATAATAATGTTCAATGATCATTTGAAATCCTAAATTTAAAAGGAATTTTCGCTGCGACAATAATTAATTAAATAGGAAATATAATTGTTTATTGACGTTTTTCTGCTCGTTTTTTTATAAATAAATGGATTTTACAGTTAGAAAATTTATTTTTTAAACTTGAAAGTAATTTTTTTTTAAAGTTGAGGTCTTTCTCTACATTTTACATTACTTTGTCTGTTTTTTCAGTGCATCACAACCTTTAAATTATTAACTTTTAAATCAAGCCTTCAAGAAATTCGGCTCACGGGACGTTCGCGCGCACCCACGAATCGACTTCCGCTGAAATAATTATATCTCGTACACTTTTCAATTTACAGAAAAACTTTTTAGACAAATTTTGTAGATAATTGCATCAGCTACAAATTTTAATTAAAACTTTTTTCCGTATATTTATTATTTAAACAATTAGAGTGAAAAAACCAAAACAAAATTTTTCTCCCGACAATTTTCCGGAAAATTGCATACCTATTTTCGTAAAGAATTTTTCATATTAAGTACAACCCTTTTAAATACTCAAATGTGAAATTTCAAGAGGTTTGTCTTTTTTGTGAAGCTATATGTGTACTTTGACCACGCTAGTTACAAAATTTAAAAAATTAGTTAAATTAATATTATTTATATCTACCTATACTTTATTTTTATTACTTATAAATAGTAGTTCTGATTACTGCAATGTTGCCACATTGTATCGAATTAATTTAAATCACAGATTATAGGTTTTCGAAAACTCGCTATAACTCGCTTATTTATGAAGCGATTTTAAAAATTTAAATTGGATTTTATTGTAAATCAAATTGCTCATAATATGCGAATAAAATCGTTTTGATATCGTTTATATTTTACTTAAAAATCGTCATAACTTTGTTGTTTATTAAGATTTTTGAAATATTCAAATTGTATTGTTTTTAGAATTAAATTTGCAATAGTTTACAAAAAATCCCGTTTTGATACCTCTAACAATAAAAAACTTTATCGTCGATTGTTTTTCGAAAAATCGCTATAACTCGCTTATTTATGAAGCGATTTTAAAAATTTAAATTGGATTTTATTGTAAATCAAATTGCTCATAATATGCGAATAAAATCGTTTTGATATCGTTTATATTTTACTTAAAAATAGTCATAACTTTGTTGTTTATTAAGATTTTTGAAATATTCAAATTGTATTGTTTTTAGAATTAAATTTTCCATCTTTTACAAAAAATTTCAGTTTGATATCTCTAATAATAAAAAAGTTGATCGTCGATTGTTTTTCGAAAAATCGCTATAACTCACTCATTTATAAAGCGATTTTAAAAATTTAAATTGGATTTTATTGTAAATCAAATTGCTCATAATATGCAAATAAAATCGTTTTGATATCGTTTATATTTTACTTAAAAATCGTCATAACTTTGTTGTTTATTAGGATTTTTGAAAAATTCAAATTGTATTGTTTTTAGAATTAAATTTTCCATCTTTTACAAAAAATTTCAGTTTGATATCTCTAATAATAAAAAAGTTGATCGTCAATTGTTTTTCGAAAAATCGCTATAACTCGCTCATTTATGAAGCGATTTTAAAAATTTAAATTGGATTTTATTGTAGATCAAATTGCTCATAATATGCATATAAAATCGTTTTGATATCGTTTTTATTTTACTTAAAAATCGTCATAACTTTGTTGTTTATTAAGATTTTTGAAATATTCAAATTGTATTGTTTTTAGAATTAAATTTGCAATAGTTTACAAAAAATCCCGTTTTGATATCTCTAATAATAAAAAAGTTGATCGTCGATTGTTTTTCGAAAACTCGCTATAACTCGCTTATTTATGAAGCGATTTTAAAAATTTAAATTGGATTTTATTGTAAATCAAATTGCTCATAATATGCGAATAAAATCGTTTTGATATCGTTTATATTTTACTTAAAAATCGTCATAACTTTGTTGTTTATTAAGATTTTTGAAATATTCAAATTGTATTGTTTTTAGAATTAAATTTGCAATAGTTTACAAAAAATCCCGTTTTGATACCTCTAACAATAAAAAACTTTATCGTCGATTGTTTTTCGAAAAATCGCTATAACTCGCTTATTTATGAAGCGATTTTAAAAATTTAAATTGGATTTTATTGTAAATCAAATTGCTCATAATATGCGAATAAAATCGTTTTGATATCGTTTATATTTTACTTAAAAATAGTCATAACTTTGTTGTTTATTAAGATTTTTGAAATATTCAAATTGTATTGTTTTTAGAATTAAATTTTCCATCTTTTACAAAAAATTTCAGTTTGATATCTCTAATAATAAAAAAGTTGATCGTCGATTGTTTTTCGAAAAATCGCTATAACTCACTCATTTATAAAGCGATTTTAAAAATTTAAATTGGATTTTATTGTAAATCAAATTGCTCATAATATGCAAATAAAATCGTTTTGATATCGTTTATATTTTACTTAAAAATCGTCATAACTTTGTTGTTTATTAGGATTTTTGAAAAATTCAAATTGTATTGTTTTTAGAATTAAATTTTCCATCTTTTACAAAAAATTTCAGTTTGATATCTCTAATAATAAAAAAGTTGATCGTCAATTGTTTTTCGAAAAATCGCTATAACTCGCTCATTTATGAAGCGATTTTAAAAATTTAAATTGGATTTTATTGTAGATCAAATTGCTCATAATATGCATATAAAATCGTTTTGATATCGTTTTTATTTTACTTAAAAATCGTCATAACTTTGTTGTTTATTAGGATTTTTGAAAAATTCAAATTGTATTGTTTTTAGAATTAAATTTTCCATCTTTTACAAAAAATTTCAGTTTGATATCTCTAATAATAAAAAAGTTGATCGTCAATTGTTTTTCGAAAAATCGCTATAACTCGCTCATTTATGAAGCGATTTTAAAAATTTAAATTGGATTTTATTGTAGATCAAATTGCTCATAATATGCATATAAAATCGTTTTGATATCGTTTTTATTTTACTTAAAAATCGTCATAACTTTGTTGTTTATTAACATTTTTGAAAAAATCAAATTGTATTGATTTTAGAATTAAATTTGCAATAGTTTACAAAAAATCCCGTTTTGATACCTCTAACAATAAAAAACTTGATCGTCTATTGTTTTTCGAAAAATCGCTATAACTCGCTTATTTATGAAGCGATTTTAAAAATTTAAATTGGATTTTATTGTAAATCAAATTGCTCATAATATGCAAATAAAATCGTTTTGATATCGTCTTTATTTTACTTCAAAATCGTCATAACTTTGTTTATTAACATTTTTGAAAAATTCAAATTGTATTGTTTTTAGAATTAAATTTTCCATCTTTTACAAAAAATTTCAGTTTGATATCTCTAATAATAAAAAAGTTAATCGTCGATTGTTTTTCGAAAAATCGCTATAACTCGCTCATTTATGAAGCGATTTTAAAAATTTAAATTGGATTTTATTGTAAATCAAATTGCTCATAATATGCAAATAAAATCGTTTTGATATCGTCTTTATTTTACTTAAAAATTGTCATAACTTTGTTGTTTATTAACATTTTTGAAAAATTCAAATTGTATTGTTTTTAGAATTGAATTTCTAATAATTTGCAAAAAATCCTGTTCCAATATCTCTAATAATAAAATAGTTGACCGTCGATTGTTTTTCGAAAAATCGCTATTAGGTATAATTTTTGGATTAAGAAGATTATTGGAACATCACATTTAAAAAATTGTCAAATTTGTTGTGTCATATGTCGAAATCGTCATATTTGTAATGTCAAATGTTAAAATTATAAAAATAAAATTAGGCGAGTTACAGCGATTTTTTGAAAAAACACTCGAGCTATTTTCGAATGTTTGATATCTCGAAAATCGAAGAATATATTAAAATGCAGTTTTTGAGTTTGATAAAGAATTATGTACTGATACAGTGTAAAACCATTATATACTAAAATACAATTAAAATTTTTGTACAAACAAAACAACTTAACTTCAATTAAAAGACCACTTCAGAAATTAACAGAAAACATAATTCTTTAATTGATTTACTTACCAATTTTTGAATAGAACTTATTAACAATCTATTAAACAGAATTTTTTATCATTAACGACACGATTTAAAATTATTTTAAAAGATAACTGAAAATAAGGTAAAGTAAATTTTCAATATGGCCTACCCCTATTCACAATGATTCACACACGATAATATAATGGACTAGAAAAGTGTGACGTCAGATATGGGAGGAGCTTAAAAATGTTTCCAAACAAAACAAATTTGCATTGAAAAAGCCATAAGAGATTTTTCTATTACTTGTAGTGGTTCCTAATCAAAAATCTTAGCATTTTCCGGACACTTTTCATACGACTTAGTGTATCCAATTTATGATAGTGAATAAACATTGAAAGTTAGTGTAAGTGTTTATATTTTATATGCATTTTAGTGGAATTGAGGTTATGTTTTATTCAGAAGTTTATAAATTTTATTATGGTAATCTTGTGATTAATTATGTATTTTTTAACTATTACATATTATTCTGTTTGAGTAAAAATGGTGATGTGTTTTGTACCCAATTGCAAGCATTATAGCGAGCAGAAAAACTGCAATGATGTGGAAAGGAAGAAGTGGATTTCTTATCAAGTATATACGTATTTCGGTATTATAAATATAATAACAAATATTTGAAGATGTTATAAACAAGCAGGACAATTTATTACTGTATGTTATGGCTTTTTTGTTTGTGAGTTTCCTAAGTAGGTATGTTTGTTATTTTTTTAATTTTTATTTTAGAATTACTCTTAGGTAATAGATTATATAGGCTCTTGCCCTCTTGGTCACATAGAAAATAAAAACGAATATATTAAAATAGTATTTTTATTTACAAAAAATTTACCTTAATTTGGGAAAATAATGGTTTATATAAAAATCCTCTAAATACGTTAAATTCACTTCCCAATATAGATCTTTTTGAATTTCAACAATTATTATCTCTTTTAAGGTCCATATATACAAAAAACATTTTTCTCTTTTTAAAATATATAGATTTCCCTGAACGTGATAGTAATAATTATGATTCTGATTCATTACCAGTTCATTTTTTTCGTTGTAGTAACAAATGAACTTATTATTTTTGAATTTTTCTGAAAGCAAATCATTGCGAAATGCGTAGGGACATTTTACTTCCACAATAGCATTGTCACTTACTAATCCATCTGGACTTGCCCCTAATATACCAGAATTCTATAACCAAATTCCTGTTGGCATTACATCAATTCCTAGGGATGATTTTAATGCATCCAGACCATCTTTTTTGTGAGTTTTCCCCCACTGGATTGCTCTAGATTTCTTTATTGTTATCTACAATCATTAGAATATTAAATAATTATGCTAATAAACTTTAATTAAATGTTTTAGTTTAGATGAACTAAATAGACGAAAGTATCACCTCAAAATAAAAGGTGTACAAGCGGAACTTAAAAAAAGAATTTAAGACAATAATTATAAGCTAGTTATCCTTACCTCACAAATATAAGTTTCGTCTTTCATACTAGCATGTACAACCCCTTAAAGAGTCATAAAATTAGTATAGAAATGCATACTTTTAATATGGCCCTAATCCACTGCATTTTACCTCTTACTATCATTTTTTGGTAATATTTAATTTTGGGATCCTAGTGTTATGCGCATGACCACGTGAATTCAAAATGTATGTACTATTTCGAGCGCTGTTGTCAAATCTCGCATTCAAATTTACAGTGGACTTGGACAACTTGCGAATGTTTTAAACGAGCACTATTACCTACTACATACCAGTTTTTATTCTCTTTGCATGTTTTAAAAAAATTGCTTTATTTTATATAGGTATATTTGTTCTGATGGCCATAAAATATTAGAATCGATGAAATATTCAGTAAAATATAGATCATATAGAACGAAGAACAATGTTATTATTGTGGCATAGATCATTCGTACATATTTTAATATCACATCAAATTTCTCTTTCTACCGGATGCGGATAGTGATAGTTTTGACACTTATTGTGCCCTACCAAGGGCGCTAACATTTAAATGATTTAAATGTTGCGCTAACGTTATTTAATATAAATTTATTATATAATTTATTAATAATTTATTATATATATTATATAAATTAAATATAAATTATGTATAATAAATTTAAATATATAATATAAAATCGTGTATTTGTTGTCTCATAGCTAAACGGGTAAAACAACTTGATAAAAATAACCCCTTTGTTATTCCCTCAGATCCTTGTGGCCTCGGTCTAAGTTAGTTGACAATACAATACATTTGGGTTTCAAAATTTCAAGTAAATCTATGATATCTCATTATAAACATTTTAGATACTTTACGTGGATAGGATTAAATAAGCGTAAGTGATTAGCACATTAATAGAATTTTCGAAGATAGTTTCATAGTTTCATTTATTTATACTTCACCAACTGAAACACATTAGGTAGATATGATTGTAAATATAGTAAAAAAACTGAAAATATTTTGTATTTTTATAAGATAAAATACCTGATACAATATTTTAGCCACTAGGGTTTAAATCACCCGCGTTCAATTTATTTTAAACGCATATACCTTTTTCGAACCATATTTAAATAATCTATACTCTATAACTCTATTTAAAAACTAGGAGGAGTGATTTGAAAAGCCAGACTTACAGCCAAAAAAGTTACTAGAAAATTTACAAGGCGGCAAATTTAAATACATTTCTTTTATTTAAATAAAATTGAAAATAAATGTTTATGGGCACTTTCTATATGGTCTAAGATGGTCACAAAGTAAACTTACAATAATTATATTAAAAAATTCTAACCAACATGTTTGTTTACAAAACATTCTACCTAACACGTCAATTTAGAGTCATGGACAGAACAAGAAAATCCGTAAGTTTTTATGCTTTACTATAACTTACTAGAACAACATGTTTTATGGTATTTCAGTATTTTTACAGGTTTCCGATTATTACAGATATACAATTAATCGGGCAACAATGCATGGAAATTTGAATTTCTCGCGCAGAAATGAGGTGAATTTGGGTTTTTATTTCAATGCGCAGAGACCTGCGCGGTCAGACGTGTTTAGAAGGATCCGGAAATCAAACATAGCCCATTTTTTTATTATTATCAAAGAAATGCATAATAGCAGACAGCTTAATAACATGATTCGATGTCATTTTTACTGAAAAAAGGAATTAAAAACTTATTTTTCACTCAAAACTTAAAACAATACAAATAAAAACATAACCTCAAAATAATTCTAAGGCATGTCTAGAAAAAGTCGAGCTCTCTTACCTTAAAATTTATGGTTTATATAAATATTAAACACCCAAAGAACCGATTTCTACAATTAATATATCTTATTTGATACAGGAAATATTAAAACTATTGATGTAAAAAAACCTTAATGGCAATTTACATACATTTACTAATATATTTAATTTTGTAATAAATGAGTATAATTTTGTAAACAAACCCGGCAACGTTGTTTTACATAACAAACGTCAACCGTTACGTCAATGTCAATGTCACACAATAATAAACTTGTCCTAATACATAGCTGTAAAGTGATAAAAATTAGAAATAATTGGAAATAAGTGTGTTTATTCATAATATAATTATTTAAAAAAAGATTATTAAGTTCTTTTTGGAAATTAAATTTAATTGAGTAAGTAAATTTAAGTTTAAAAAAGATGATTTTATGTTTTGTGAATTTCACGGGGCCGTTGTCCATTTTGTATTTAACGTTTTACACTGTTTTTTAGTTCTTTTTTGATTACTATTGCTATTTAATAAACTATTATTTTGAGATTTCTCTAGTGGAATTTTTTAAATTTTGAGAAAGTATACAAAAAATAGTTTTCAATTTCTCCTTTATGCCATTTGATTCTTGTTTGTATACTTTCTAAAACTGTTGCTAAATATTGTTAATCAAAACTTAGTGTTTGTTTTAATTAAAAAATATACGAGGAATTATAAATTTACAAAAAGATTTTGTAATTCCCTTGTATATGAAAAAGTATCGAAGCTATCAATTAGTTTCATTTTTGTATTCGGGAGAAAATTTCCTTTTTTTTGATAGGTTATAACTTTTTTGATCCCACACAAATTTCTTTCGCCGAGTGCACGAATAGAACTATAAATTCAAAAAAAAAACACAATCAATTGTTTTTTTAAAATCGATAAATCCATATCTTAAAAACGAAAAAAGATATCCAGATGTGCTTTTTTGCTTTGTTTTTGGCATTTTTTACTTATTTCAAAACTAATTTAACTTTATAAAAAGTGTGTACGTGTACCTAATCTTTACGCGCGATTAAAGTGAGTCTTGAGTGATCGATTAGTAAAGTTTGTTATTAATTTCAGTGTTGTTTGTTACAACCAGAAACTTATCAGAAAATGGATTTGGTATCCAACATTAAAACCGAAGAAATTGATATTGAAGAATGTCAACTCGAATTCGATCTCTGTAAGGTCAAAACGGAAAGTTATGTAGAAAAAATTTCTCCAATTAAAAGTGATGTGTTAATGAACAGAGAATATATAAAACTGGAAAATGAGGGTATGCAAGAAAGAAAAAGTGATATCGAAATTAAGACAGAAATTACACAGCGTCCATGTGATTTCCCTGTTTGTAGAAATGATTTTGGTGAAAATCGACAAATAGTACAAACAATCAACATGTATTCTAAGAAAAAACGTAAGTTTGTGCATTTTTTTATATTTTCATATTTAAATTTTCCTTACGCAGTCAATTAAAGTTAATTTAAAAAGAAATATGTCTGAATTCTTGACATAAACTTTGCGTTTATAGCAAGCGATTATTAAGCATAAATTGTAATGATGCTTAAGATATGCTAACAGATGCTTTCAAATATTTCTCCAAATAAAATTTTACTTACATTTGGATAAATTGTGTTTATCAGTAATTGGTGCTATTTTCATGAAATGTTTTATCAACATTCTAGAGATGATAGTTCAAACAATACTATTAAATAATCACAATTTATATATAGACCTTTTTATAGTAGAAAGTTTTTTTTGGTGATTTATAAGTCATATTACTATTATTAAATTATTACTCCCTTGGCAAATAGCGCTTTACCGAGATAGATTACGGCATAGTCCACAGTATAGTCTAAAAATTTTTTTAAACATTTTCTAAATTAGTTTATTTTATTAACAGTTAAAATAATAATTACTGTTGTCACATGTAGAACAAAAAAAATTCTCTCTCGCGTAGTCGATCCCATTAATAACATAACAGAACTGTCACCTTGATTCATAGCCGACGCTTAAGCAACTAGGCTACGAACGACATATTTAAAAACTTTCAAAATGATAACATGTATACGTATACACAATTTATATCATATTTCATATCAATTCAGTATAAATTTCGAAATTTATGTATATGCCTAAACACATTTGAAACATGCATTGTCATCCAGTTCTTAGCTATCCTGAAAATTTCAGAGCTCTAGGTAGTCGAGAAATAGGTTTAAATTCGATTACAAAATTCCGCGGAATGACACAGAGACAAAGATTACGGTGGAAATATAAAAAACTTTCTAAAAATTGCCGGAACCCTTAGGAAAAAAGTGATGAAATTTGAATTTTTATTATATTTAAAGTACCTACGTACTTTTTGAACATTAATTGTAACGCTATTTCGTTATGAATATTGCATAAAATTTTATAGTTACGTTAATTAATATTTTTACTTAAAATTACAATGTATGATTTCACATTTTTTAACCATTTAATTTTTTCTTATATTTGTTTGACTTTTTCTGTGACATTCCTCTGGTTATTTTGTCATATTTATTTTAACTGTGTTACAACAAACAATTAAACCTTTTTTTTACACTTTTAATATTTTTTTTGCATTTCCAAAGCGATTATATAAAAAAAAGAGCGTGCGTGTAACCTTTACGCGCGATTGAAGTAAAATTTGAAAAATTTAAAAATTTCATGATTTCATGATTTTCAAATTTTTGTAAAATTTTGAAAAATTTTAAAATTTTGAAAAATTTTGAAATTTTTGCAAATTTTGAAAAAATTTAAAAATTTGAAATTTTGAAAAATTTGGAAATTTTGAAAAAATTGGTAATTTTGAAAAATTTTTAAATTTTGAAAAATTTGGAAGTTTTAAAATTTTTTCAAAATTTGAAACTTTAAGCTCCTCCCATAGTTGAAATCACACCGTTACTTCCGTCAGAATCTGACGTCAGAATTACAACGTTCCGTCAGAAAATGAATCTGTGTTACCCCTAGTCGCGCCTAAAGAAGTTTTACTTCAATAAACAACTGATTTAATTATAATTAAATAATTATTTATCAAAAAAAAAATTTAAATAAAATTCGAGAAATTGGTGGAGAGAGTCGGTTTGAGGTTTCTCGTGGTTGGTTTGAAAGTTACTGCTTTGGATCAATTTGGATTTCTTAGAATGCCAAAATAGTTTGTTTAAAACCCCTTCCACACGATACAATTTAATTAACAATTAGATTATCGATTAAATTGGCTCACAATCTGATTGCACGTCCACGCATACCAATCTTTTATTTTTAGTGTGAATCGCGCGCTTGACGGACGTATATTTAAAATGGATCCATTAAGTAAAAAATAAAAAATCGGATTTATTTTCGCACTTAGTACAAATTTAAACGAGAAAGAAAAAAGACGAGAATGTTGGCAAAACAATGGCTATTGAAAAGAAATTAATTTAATCATGTGAATATTGTTAGGGAATTTTATGAGAATGGATTGCAAAACTTTTAAAGAATTGTTAAATTTAATAAAATCATATACTTATAGTAAAGCAATATCATCATTTTATTGATCATATTTTTATCGATAATCTTCCATTTCTCGAGCAACCCCTCCGAACATTTTGTCGTACTGGTTTATTTTTATAAAGTGTGTGTTCTATATCCTATAGAAATGATAAATCTTTATATAAATTAAGAATATCGTCCATAACTTCTCTTTCGGTACGGAACCAGCCATTTTAAAGTACGGTATGTCTGTAAAGTCTTAACGCGTTGCACTTCACTGTTTCACTTCTGAATGCAGACTAAACTAAAAATTGGCTTATCAGCATCCACACCACCAAATTTTTTTCGAATCAATCAAGTCGTGCAGTCCAACAGACCATCCAATGCCCTTGAGTTGGCCAATTTGAATCTACACGGTGCAATTTAGTCAAATTATCACTTAAATTATATTATGTGGAAGGGGTTAAAAGGTTATTGATGTTTTACTATATTTTATTTTATTACTGCTATTTATTTGTAGCATTATTAATATTGATATGAGCTTATATATTTCAGGTTTTCTATATGCGACAAAAAAAAGGCAAAATCACTTTGGAAAACTCTATGGAACATGTTCTTCTTGTGGAAAATTTTTCTATGATAAAGTGCTATTTTTAAATCATTTTTACATTTATCACTTTGTAGCTAATTGTAAAAAATCTATCATTTTGAGAAGGAACAATTCTGCTTCAAAACATATTAAACAAATGGGAACTCACAGTAGACACACTGGCGAAAAACCTTTTAAATGTCAAATTTGTTCAAAATGTTTTACACAAAAAGGAAATTTAAAACATCACATTAAATCTCATACTGGTGAAAAACCTTTCAGATGTGAAATTTGTTCAAAATGTTTCCGACGATCCAGGGATTTAAAAGAGCATATTCGAAATCACACTGGTGAAAAACCTTTTAAATGTCAAATTTGTTCAAAGTGTTTCATACGATCCGGAGAATTAAAAAAACATATTCGAACTCACACTGGTAAAAAACCTTTTAAATGTCATATTTGTTCAAAATGTTTCATACAAAAAGGAAATTTAAAACATCACATTAAAACTCATACTGGTGAAAAACCTTTTAAATGTCAAATTTGTTCAAAATGTTTCAGACAAAAAGGACATTTAATACATCACATTAAAACTCATACTGGTGAAAAACCTTTCAGATGTGAAATTTGTTCAAAATGTTTCAGACAAAAAGGAAATTTAAAACATCACATTAAAACTCATACTGGTGAAAAACCTTTCAGATGTGAAATTTGTTCAAAATGTTTCAGACAAGAAGGACATTTAAAACATCACATTAAAACTCACTCTGGTGAAAAACCTTTCAGATGTGAAATTTGTTCAAAATGTTTCAGACAATCCAGTGATTTAAAAAAGCATATTCGAATTCACACTGGCGAAAAACCTTTTAAATGTCAAATTTGTTCAAAATGTTTCATACGATCCAGTGATTTAAAACGGCATATTCCAACTCACACTGGTGAAAAACCTTTTGAATGTAAGATTTGTTCAAAAAGTTTCACGCAAAAAGGATATTTAAAAAAGCATATTAAAACTCACACTGGTGAATAACCTTTCAGATCTGAAATTTGTTTAAAATGTTTTATTACATCCGGCGATTAAATCACACGAGTACTTTTTGATATTCACTTTTATTTCACAAAACGTACTTAAGATGTTTTGATGGGAGACACTCAACTCGTCCAAGCATTTAATGGTCAACTAATGATATCCATCAGCTCATCCACGGTTGTAAAATCGGATTAAGTCCTGTTTGGTAGAAAAGTATATTGCAGGTATAAAATTGTATTTGATTAGAAATTTTATACTGATTCAAGAACATTTTGAAATTTTGAAAAATTCGTAAAAATGAGTGAGATATGAAGATTTTTGATATTTCATCATTTCTCAACAATCGTCATTTTTCACAAATATCGATATTTTGAAAACTAAAAAAGATATCAAAATAATATTTTGATATTGTCACATACGATAATAGAGTTGTTTAATTGTTTTAGATTTCATTGTATTATTTTGTATTGTAATTATCCAGGCCAAAGTCAGTACGTTAGATTTCAAGGCGACCTTATATAGTTTAATTCTTATTCTCACGTAGCGTAAGAACTCGAGGAGTTCGGAGTCTGAGTTTGTCTGTAAGGGTCACCCTCTGGGGTGTCCCTAAAACAGACCCTTGGGTCTGGTCCGTTGTGACTTTTGACGTATTTTCGTGATTAAATGTGACATGCCACCATGTAGTTTATTTGGTAAGATTAGTTAAGATTTGTATTTTGTTATTCGTTAGTTATATTTAATTATTCATTGTTATTGTTTCTTTGTTAATATATTTGTTGTTTGTTTCCTGTTGTTTATCTCATCTTCCCCTTGGTTAGTTTTCTGCCTTCAGCAGGATACCTAGCCAGGGGGTAGATAACCACGACCTGGGTGGGAAGTGCCTTCAGTAAGCTACCCCTCATCCCAAAACATTATGGCACATTCCTTAATCCCCCCAGGCGTGACAATATTTTGAATACACTTTTAATCCACATTCAAAATCCATTTTGAAATTTTCAAAAATCTTAAAAAACAACCGAGAAACACTATTCTCAATTTTTGAGATATGTCACACTCAAGAAAAAAGTGGATATCTCGAAAACCCAAAAAGTTAGCAAAAAACGGTTTTTTGTGTTTGATTAGAAATTTTGTACTGATTCTGGAGGATTTTGAAATTTTAAAAAACTCGAAAAAATGAGTGAGATATGAAGATTTTCGATATTTCAACAATAAGTGTGATGTCATCAAAAATTGAGATATCGATATTTTGAAAACTAAAATAGCTATCGAAAAACGGTTTTTTGAGTTTGATTATAAATTTTATACTGATTCAAGAGCGTTTTAAAATTTTAAAAAATTCCAAAAAATGAGTGAGATATGACGATTTTTGATATTTCAACAAAAATTGTGACGTCATGAAAAATTGAGATATCGATATTTCGAAAACTAAAAAAGATATCAAAAAACGGTTTTTTGAGTTTGATTAGAAATTTTATACTGATTCAAAAGTAATTTGGAATTTTAAAAAATTCCAAAAAATGAGTGAGATATGAAGATTTTTGATATTTTATCAAAAATCGTAATATCAAGAAAAATTGAGATATCGATAATTTAAAAACTAAAAAAGATATCAATAAACGGTTTTTTGAGTTTGATTAGAAATTTTATACTGATTCAAAAGCAATTGGAAATTTTAAAAAAATCTAAAAAATAAGTGAGATATGAAGATTTTTGATATTTCGACAAAAATTGTGACGTCATGAAAATTGAGATATCGATATTTTAAAAACTTAAAAAGATATCAAAAAACGGTTTTTTTGGTTTGATTAGAAATTTTATACTGATTCATAGAACATTTTGAAATTTTCAAAAAATTCCAAAAAATGAGTGAGATATGACGATTTTTGATATTTCAACAAAAATTGTGACCTTATGAAAAATTGAGATATCGATATTTTGAAAACTAAAAAAGATATTAAAAAACGGTTTTCACGTTTTAAATACACCCTTTATCCACATTCAAAATCCATTTTGAAAATTTCAAAAATCTTCAAAAACAAACGAGAAACGCTACACTCAATTTTTGAGATACTTCAAAATCAAGAAAAAAGTGATTTTCGATCTCTCAAAAACCAAAAAAGATATCAAAATAAGGTTTTCACATTTTGAATACATTGTTTAGTTACATTCAAAATCCATTTTGAAATTTACAAAAATCTTAAAAAACAATCGATTTTTTTTAGAATTTTCAAAAAAAAAATGGGTATTGATATCTCAAAAACCAAAAAAAATATCAAAATGCGTTTTTTGTTGTATTTGTTGAGAAATCTTTTACTGATCCAAAAACCATTTTCAAATTTTCGTACAAACTCAAAAAAAACAACGAAAAATCGTCAAATTTCAATTTTCTAAAAATTCCAAAGTGAGATATTCATAATTCAGAAACTGAAAATTTGGTATTCTAAATGAGGATTTTAATCTGATTCAAAATCTTGTTAAAATTTCAAAAAATCTCAAAAAATAATCGAAATATTCAAAATTTTGTTTTTTACAAAAAAAAAATTATATGTTGATATCTCAAAAACAAAAAACAGATAGAAATTCAAATTTTTAGATTATGATTGAGGATTATTGGGTTTAATAAAAAATTTTGTAGTAATTCAGGAGCATTTTGAAATTTTGAAAAATTCCAAAAAATGAGTGAGATATGAAAATTTTTGATATTTCAACAAAAATTGTGACGTCATGAAAAATTGAGATATCGATATTTCGAAAACTAAAAAAGATATCAAAAAACGGTTTTTTGAGTTTGATTAGAAATTTTATACTGATTCAAAAGTAATTTGGAATTTTAAAAAATTCCAAAAAATGAGTGAGATATGAAGATTTTTGATATTTTATCAAAAATCGTAATATCAAGAAAAATTGAGATATCGATAATTTAAAAACTAAAAAAGATATCAATAAACGGTTTTTTGAGTTTGATTAGAAATTTTATACTGATTCAAAAGCAATTGGAAATTTTAAAAAAATCTAAAAAATAAGTGAGATATGAAGATTTTTGATATTTCGACAAAAATTGTGACGTCATGAAAATTGAGATATCGATATTTTAAAAACTTAAAAAGATATCAAAAAACGGTTTTTTTGGTTTGATTAGAAATTTTATACTGATTCATAGAACATTTTGAAATTTTCAAAAAATTCCAAAAAATGAGTGAGATATGACGATTTTTGATATTTCAACAAAAATTGTGACCTCATGAAAAATTGAGATATCGATATTTTGAAAACTAAAAAAGATATTAAAAAACGGTTTTCACGTTTTAAATACACCCTTTATCCACATTCAAAATCCATTTTGAAAATTTCAAAAATCTTAAAAAACAAACGAGAAACGCTACACTCAATTTTTGAGATACTTCAAAATCAAGAAAAAAGTGATTTTCGATCTCTCAAAAACCAAAAAAGATATCAAAATAAGGTTTTCACATTTTGAATACATTGTTTAGTTACATTCAAAATCCATTTTGAAATTTACAAAAATCTTAAAAAACAATCGATTTTTTTTAGAATTTTCAAAAAAAAAATGGGTATTGATATCTCAAAAACCAAAAAAAATATCAAAATGCGTTTTTTGTTGTATTTGTTGAGAAATCTTTTACTGATCCAAAAACCATTTTCAAATTTTCGTACAAACTCAAAAAAAACAACGAAAAATCGTCAAATTTCAATTTTCTAAAAATTCCAAAGTGAGATATTCATAATTCAGAAACTGAAAATTTGGTATTCTAAATGAGGATTTTAATCTGATTCAAAATCTTGTTAAAATTTCAAAAAATCTCAAAAAATAATCGAAATATTCAAAATTTTGTTTTTTACAAAAAAAATTATATGTTGATATCTCAAAAACAAAAAACAGATAGAAATTCAAATTTTTAGATTATGATTGAGGATTATTGGGTTTAATAAAAAATTTTGTAGTAATTCAGGAGCATTTTGAAATTTTGAAAAATTCCAAAAAATGAGAGATATGAAAATTTATGATATTTCAACAAAAATTGTGACGTCATGAAAAATTGAGATATCGATATTTCGAAAACTAAAAAAGATATCAAAAAACGGTTTTTTGAGTTTGATTAGAAATTTTATACTGATTTAAAAGTAATTTGTAATTTTAAAAAATTCCAAAAAATGAGTGAGATATGAAGATTTTCGATATTTTATCAAAAATCGTAATATCAAAAAAAATTGAGATATCGATATTTTGAAAACTAAAAAAGATATCAAAAAACGGTTTTTTGAGTTTGATTAGAAATTTTATACTGATTCAAAAGTAATTTGAAATTTTGAAAAATTTGTTCAAAATGTTTCATACGATCCAGTGAATTAAAACAGCATATTCGAACTCACACTGGTGAAAAACCTTTTAAATGTAAAATTTGTTACAAATGTTTCACAATATCCTGTAATTTAAATAGGAATATTCGAACTCACACTGGTGAAAAACCTTTTGAATGTAAGATTTGTTCAAAAAGTTTCACGCAAAAAGGATATTTAAAAAAGCTTATTAAAACTCACACTGGTGAATAACCTTTCAGATCTGAATTTTGTTTAAAATGTTTTATTACATCCGGTGATTAAATCACACGAGTACTTTTTGATATTCACTTTTATTTTACAAACTTACATAAGATGTTTTGATGGGAAACACTCAACTCGTTCAAGTATTTAATGGTCAACTAATTTTATCCATCAGCTCGTCCACGGTTATAAAATCTGATTAATTCCAGTTAAGTAGAAAAGTATATTGCAGGTATAAAGTGGTTAAATAAAATAGTATTAAACTTGTAAATTATATTTATTCTAAACTATTTTATAAAATTTTACATTCAAACTAGTTTTTACTTCGCTGTAAAGTACAAATTATCCGTTTTTTAATCCATCAATGGTAAACATTTGATAAAAGAACCTCTTAGAATCTCTGCAGATAAATAAATATAAACATTCTAAATTCCTTTTAAATAACCAAACTAGATTTAACAAATTCACCCTTAGGTAATCTCTTTACCTAAGTGGGAAGTTCCTTCTGGTAAATATAATTTGAAAATAACTATAAATTCCAGAATTTCATTATATTAGTTTAGTAATTATTTTACATCTGATGAAGATACTGTATATCGAAACATGTTATGTAAGTGAATATCAAATAGTATTCGTGTAATTAAATCGTGAACATGGATATTCATCAAGTAAAAGCCACCTACATTTAATATTGTTTAAAATGCTTCCCATTTCACAATATAAGTTAAAAGAGAATATTAAAATTGTCACTGGCGAAAAATTATTTTAACTGTAGTTAATACACTCTTATACTTAACAGTATGCTGTAAATAAATAAATAAATTTATTATTCAACTTTGTTTTCTTTTTGTAAACAACTAGCAACCCGTTATGAACGACTTCTTCGCTACAATTCGACGATATTTCTCGTCTGGAAATTTTAATTTTGCGATAACTCATTAGCTATTCATTTTTTTTATATAGTGTAACCCATTATTTTCTTGTAATATGTAAAAGCAAAAAATGGTTATTGTGGGTTAACCTTGTAGGATAAGACATATACCTTCACGGACTTTTTTGTAGATCTATAAATCCCACCATACATTGTTTTCACAATCAAGAAAAAGGATATTTCTATATCTTAAAAACCAAAAATGATATAGAAAAACTGTTTGTCTATATTGAATACAGTTCTAATCTATAATCAAAATCCATTTTGAAAGTTTCAAATATCTTAAAAAAACAACCGAAAAACGTTACACTCAAAATTTCTAGAAACTTCGAATTAAAAGTAGATTCTATATCTCAAAAACCAAAAAAGATATTAAAAAACGGTTTTGACATTTTGGATACAGTTTTTATTCACATTCAAAATCCATTTTGAAATTTTCAAAAATCTTGAAAAACAACCGTAAAACACTACACTCGTTTTTTTCAAAATTTTCAAAATCAAGAAAAAAGTGGATTTCGATATCTCAAAAACCAAAAAACATATCGAAATACAATTTTCACATTTTGAATACACTTTTTATCCAAATTTAAAATCCATTTTTAAATTTTCAAAAATCTTAAAAAACAACCGAGAAACGCTATACTCGCTTTTTTTAGAATTTTTACTATTAAGAAATAGTTATTTGTGACACAAGGACGGAAAATGACATTTTGCAAGAGCGAGTAAAGTTGTGTAGCCGAGGTGCGTAGCACCGAGGCGAAACAATACGAGCACTTGCAAAATATTTTCCGGACGTGTAACACACACTATTTTTTGGTTCGACTAATTTTTAATATTTTCAAAAGTTCTGTTATGTTCAAGACTTGACTGCTTGTGCTAACTGAACTAAGACCACTGACTAGAAGATAGCCGACAAAATGTCAGCTGGTAATTAATTTTTATACATACAAATACTGCTAATAACATAGACAAATTAATTAATTAATTCTATTATCTCTGGCTAATAAGCAGCACAGAGAAAATTGTTATATCGAAAATATTAAAATCAATATCTAATAATTTTATATAAAAATAGCAGAGACAATGAACTATATCCATAATCGAATGATAAGTAGTTGTAAATTGACATAAATGTCAAATTTTATAATACAAGTTGTGAGAGAAATTAAATGTAAATTAGAATCCTGCTTACATTTAGAAAAAGTTATAGGTAAGTTTAGTATATTGTACGTTGTTTTTAATTAAATTTAATTAAAAGTTATATTTATTATGTATTTTTGGTGACTTAAAATTTAAACTCATAGCGCCATCTCTTTAGATAATCTAAAAGCTACTTTGCCGGCCTAGGCCGGAAAATGCCATTTTCCGGACGATTTTGAAGTAATTAATAGTATTGTTTCTGGACGGAGGACCAAAAAAGGATATTTCTATATCTTAAAAAACAAAAATGATATCGAAAAACTGTTTGTCTATATTGAATACAGTTTTAATCTATATTCAAAATCCATTTTGAAATTTTAAAAAATCTTGAAAAACAACCGAAAAACACTATACTCGTTTTTTTTTAGATTTTTCAAAATCAAGAAAAAAAGTGAATTTCGATATCTCAAAAACCAAATAAGATATCAAAATACGATTTTTACATTTTGAATACAGTTTTTATCCATATTCAAAATACATTTTGAAATTTTCAAAAATCTTAAAAAACAACCGAGAAACGATTCACTCAATTTTTGAGAATTTTCCTCAAAAAAAAAATGAAATTCTCACACATATCGATATTTTGAAAACTAAATAAGATATCAAAATACGGTTTTGACATTTTAAATACAGTTTTTATCCACATTCAAAATCCGTTTTAAAATTTTCAAAAATCTTGAAAAACAACCGAAAAACTACACGTGTTTTTTTCAGAATTTTCAAAATCAAGAAAAAAGTGGTTTTTGATATCTCAAAAACCAAAAGAGATATTAAAATACGATTTTCACATTTTGAATACAGTTTTTATCCATATTCAAAATCCAGTTTGAAATTTTCAAAAATCTTAAAAAATAACCGAGAAACGCTATACTCGATTTTTGAGATACTTCAAAATCAAGAAAAAAGCGGATTTCGATATCTCAAAAACCAAAAAAGATATCAAAAAACGGTTTTAAAATTGTAAATACCGTTCTTATACACATTCAAAATCCATTTTGAAATTTTCAAAAATCTTAAAAAACAGCTGAGAAACGCTATACTCGATTTTTTAGAATTTTCCTCAAAAAAAGTGGATTTCGATATCTCAAAAACCAAAAACGATATCAATAAACAGTTTTCACATTTTGAATACACTTTTCATTTACTTTTAAAATTCATTTTGAAATTTTCAAAAATCTTAAAAAACAACCGAGAAACGCTATATTCGATTTTTTGAGATACTTCAAAATCAAGAAAAAAGCGGATTTCGATATCTCAAAAACCAAAAAAGATATTAAAAAACGGTTTTTAAATTGTAAATACGGTTCTTATACACATTCAAAATCCATTTTAAATTTTCAAAAATCTTAAAAAACAACAGAAACGCTATACTCGATTTTTTAGAATTTTCCTCAAAAAAAGTGGATTTCGATATCTTAAAAACCAAAAACGATATCAAAAAACAGTTTTCACATTTTGAATACATTTCAGTAACTCAAAAGATTTTAGCAGTGTTTTCTAGGAAAGCTCCCAATCGGCTTATTTGTTTCTGACATGTTGAATTAATATCGTCAATCGTCAGTTTGTACAGAACCTTAACCTATTATACACTAAAACCTTCCTCATATATCAATCTCCCTGTTCTGAAAATCCGTCCAGTACTTCTTGAGTTTATCGTAAACTGACAGGCGCGGCGAGGAACTTTGCTTTATTATATGTAAGGATTACGCGATATTAGACATGTCTAGAATTTACAATCTAAATCTATTTTTTTAATTCTTCTAAAGTTTGTGGTCTGTCTGTGTAAACATTTGTTTTTAAGTGACCCCATTGAAATAAATCAAGTGGGGACCTCTTTATTGTTCCTCGCCTACTAATTCATATACAATACAATACAAACATGTTTCCCCATTTGAGTTGTAAGTCGGTTCTTTTCCTTCCCCTCTCACCTTTCCGTTTTCCACCAATCCCGTTCCTTCTCTTAAACCTTTTTTTTAGAAAATATCATGATGAGTTCTCCAGAGGTTAAATGTTCCGGAAGTAAAATAGTTCCCCATTCGGATCTCCGGGGGGAACAATCTCGGGGAAGTAATAATGGAAATAACATAGCCATCGATCAGTCTACTAGTAGACCAACATCTAGTTCAGCCAATCTTACCCAGAAACCAAAACGCAAAACCGACTGCATATTAACATTCACTAACATCTGCGGGTTAAATGCCAACATTAACGCAACACATCACTATTTACAGTCTATAAAACCTCACGTTCTTGTATTCTTACCGAAACACAGGTTTCTGGGAAAAATAACCTGAATCATCTTAAATTTCCAGGTTACGAACTTTACAACAACTTTAAACGGCACCATAGTGTATGTGTTTACGTAAGAAGCATACTTTTCTGCTCTAGACTACCTGCACTAGAAAACAACAGAGACAACTTCTATTAGCTAAAATTAACACTAAAAGATTTTAGCAAATTTATATGTTGTATTTATCGGCCATCAGACTGTAATTGCGTCGAACTACTAGACTATCTATCACAAAAGATCGACTACCTTAATAGTGAGTACCCTTCTTCAGAGATAATTGTGCTTGGGGACTTTAATATTCACCACGAAAAGTGGATTAAGTCCAACAATAATAATTTTACAAATAGTTCGTTCCCTCCACTTACAGTAGATGGTGGCTGAATAGTTACGTCCTCCACAGAAATAGCAGAACTCTTTACCAAAATATACTCTTCGAACTCCATACGTAACCAATCAAACAACATAGAACTACCTTCTATTCCATGGGATCCCCACATGATGAAAAATACCATATTATAAAAATTCGTTAGATATCGTTGATAATGGTGAAAAATTGTTGAAAATCTGAAAAAATGGTTGGAAATGGTGAAATATGTTTAATAATCGTAAAATATTGTTGAAAATTGTTCGAAACAGTATTCGAAAATTTGAAAAAAAAGATGATTTTTCGAAACCTAGAAAATATATCAAAATGCGATTGTTTGGTTTGATAGACGATTTTGTACTGATTTAGAAATTTTATGAACTTTTGAAAAATCTTTAAATTTGACCGAATTATGGCAATTTTTCAAAAAACACTCGAGCTTTTTTTGAGTTTTTAATACATATGTCGAAAACGAAAAATGGTAGCCAAATGCATTATTTTCTTAGAAATTGATAAAATAAAACTTGAAACGTTTTAAAAATATGTCTCTTAAGTGGCTTGCAAATTGTTTAAACAAATTTCAAATAAATTCTGATAATTGATTTTATCGCTTTGATTATTATTTTTTTTGTTGAATTTTGCGTCATTCTGATTAAACAAGTGGTTTTGGATTTTTTTTTAGTTTCTTCCAATTTCAAATGAGAGCGTTTTTTAAAATTTGTAAAAAAACACTAAATTAGTTGTTTTTAACAACAAAAAATTGTTAAAAATAGACCATTTTTAGAATCTGTTAACAGCAAATACAACAAAACTGAACAAAACCGATAAAAATGATGCTGACGAAAACTATATTGATATTACACTCCTCCAATTCGTTGTAGACTTGGACCTTCCGGAAGATCTGGAAAGCCTGCTGGATGAAACCCCCCTTTTCTAACGTTAGATGGTGTCCCCAACCCCACACTGGAAAAAAAATGGCTCTTGGCGAAGGTTTTTGTGGTTCTTTTTGTCCTTGCCTAATGGAAGGGCTCCACGACGAAGGAGATACGCTACAGCGTCAATCTCCCAACCCCACATTGCAGCACGTGGGTCACACTTTCACACTACACTAAAGAAAAATGACTTTTTAGACACGTTCAAGCACAATGGTTGGAGGAAGAGAAGATCTGCACTGGGAAATACAAATTGAAAAGTTTGTGAGAGCGGGGCCAACGACAGATACAAACATTTCTATCCATTCCCTAAAAAGGACGTAAGTCCTACAGCAGGGTCCTTTTACGTACCAAACTCCTAAAAATTTCCATATTTATCTCCCAATCTACTCATTCTTCAACACTTGATATACCCCCCTTTTCTAACGTTAGATGGTGTCCCCAACCCCACACTGGAAAAAAAATGGCTCTTGGCGAAGGTTTTTGTGGTTCTTTTTGAGCTTGCCTAATGGAAGGGCTCCACGACGAAGGAGATACGCTACAGCGTCAATCTCCCAACCCCACATTGCAGCACGTGGGTCACACTTCCACACTACACTAAAGAAAAATGACTTTTTAGACACGTTCAAGCACAATGGTTGGAGGAAGAGAAGATCTGCACTGGGAAATACAAATTGCAAAGTTTGTGAGAGCGGGGCCAACGACAGATACAAACATTTCTATCCATTCCCTAAAAAGGACGTAAGTCCTACAGCAGGGTCCTTTTACGTACCAAACTCCTAAAAATTTCCATATTTATCTCCCAATCTACTCATTCTTCAACACTTGATATTGCAAATATGAAAATTTTGCGATTTGAGATACTTATATGTCACTTTTTGACATATTGACTACACATGTGTCAATTCATGCATTTTTACATAATTTTAATATTTAAATTTTGACATTTGATATGCTTATGTTACTTTTTGACATTTGATGTTACAGTTTTGATAATTTTTAACATTCAACACTCTAATTTTGGTATTTGCCGCTTTAAATTTAATAATTGTGACATTTGAGGTAGTTATATGTCAGTTTTTGACAATTGACATTGCAAATATGACAATTTTGACATCATTTTGTATCAATTTTGATAGTTAAGAGTACAATTATACCATTTGATAGTATGACAATTTTGATATTTGACCATTTGACTCTTTAAATATATTAATTCCAATATTTGACATATGTATATGTCACTTTTTGACATGGTAGATATCATGATTGTACATTTTTACATAATTTGATATGTATTTTAACATTTGATACTTTAAATATGATAATTTTTACTTGAAATAACAATTCTGAACTCGAAAATTGCTTTTTAAAAACAATTATTCATTTATAAGTACAAACTTTTATGTTACTTTAACAAACTACTTGTTACAAATTATAAGGTTTCAGACTGACTAACTGTTTAATAATGAATATAAGTATATATATTAAAATGATAAAATAATTAAGCAAACTCAGCAAAGCAAAGTCAGCGTTCTTCTTAAAAGGATCCATTGTAAAGGGATGATATTACTCCTTCCCCCATAGATTCAACTTCGGAGGGCTAGCGAGGAAGTTGAACATCTTGAAGTTCTAAGGCATCATGGTTTTGCTGGAAGATTAGATTTTGTCGGCGGCGGCGGCGTCGGTATAATAGGTAACCCAAAATAATTGCAGCTAGGATGTAGATAATCACAGTCCATGCACTAGGGGTGTAAGCCAGTAGAGTTGGTTCAAAGGTGCTATCTGATCTTAGAATTCTTTCTCGAAGTGTTGATAATTCGTCTAAGTTAATATCTTGTAAACTGAAATTTAGACTTTTAAAATTATTGAAATCATTTTTTGGAAAATCTATCTCCGGGAACAGTATTGGTTGACTTTGGAAACTGATGTCCTCGTCGTTGGATAACGTTTCTGTATTCGTAATTATTTTACAATCTTTTGGAATTTTGGCTAAATAGGTACCAGTTTTCTTGTACGCTTCTTCTTGTTGATGGTACTTTAATTTGATAGTGACTTCTGTGGGAAGTACGATAATCCATTGGTTTGTGTTTCGAAGTCTTTTAAATACAGATTGGGAGATTTCCAGTGGTACTGGGTGGCATGTAGGCGAAGGGTTGTTGCCCAATAGTTGGATTTCACATGGATCGTCTGATTTGGTCTCAAGTAGATCAATTGGTTTACAGATAAAATGATAGGCGTCTATTTCAGGGCATAAGTCGTTTATATAAGCGTGACACAAATTATGCTTTAGAATGAATTTATTCTTTGGAATAATTGCCTTAAATCGACTCTCTTTTAAAATTGGAACAGGATATAATTGATATAGATCTAAAGAAAAAGGGTAAGTGATCGGTATTTGTAAAATTTTATTGTTTAGAATGAAACATGAAATTCTTATAATTTTTTCTAATAGTAAAACATTGTTTAAAGTTATATCAACTGGCATTTGATTAGCTTTTACCTTTTTCTTGACTGATAAAAGAATTTTATACAAATCTTCAATTTTAATAATACTGGGGTGAATTACATTAATTTTTGCAAATGAAATAGAATTTTCGATATCTTGCAATATATCATTTAAAATTTGGAAGAGACTTGTCAATTGAATTAAGACGTCTTTGATAATGGTATTATTCCCTTTAGTGACTTGGCTTTCAACAATAGCAACTACATGTTTTAACTGATTTTCTAACAATCTTTCATTATGATTAATTTGTAGAACTGTATCATTAAATTTATTAATTAGTGACAGGGCTACTGAATTTTGGTTTTTAATAGTATTAGATAATTTATTTTGATTTTGTTGAAGGTCTTTAATCAGCATTTCGTAACGTTCACCATCTGATGCATCTAAATTACCAGATATTGCTTTAAATATTGAACCTAAGCCATTAATAAGTCCTCTTTTAATTCTGTTTGGATGAGGGAGTATTTCTTTGAGTTTATTTTCAACTTTATCTTTTTCGTAATTAAGTAATTTAAAATAGTTTGAAGTTTCTTCTAAGAAGTCTGAGTCTCCGTGTATAGCGTCTAGAGTATGGTCAGTCCTTATAACTAATCTATTTCACTCGTTTATAATAGGATTTAAATCATAATAGTATAAAATAGAATGATAATGTTCTGTTACTTTTGCAGTGCCAAATTTGACTGGTAACAGACCAGGATTACTCTGAAGATCTTGTAAAGTAATGCTTTCTTTGAAACCGAGTGCTCTCGGCAACCTGAAAATAATACCTACGTGTTATTAAATGAATATAGTCTACGTAGTGGGCGTTTAAGGTTACTCATATGTATTTTCTTGTGTTTATCAGTTTCTACGAATTTGCGAGATTTATTAACTGATTTTATTATTGTTGGGTTTTTAAATTTGTTTGCGCCTTTTTGCCTGATTTTATTTTTAATGTAAACTTTTTGATTTGGAGTAAAGATATCGGGATCCTCACGATTTTTATTTACTTTTTGAATTATTTTTTCTTTAGTATTAATGAGGTCTGAGTTTAATTTTGAATAAAGTAATTTTGCCCGTTCTCGGTGTTGATTAACATAGTCGTTTATTAAAAGTCTGTCAATTTCAATATTAAATGGGTCATTTTGTGTAATATGTCCTTGAATTATATCTATGGGTTTAAATTTGGTGGTTGAATGGATCGAGTTGTTGTAGGCTAGGATAGCATATGTCATTTTATTTTTAATCGAAGTATTGGAAAGATTTTTGGCATTCAATAATCGAAGATGTTCTATTAATGTGGAATGAAATCTTTCTACGATAACGTTCGACTGTGGATGTTCAGGAGAACAGAAATGAATTTTTATTTTGTGAAGCCCTAAAAGTTCGGTTACAACGCTATTTTTAAATTCGGTTCCATTATCAACAATAATTTGGTCAGGTATTCCATGATGTGAGAAATATTTAATTAAATTATTTGCAACTACGATGCCGGATAAGGATTCAAGAGAATATGCTTGTGCATATTTTGAAAAACTGTCTACAATTGTCAAAAATTTAGTATTTTCAAATGTAAATGTGTCTAAGTGAATTATTTCGAAAGGTTTTGTTGCGGTTGGTGTTAAGTTCATTTTGATTTTTGTCGGATGTCTGTCATATTTACATTGTTGACATATTTTGCATTCATTTATATAAGTTTGTATAGATTTTTTCTGATTAGGCCAAAAATATTTTTCTTTTATACGTGTCAAGGTTTCTTCTATGCCTCTGTGGTTAGATTTGCCTTCGTGGTAATTTTGAATAATTTGTTCTATGTCTGATGCTATAGTTACGTCAAGTAATTTCTTTGTACATTTTCTGAATTTTAGTGCAGATGATCTAAAATTTCGTTGTAAGCAAGTTGAAAATGGTTCATATAATTTTTGATCTTCAAAATATAGGAAATATGAAACGTTTGGAACTATATATTCTTTTATAAAATTAATAACGTCTTGTTCAAAGTTATTTTTTGATAGTTGTATATTAAATCTTTGTTTGTTTCCAAAAAGTATAGATATTTTTGGTTTTGTTGGAGAATGTAATACTGAATTTATAATAATTTGATTTTTACCATAATTTACTGCGTAATCTGCGATTGGAATTCCTATAACTGGATGTTCGTCTGCATTTGAATGTATAGTCAAATCATCATCACAATTTTTGTCGATTTGTTCATCGTGTATTGTCGAAATCGTGTCGTTAACATTTACGATCATAGATACTTCATCAAAATTTGGGGGTGTGTTTGATTGTAAGTTAGGTTGTGGTTGTCTTGAAGTTGTCGGAGATGGAGTATTAAGGGTTTTGTCTTCGTTGTTAGAATTTGGGAAAGTAATGTCTTTATTTTGATATGTATTTGCTTCGTTTAGAATTTCGTCTAATTCATTCCAAAATGAATTTGTTTCTTTGGTGTGAGTTTCAACGCGTGATAGACAATCAGCATTTTTATTTAAAGTTCCCTTTTTATAAATTACTTTATAATCATATTCTTGTAATTTTATTTTCCATCTTAATAATTTTGAATTTGGTTCTTTTAATGAGAAAAGCCAAGTAAGTGGTTTATGATCAGTTACTATATTGAATTTCTTACCCCATAAATAAGGACGGAAGTATTTTGTTGCCCATACAATAGCAAGTAATTCCTTTTCCATTGTTGAATAATTTTGTTCGGAATTATTAAGGGTACGCGAGGCGTATGCAATTGGTAAATCATGTGGACCTTGCGATAGTACCGCACCTAAAGCAACATTTGATGCGTCTGTCGTAAGTGTGAAAGGTTTTGTGAAGTCTGGATACTGTAAAAGGGGTTCGTTTGTCAATAATTCTTTACAAGTGTCAAAACAAGTTAGGTATTCGTCGGTCATTTCAATTTTGGCTCCCTTTTTAAGACATTTTGTAAATGGTTTTGTAATTTTGGCGAAATCTTTGATAAAACGTCGGTAATATCCTAGGAAACCCAGCTTTCGATAAAGTTTTGCTGAAGTAACCAACCACTCTTTCCTTACCGTCTTGTAGCTGTGACAAGACGGCTCCAATTCCCACATTGCTGGCGTCGGTGTCCAGAATAAGCTTACCATCAGACAGTGGATAAGCAAGAACAGGTGCTGACGTAAGCTGTTTCTTCAATATTTCAAACGCCTTTTGACATTCCTGATCCCAACAGAAGGACTTATCTTGTTCTGTCAAACGTGTCAAGGGTTTGGCGATGTCTCCAAAATTCTTGACATATCGTCGGTAATAGGAACAAAGACCCAAGAAACTCCGGAGCTGATGTTTGTCGATAGGGATTGGCCATTCCTGAACGGCTTGGATCTTAGCGGGGTCAACAGCAACGCCATCCTTGCTTACGTTATGTCCTAAATAGTTGACCTGTCTCTGGAACAAGTGGAATTTCTTAACATTCAATGTTAGATTAGCGTTCTGTAATCTTTTAAAAACTTCTTCCAGGTTAGATAAATGTTCCTTAAAGGTCTTACCCATTATGATGATGTCGTCTAGATAAACTAGACAAGTTTCCCATGACAAACCACGCAGGATGTTCTCCATTAGTCGTTCAAACGTCGCAGGAGCATTACAGAGGCCAAATGGAAGAACCGTGAATTGCCATAACCCTGATCCACTGGTAAAGGCAGTCTTTTCTTTGTCTGCAGGATTCATTTTAACTTGCCAGTATCCGCTTTTAAGGTCCAAGGTAGAAAACAGAGTAGAACCCGCCAAATCGTCGAGGGCATCATCAATCCTTGGCAAAAGATAACTGTCCTTCTTAGTGACATCATTTAGCTTTCGATAGTCGACACAAAACCGCATTGATCCGTCTTTCTTTCTCACTAATACCACAGGAGAAGCCCACGGACTACTGGATGGTTCGACTATGCCATTTTAAATCATTTCTTTAAGGGCTCTGTCTGCTTCTTCCTTTTTAACTTGAGGCATCCTTCGGGGTACCTGTCGAATCGGACGTGCATCACCAGTGTCAATTCTATGTTGTACAACATCAGTTCTTCCTAGTTTACTTTTAGAACCAAATACAGGTTTATAACGGTAAAGTAGATCTCTTACCTGTTTCTTTTCTAATTTTGACAAAGAGGGGTCTAATTTTGTCATTAATTGTTCAATTTCGTTGGTCTCATCTGTTTCCGTAACATTTATCTTGTGAATTATGGCCATTACTGGTTCTAAACTTCCCATTTCCGTGTCCTTTCGGAGAAGAACTGGATGATCGTTCAAGTTGATAACTCGGATGGGTACCTCTTTGGCGGATCTAACAAGAGTCTTACCCACAAGGAGTCCTTTTCCCAATTCATGGTCATGGTTCTTCGGCTCTATCATGGCTGGGGCACCATCTGGCTCCAGTCCATCCAACCGCGCTGTGACGACACATTCGCAGCTTGCCGGAAGTTCGATATCATCGATTAGCTTAATCGAGGCATTGTCAACTTGTTTTCGGTGCAGAAATATTTCTTCATTACCAGTACGAAGGATACGTTGGCGAAGATCCAAATGAAAACCACAGTGGAGCATAACATCCATGCCCAGAACAACATCTTCATCAACGTCAGCCACCAGCACTGAGTGAACAAGAGAGGTTGAACCAAACTGTAGCGTCACCTGTATCTCACCGTAGACTCTAGCAGAATCTCCGGTAGCGGTACGCAGTCTCCAACTGGTAGGCAACATCTTATTTCGCATAATGATGGTTGGTCGGACGATAGTTTTTGTAGCTCCAGTGTCTACCAGCATGCTAATATTCTTCCCATCAAGGAGGCCATCTACATATAAGCTGTCCACGTGATGTCGCAGAGTTGCCAATTTAATGGTGTGAGGGGCTTCGGGAATGTTTGGGGTCGATTTCACCCTCCAGGAGTCGACCCGTTCTAGTTTTCCTGCTGCTGGGGTACTTCAGCAGAAGATCTTTCTTTTTGGGGGCAAGTATTTCTTATATGGCCTAGTTCTCCGCAGTTCCAGCATCTCACTTGACGCCTTCTTTTTGGAGATAACTTCATTAATCTCTCTACTACCGCTTCAACGTCGCTAACGGAATGAACGGCATGGTCGTAGTTACCGGTGATTTCCCTTAGTCGAGCAACTCCACGTGAGGCCTCCGTCGCCGCCTCAAACTCCAGGGCAATGGTCAAGGCGTCCACAAGAGTCTTCGGCCGCGCCAACCGTACAGCGCGCTGCAACTCGACGTCTCGAAGACCATCGGTGAAGGTTTGGACTGCTAGGCACTCCAGGAAATCCTCCGCTGCATTTGAATACGCAAGTCGTACCATTCTTGCTACATCCGCTTCAAATTCCTGGATAGTTTCTCCATTTTTCTGTTTTCGGCTCTTTAACTGCATTCGGTACACCGGTTGTAGATGAGTTTGACCATAACGCATCTCTAGACGATTCACCAATAACTCGAAGTTGTCAGCTTCATCCGGTGTCAATGATTGCAAGACGTCTAAAGCTTCGCCTCGCAGAGCTACGGTTAGGGACAATGCTTTCTCCTGGGATGACCATCCATTAGCTCTGGCCGCTGCGTCGAATTGTTTCAGGTAATTTGGCTAGGAAGTCTTCCCGTCGAAGGTCGGGGGTTTCATCGTCGTTCGTACATGGGTCGTCTCCTCGCTTCTTTGTCGTTCGACGTCTGCGTGGCAGGTTTCCATCCTTCTTGCATCTCCGTCGCCGTTGTGGATGGTTTGGTTTCGGCGGCTAGCTTCCTGTTCTCGTTGAAGCTTTCTTATTTCGGACTGCACTTGCTGGTTGATCTGGTTTTGCTCGTCTCGCAAGTTGGCGACTTGTTGATTTTGTTCGTCTCGCAAGCTGGACACTTGCTGATTTTGTTCGTCTCGCAAGCTGGACACTTGCTGATTTTGTTCTTCACGAAGATGTGATATTTGCTGGGAGAACGAACTGGATAACTCATCTGATATGGTAGACATCCGTTGTGATAGCTCTTCTTGCTGGCTCTTTATCTGACTGGATAGCTCCTCTTGCTGGCTCGTCATTCGTCCTGATAGCTCCTCTTTCAGCTGGGACATATCTTCGCGGTGGCTCTTCATCTGACTGGATAGCTCCTCATGTTGCCGGGAAAGTTGTTGAGCTTGTTCTTCTTGTTGGCTCGTCATTCGTTGGGACAGCTGGGACATATCTTCGCGCTGGCTGCTTATCTGACTGGACAACTGGGACAGTTGTTGAGCTTGTTCTTCTTGCAGCCGGGAAAGTTGTTGAGTTTGTTCTTCTTGTTGGCTCGTCATTCGTCCTGATAGCTCCTCTTGCAGCCGGGAAAGTTGTTGAGTTAGTTCAGAATTTAATTTTTGAACTGGGTCTTCGAACTCCACAGCGTCAGGGTCCAAATTATTATTTAGGTAGTATTCACGGAGCCTTCTCAACAATACGGATTTGTTCCCAGTAGTTTCCAACTCTAATTCTTCGAGCTCTCTTCTGAGCTCAGCAACCAATAGTTCATTTATCTTTTTTCCAGGCATTCTTATATCTTCACCCCACACCTGACACCAATTTGAAACACTTATGGGGGCTTTTTACACAATTTATTTACAAAATTGTTAAGATACACTGAACTCTGCTGGATAACGTCTAACTACTTGACAATACAATGAACTCTTCTGAACACTTGACTCGAACTGACGTTAACTGCCCGTGCATCCCCTTATATACAACATTATTTAATCTAGTTAGTGTGTTTAGAAGTTTCTAGAATTTTCTAGAACATTATTTAAAATGGTCAGTTGATTTTTTTACAAACTTCTAAAAATCAACTGTCAACAACAATCTTTCAAATTAAGGTCCCTTCCTTTACGGTTATCCCGTTACAGTTTTGATCACCTGTTTGATCTTCTATTTGTTCGGATACTTCGTCAACGTAATTTTCAGAATTTAAATAGTCTTCATGTAAATTTATTTCGGTATTAAAAAGTTCTTCGGAAGTAAAGTTTGGACGATTATTTTGTCTGAAGTTATTATTATTTTGTCTATTTTGTCCAAATGTATTTCTTGTCAAAGTGGACATAGGTGTTGGATTGGGTAATTTTAGGTTAGGGTTTGGTTTGAAAACATTCTTAGTTTGAGATGTCTGTGGTCTAAATGGTTGTGAAAATGTACGAGAATGTTGTGGTGATCTATTTCTATTTGGTGTACTAAAATTAGGATTTGCATAATTATTTTGACGTGAGAAGAAATTATTTGGAGTATTAGAATCAGGGTGAAAGAATAAGGTGGTCTAACTACTGTATTTCACAATGCTTTAAGCGGTATCACAAAGTTTGGTCCTTCTATGTCTTTAATATAGATGTCACCCTATGGCCGGATCCTATGCTGTTGCGTGCAGGGTTGTCTACCTGCGTCTGGAGATTAAAATCATAACCTCACTAATTACTATAATATCCTACATACTTCATCTCTACCCATAGAATGTCTCTACCGGTAGAATATTGTTAATAAAATGGTTAAGTATTGTATTGTTCCAAATTGTGGTGTAACCCAGAGGAACAAAATAGATATATTGTCGTTCTTTGGTGCACCAAAAGATCAAAAGATGGAATGGGAAAGCATTCTTAACTGTACATTAAAAGGAAATGCTCGCGTTTGTGAAAAACTTTTTTCACAAAATGATATTATAAGAGGTGTTAAACGTGAATATAATGGATCAGTAATTTTGGATGTAAGTATATTGTTTATAACATTATAAAAAGATTATCAGTCGTTAAATTCATATTTAAAATTTTTACCATGCAGTATACATTTAAAGCCAAGAAGTTAAAGAGAGGAGCCCTCCAAAAATGTGATATTAGTAAAAACATTGATATAATTAAAGATAAGATTGATTGTGTAAGTATAAAAGTAGACAAAACAGATACAAAACATCAAACTTTTAAAGTATGTAATCATCATCATAAGATCCGAGTCATAAACAAAATAAAGATAACTTTTTTGAGGTAAAATATCTACTAAAAAATACCAATTTTTTATATAATAAAATAAGATTGAATAAGTATTTATTTTTTTTTAATTTTAGAAAAATTTATCAAGTGGTTGGAAGATTGGCAAAAAGAGATTGATGAGGAAATTGCAGTAAATGAGAAGGCGAAAAAAGAAGAGATTGCTTACGAGAAGAGCAGGCAGAAAAATTTCGTTTCGACAAGGAGAAAATAAAACGGATAGAGGCAGAATATAGTGCAAAAAGAAAAAAAATAGATAGTCAGTTCCTAAGTCGCACAACTGCAGAAGGACTCAGGGTGACATTGCATTCCACTATTGAATTGAGCAAAGTTTTATTAAACATATGCAATTTTAAATTTGTATTAACTCGAAAATTTAACCAAGACTGTTTGCAGGTAAAGTCTTCATCGAGTACGTCATTGATTACTTACAATTAAATATAATATTTTTTCATTGCAGAGATTTTTGGAACATTGCGTAGTGCATGTAAACAAAATGATCATTCAACACTTCCCACATTACTACAAGTATACCATCTGCTTTCTGTATATAAGATTCTTAAGCCCCTAAAATTTGGTAAGTGTGAAAATAATGAAACTTTAATAGAACAAAGTCCTAAATTAACTTTTGAGGACTTTACAAAAGCATTTGATAAAAAAAGTCTCCCTCGTACAGAAAAGATCAGTTATGAAAACTAGAAGAAAAATTGGAAAACTACGTCGAGGAAGGAAGCTGGGACCTGGATGAAATAATTATATTTCTTTATTAATTCCTCCAGCTGTATAGTTAAATTAATAAATGGGTGACTTTCCAAACAAATTGTTTAATTTATAAACTACATTTGAACATTCGTATGGATAATTCAATATTTTAAATTATATAATATTTTTAGTAGCATATATTACAAATATTTCTTTATATACTTATACGCAATAATAATATAATAAATAATTTTTCATTTAAAATCATTTTGGCATTTTAGTATAAAGTATTATTATTATGCACGGATCGCAACAGGTAGAGCCATCTATCAATCATTTAATGAAGGGGTAAACAATGTGACATAGCCAAACAAATTGTTAGACCACCTAATTTTTTCACCCTGATTAGAATTAAAAGATACATTTTGATTGGAATTAGGTCTGAAATTAGGTTTGTTTTGATGAATACTTTGTCTAGGTAAAGGTACTGGTTTTGTAGTAACTTTATTATAATTAGTATTTTTAAGATAATGTGCATTTTCTTCTTGAATAACAAGCTGCATAGCTTGAGCCAATGATGTAGGCTTCATGCAACGTATTGTTGTACCTAGTGGTTCTCTTAAGCCAGAAAGGAAAGTCTCAGTAGCTAAATTTGAATATAATTCACGTTTAATCACTTTTGCTTGTTCTGTGACTTCGTGAATATTTATAAAACTACATAATAAATTAAGCATGTGTAAACAACGATCGTAAAAGTTTTGAGGTGACTCGTTCATATTTTGTCGTAACATTACGAGATCTCTGATTAAACTTACTTCATCTCTTTGATCTGAGAAATTATTAATAAGTATTCGCTTTAATTCATCCCAACTGGATGTTTTTTGGATATTAATTACAGTTTTAGCATTTCCTTGTAATTTTGAAATAATTGAGTTCAACAAATAAACATTTAAGAAATTAATGTGATTAGTTGCATCATAAAATTGAGTTAGTAACGATTCACTAACGGAAATATACCTATCTTTTCATGGATGCTGTTAATGAAAAGATACAGTTTACGATGGAAATCGAAGACAACAACAAGCTGGCGTTCCTTGATGTGTTATTATCACGAAAAGGAAGATCATTGAGCCACACAGTGTACAGAAAACCTACACATACGGATCGGTATTTACATAGGGATTCCAACCACCACCCATGTCAGAAATATGGAGTCATCAAAACCTTAGCAGAAAGGGCAAGAAGAATTTGCAAACCCGAGGCACTAAACGCAGAGCTAACTCATATTCATGATGCTTTAAGGGCCAATGGTTATGCAGAACGGGAAATCAAAAGATCGATAGGACCAACAAATCGTAGACCCAAGGAAAATGAGCAAATCCAACCAGTGGCAAAAGCATTTCTGCCTTTTATTCCGGGAGTGACAGACAGAATTGGTCGATTGCTAATAAAGAAAAATGTGAAGACTATTTTCAAACCAACGAGAAAAATCAAAGAATGTCTTCGATCGGCAAAAGACAGAAGAGATCCACTGTCGGCTTCGGGAATTTACCGCATTCCGTGCACATGTGGAAGCGTGTACATAGGAACCACCAAACGCTCGATCAACACCAGGATTAAAGAGCACAAGGCCAATTGTCGTCTGGGGCAGACAGACAAATCCGCCGTAGCGGAACATTCCCTCACTATGGACCATCGGATTAAGTTTGAGGAGACCCAAGTCCTCGCTACTACATCAGCATACCATTCCAGACTCTATAGAGAAGCCATAGAGATAGAGAAGCACCCCAACAACTTTAATAAAAAAGAGGAAGCAGTCAAGATTAACAAAACATGGGTCCCGATAATAAAGAGTGCGAAAACTCTACCCTTAACGAACAACACCGACCAGAACCGATTGGAATCGAAAGCAACTGTGGCCCCGCCCACTTCCTTCCCGACGTATAAATACGAGCTGCCTTCACGCAAAGCTTAGTAAGTCGCAGACTGTCAACCAGGAAGCAACTTCTGAAGATGCCAACCGCTCGTGTTGGCGAAACGTCAAGTCAGCAAGACAATCGACGCCGGCCTAATAGCCCAAAAACCATTGATACAGTAAAACGTAAGTTTGTGCATTTTTGTTATTTTTTGGAAAATTTGCAAATTTCTTGATAATTTTGAGGTTATGTTAAAAAGTACCCTTAACAAAAATAAATACATTTGTTTATTTTTGATTTTAGTTCAAGAACAGCCACACAAAAATAATATGTTTAAGAAAGAACCGAAATTCGAATACGATAACTCGCAACAATTCGTAACATTGGATAATTCTACTAAAAGAAGTGAAGATGATAAAAGTGAAATAGATATTTCAAGTCAAACTTCTCTTGACAGTAATCTTGAATTTGAGTATAAAAAAGAACTATTGCATTCTATTTGCGATTTACCGGATTTTAAAATGGAATTTCAAGATTTTGATAAAGAATTACATTCAGAGCGACGCATCAAAAGATATTCCAGGAAACAGGATCCGAGTTGTAAAAAACGTAAGTCTTTGTGTAATTAATATCCTCATAAAAATTATAATTATTAAGCCGTTAGGCTGAAATAGAAAATTAACATACTTCAAAGAATGACTTCAACATTTCAGAATATTTTGGGTTTAACATGTTATTCATTTTTTTCCAATATTTCATGAATTTCATTAATAATATTTAGTAATTCGCGATCTCTGTTAACTGCTCGTAGTATTTCCTCGTTTGAGTTTTCAGCTGTCCATGGGACTTTTAGTATTTGCCTTTATATCTACATTTCGAATGTTTCGAGTCTGTTCATGGAGTTTACTTTTAATGTCCAGCACTCCATTCCATAGAGCAACACTGACCACACCTAACATTTTGCAAATCAGAATTGTAGGTTCAGGTCAAATTCAGTATTGGTAAAAACCCTTTGGAATTTCTTGAAAGTACTTCTGGCCATCTTTATTCAAAATTGATTTCCAATTCGGAAGAATGATAAATCGGAGAAACAAAGATTTGAGAGGATGATAACTGCGGCACACAAAAAAACTTGTTTGTACATTCGACTCCATTTACCGGCATGTATTTCGACCCTTTGAAGTCGGACGTTTTTGAAGATTAGTTCCAAACTACTTTGTTGCTTTTGGATCCTGGATCTATAATATTTATGGAAAACGCATAGTATTATACTCGGAAAATGGAGAAGATTCATAAAAAGAACAACCAGAAAACAATAGTCGATGAAATGGCCAAAGAGCAAAGGATTTACTATCCTAATATTACCTCCTTAGCACTGCAAATTAAATCCCATAGAGTTAATAACGAGATCGCTCGAAACAACATAACATTTAAAATAACTGATTTACAAAAATTATTTGAGAAAGCTATTCATCATGTACCAAATGACATTTTGGAAGAAGTGCATTAAGCACACCGAAGCGGTGGAGAAAAAATTTTGGACATCGGATATGGAAACAAAACAAATTTTGGTACCTTTCATAAAACCGGCACACAAAAAAAAGTTGTTTGTACATCCGAATCCACCTAACTTACCGGCATGTATTTCGAGCCGCAGAATACGAATTTGAAGTCAGTGTGAGCGGTACACCTTCAATTTCGAGTAAATTGTAAAAATAGCAAAAATCTGTTGCTTAAAGATTCGTACATAATAAAGTCAGTCTCAACTAGTTCGTCTCTCTACTATAGTTAGTGTTTAAATAAATTTCTTCATTAAAAAAATCCAATAATATTTTTGTCAAAGCATTTAGGATTTACTGCTAATTGTATCATTATTTATCATAATGTGTGCTTATATGTTTTCAGGTTTCCTATCAGCGGCAAAAAAATGGCAACCTTACTTTGGAAAATTCTATGGAACATGTTCATCTTGTGGAAAATTTTTCTATGATAAATTGTTATTTTTAAACCATTTTTATATTTACCACTTTTTCGGTAATTCGAAAAACTCTGTCAACTTAAAAAGGAATAATTCTGGCACAAAGCTTATTAACCAACAAGATCTTATTAATTTAAACAAACAGATAAGGGCGGACAGTTTCATACAACAAAGTGAATTGAAAAAATATATTAAAACACAAACTGGCAAAAAACGTTTTAAATGTAAGATTTGTTCAAAATGTTTCATACATTCCAATAATTTAAAAACTCATATTAGAACTCACACTAACGAAACACCTTTTAAATGTAAAATTTGTTCGAAATGTTTCACACAATCCAGTCATTTAAAAAGTCATATTAGAACTCACACTGGCGAGAAACCTATTAAATGTAAAATTTGTTCGAAATGTTTCAAAACATTCTGTAATTTAAATAGGCATATTAGAACTCACACTGACGAGAAACATTTCAAATGTAAATTTTGTTCAAAATGTTTCAAAGATTCCAGTAATTTAAAAGTTCATAATCGAACTCACACTGACGAGAGACCTTTCAAATGTAAATTTTGTTTAAAATGTTTCAAATATTCCAGTAATTTAAAAGTTCATAATCGAACTCACACTGACGAGAGACCTTACAAATGTAAATTTTGTTCAAAATGTTTCAAATATTCCAGTACTTTAAAAGCTCATAATCGAACTCACACTGACGAGAAACCTTTCAAATGTAAGTTTTGTTCAAAATGTTTCACAAAATCCATTCATTTAACAAGTCATATTAGAACTCACACTGGTGAAAAACCTTTTAAATGTAAATTTTGTTCGAAATGTTTCACACAATCCAGTCATTTAAAAAGTCATATTAGAACTCACACTGGTGAAAAACCTTTCAAATGTAAATTTTGTTCAAAATGTTTCAACGATTCCAGTAATTTAAAAGTTCATAATCGAACTCACACTGACGAGAGACCTTTCAAATGTAAATTTTGTTCAAAATGTTTCATAAATTCCAGTAATTTAAAAGTTCATAATCGAACTCACACTAACGAGAAACCTTTCAAATGTAAGTTTTGTTCAAAATGTTTCATAAATTCCAGTAATTTAAAAGTTCATAATCGAACTCACACTGACGAGAAACCTTTCAAATGTAAGTTTTGTTTAAAATGTTTCACATCATCCTATAATTTAAATAGGCATATTAGAACTCACACTGATAGTCCGGGTTCCCACGTGGTAAAAAAGGCATAAAGAATAACCGGCTGAAACTTTCAGAATCGCTTAATTGCACTTAGACCTACAAACTTCCATAGCAACAATATCGATGGATGGGGCGTTTTTTCTTCAGCAGCGGTCAAACATGTCGAAAGATATAACCCTCCCCGGAGTGATGGATAACCGATTTATTTTTTGTGAATCAACAGTTTTTTATTATTACTACATAATAAAACACGTGACCTACAAAAGAGGAGGGCGTTTGGCGGGGCCTACGCGCTTAACATGTAATAGTTACGACTGCCAACGACTTAACAAATAACCAGTTAACGCCCTCTTCTTTTGTAGGTCACATAAAATAATAAAAAACTGTTGATTCACAAAAAAATAAATCGGTAATCCATCACTCTGGGGAGAGTTATAACTTTCGACATGTTTGACCACTGCTGAAGAAAAAACGCCCCATCCATCGATATTGTTGCTATGGAAGTTTGTAGGTCTAAGTGCAATTAAGCGATTCTGAAAGTTTCAGCCGGTTATTCTTTATGCCTTTTTTACCACGTGGGAACCCGGACTATGACGAGAAACCTTTTAAATGTAAAATTTGTTCAAAATGTTTCACACAATCCGGTACTTTAACAACTCATATTAAAACTCACACTGACGAAAAGATTTGTAAATATAAAATTTGATCAAAATATTTCATAGATTTCGGTGATTTAAAAATGGTGAAAAAACTTTCAAATGTGAATGGATACCGTATAAAATCAATGTAAATCTCGTCAAATTGTCTGAACTTTTGTGATTAAATAGCTCTTTGTGAGTAAAACAAAAGTCTCAATGGGCATCAAGCTTAAAAATGGTCAATTTTTAAGATATAGAGGTTTGTAGTTTTACCAAAATAGTGATTTACTGAGCAAATCAACACTTGATATACTGAGTATTTCTAGATCTCACTAGTAAATTTTTCTCAAAAATCCTAGGATAGCATATGGTTTTTGGGTTTGCTGATTTCGAATATGTTATCACGGTTGAGGGTCATTTAAATTGTCTATTTTTAAGCTTGGTGCCCATTTACTCACTTAGAACTATCTAGTCACAAAATTTCAAACAATTTAACGGGAAATACTTTCCATTGATTTTTGCAGGATCCTTTGTTTAAAATATTTTACACAAAAAGATAAATTATAATAAAAAACCCATTAAATGTAGTTAATACACACATATGTTTATAGAAAATAAGTTTAATTCAATTTTTCTTTATTTGCTTTTTGTTCTGTTATTTTATTATTCTACAAATGAATAAATACTGTTTATATTTTTAATAGAGAATTTTCTTTCCTTTCTGGAGTGTGTTGCTCTGATCAATATTATCTGTTAATCTTATAATTAAAAAAAGTAACAAAATTTTAAATTTTAAAAATTTGTGTTCAAAATCTTAAAAAATTGTTGAAATTTTAAAAAATTCTTGAAAATCGTAAAAAAAAGCGTTGACAATTTGGAAAATTTGAAAATTTTGTATGTTTCTGTCAAATATCGTAAAAAATTATTGAAATTTTGTAAATTTTTGTAAAAAAGTTTATTTTTGGAAATTTCTTTTTTTTATATAAAATGTTTCATTTTTTTACATATTTTCTCATTATTCGACGATTTTTCACAAATTTTCTCATTTTTCGACGATTTTCACATTTTTTGATGATTTTCCACAAATTTTCTCATTTTTTGATAATTTTAGACAAATTTTCACATTTTTCTACGATTTTTGACAAATTTTCTAATTTTTTGATGATTTTTGACAAATTTTCTCATTTTTCGATGATTTTTGACAAGTTTTCTTATTTTTTAACAAATTTTCTAATTTTTTGATGATTTTTCACAAATTTTCTCATTTTTCGATGATTTTTGACAAATTTTCGATGATTTTTACCAAATTTTCTCATTTTTCGACGATTTTTCACAAATTTTCTCATTTTTCAACTAATTTTCACATTTTTTGATGATTTTTAAGAAATTTTCTCATTTTTCAACAAATTCTCAATTTTGATAATTTTTGAGAAATTTGTTAATTTTCGATGATTTTCCACAAATTTTCTCATTTTTTGATAATTTTTGACAAATTTTCTAACTTTTTGGCTATTTATGACAAATTTGCTCATATTTCGATGATTTTCCATAAAATTTCTTATTTTTTGACAAATTTTCTCATTTTTCTAAGATTTTTGACAATTGACATTTTTGACATTGACCATTTTTTGACATTTATGATTTGTAACATTTTTAACAATTTTTAAAAGCAAAAAAACAAAGTTTGACATTTTTCATTTTCAAAATTGACATTTAACATTTTCAAAATTTGATATATTTAACAATTTTTGACAAATCTTAAAAAAAAAATTTAAATCATAAAAAATTGTTATTTTTGACAAATTTACTTATTTTCTGATGATAATTGACAAATATTGACATTTGACATGTTTGACATTTGTCATGTTTAACATTTGACAGTTTTGTAGAAATTTCAAACTTTTTGACAAATTTTATCATTTTTCATCAAATTTTCTCACATTTTTATCATTTTTAACAAGTTTTGACGTATTTGACATTTGATATATTTGACATTTGACAAAATTGACATATTTGACAAAATTGACATATTTGACAAATTTGATATATTTGACAAAATTGACATATTTGACAAAACTGACATATTTGACAAATTTGACAAAATTGACATATTTGTCAAATTTGACAAAATTGACAAAATTAACAAAATTGAAAATTTGATATATTTGACAAATTTGACTAATTTGACAAATTTGACATATTTGACAAAATTGACAAATTATCAAAAAGTATATTATAAAACAAATTTTGATTCTAGCTATATAATATATAAGGATAAGTAAGAAAGGGTAAGTATTACTATTTTTTTTTAGTAAAAGTGTGCTATTTCTAATTTAGTGATAATAATCTGCTGGGTTATCTTATCTAAATTATATATTTCTTTTTTTTATCTTTTTTCTGGGTTTCTTATCTTTCCCATCAATAGGATAAAAAAAATAAGTGTCTTTTCACTTTCCTTAGAACAAAGTTGTTCACAAAGATATTATTAAAAGACGACATGCAGCGCCATCTCACATTTAACACAATTATCAAAGACAACAAGTGAAGAAGAAATTACTATTTAACAGAAAATTAAATTGTCGTTAATTATTATTTATATTTCTTATCTTTTACACCTTTCCTGAATTTACACAAATAGTTCAAAATCAAAATTCACCAAATCTGTACAATAGTTTTCGAGTTTTAGCGAGACTAACGAATAGCAGTTCACTTTTAATTATTAAGATTTATGATTTTTTTTTTTAACTTTCTAGTTTAATCGTGTATATCTCAACAAATAAAAGCATTATAGAAGAATTAAGAGATGTTGGGGATATGTTACTAGTATTTTGTGTTGCCTATCTTCACGAGCCGTTAGTTTCTATAATTTAGTCATGCGCACCACTCTAATACCTGAAAGGGAGTAGGAGCGTGATGTTAGGATTATAATCCTAACATCACGAGTAGGAGTAGGGTTGATCTTTGTTCTTGTTCATACAATGATAAACTCAACCTAAAACCTAATAGTAATAGAGTTTCATTTATTATCGACCACGTTGCTGAAAAGTATAAATCGATTTATCAGCTGCTCCTAAATAATTGCAAATAAGTGTATTTATTGATAAAAACTTAGTTTAAAAGAAAATTATTAAGTTCTGTTTGGAAACAACTTAATTTGGTAAGTAAATTTAGGTTTAAAAAAGATATTTTTGTTGTTTGTGAATCCCACGTGGATTCGTCCATGTTGAATTTACTGTTTAGAATGTTTTTTAGTTATTTTTTGGTTACTATTGCTATGTATAGTAAACTTTTATTTAGAGATATCTTTTATGGGATTTTTGAAATTTAAGAAAATAAATAAACAATTTTACAGTTTCTCCTTAATGTTATTTAATATATTTTTTTGTGTATACTTTCCTAAAACTATTGCTATATGTAGTTTATGTTTCTATTTTTTTAACCTTTTAGTCATTAAAATTTTATAAAATTTGGCACAATTGTAGATAGTTTAATGTATTATTTAATAAAAAAATTCGAAAAGGGTTGACCTTAAAGGCCATCCTTGCAGCTTCCCGCTAGTTTTAACCGCAAAGCTATAGTAACGTGACGTATTTTGACGTTTTTGACTTTTTTTGAAATGTTTAAAAAGCCATAACTTTTTAACGCCTTATTCGATTTTGATGTTCAAGATGACACTTGACGCAGTTTTTTGAGATCTAAAAACGTTACCGGGAGTGCAAAATCGGTTAGTCAAAAAATCTCTAAGTTATTGAAAAAAAAACACTTTTTTTGAAATTTTTCGACAACGATATCTCACGAACGATTTAACCGATTTTAATTTGCAAAACGGCATTCGACGTGGCTTTTTAAGTTGGAGAGCTGATTAGGTTATGAAAATGATCGATGCAATAGCCAAAAAGATATGCCCAAAAAACATCATTTTTACCAATTGTTTTTTTCGGTTATTTTGAAATTTCTCGAAATCTACCTGCTCGAATCGGTTCAAACTTACAGGGAATCTAAGTTAGATGGAACTCTTTGAAATGCTTTTTATTTCATTCTGATTGGTCAAGCCGTTCAAAAGTTACACACGTACATACAGACACCCTCGTAAAAATAGTCAGGGGAGGTTCCTTGACCTCAAAACGTTGAGATCCGATGAAAACTCGATTTTCGAAAAACGCGGTGAAACCAATAACTTCCCGATTTTAAAAAAAAATTTTAATTTTTTTTTAGCGGGAAGTTAAAAAACCAAAGTTTTAAATAAGCAAATCTGTAACTGTCGGTAACTAGATTACAGTTTTTTACAATAAATTTTGAAATCTGCATAACAGTTTTATTATATTGAAACACTTATGGGGGCTTTTTACACAATTTATTTACAAAATTGTTAAGATACACTGAACTCTGCTGGATAACGTCTAACTACTTGACAATACAATGAACTCTTGTGAATACTTGAACTTGAACTTGAACTGACGTTAACTGCCCATGCATCCCCTTATATACAACTTTATTTAATCTAGTCACTGTCTTTAGAAGTTTCTAGAATTTTCTAGAAACATTATTTAAAATGGTCAGTTGATTTTTAGAAACTTCTAAAAATTAACTGTCAATAACAATCTTTTAAATTAAGGTCCCTTCCTTTACGGTTATCCCGTTACACTGCCCCCTCCTTAGATTCATTCCTCCTGGAATGTTATTTCCTACATCGGAATCCCGCACACTCCCTGAGCCAGCCAAATCATCTTCTTGGAGTTGCTGCGCATCTCCACTGTGGTTTCCCTGGTAAGGCGCCAAACGATCATGATGGACTACGACGGGTTTCCCTCTGGGAATTTTCACGATCCGATAAATGACATCGTTAATCTTCTTCTTGATGGTGTAAGGACCTTCCCAGTTCTTTTGTAATTTGGGACAAATACCTCGACGCCGTCGGGGGTTATAGAGAGAGACTAAATCTCCAACCTTTTCCATTGTTCGTGTGTCATAGTACCTCTTCATCCGATCACTAGATAATTGTAGTTTTCCACGCACCAGGTTGTGTATATTCTCCATTCGATTCTGAAGGTCGGCGACATATTGTTCACGTGCCATTTCTTCACCAGGTTTACAACCAAACACCAAGTCACATGGTAGCCTCATTTCTCTACCGAACAGGACCTTCGCAGGCGTTTGGCCAGTTGATTCGTTGATGGCCGATCGAATTGCCATTAGAAATAGTGGAATATGTCGATCTCAATCCCTCTGACAATCTGACACCACTTTTGACAGATAGTTGGTTATAGTCCGCTTCATTCGTTCCACCATTCCATCAGACTGAGGGTGCATCGCTGTGGTTCTCGTTTTGTGGATGCCTAATCTTTGGCAAACTTCTTGAAACAGCTTGCTCTCAAAATTTCTTCCTTGGTCTGAATGTAATTCTAGTGGTACCCCAAATCGGCTTACGAATTCTTCAACCAATATATCTGCTAAAGTGGTGGCTTCCTGATTGGGAACTGCATATGCTTCTACCCATTTAGTAAAGTAGTCCATTACAACAAAGATGTACTTGTAAGAGGAGATCATCCATTTCTCAAATGTGGTCGTATGGTAATACCAAAGAAAACACAAAGTCCGTACCACACAGTAGATTATTAAATTGAAATTTATTGACCGTAACGGTCATCATCAGGTCTGTAAAAATATGGAACGATAGAAAGGTAATAATAAAATAAAATGAGGTTTAAACAACTTACCAAATATAAATACAAAAGTAATCAAAATTAATTATATAAAAACTTTATTGGAATAAGACGAAAAGGTTCTTATGTAATCAACACCAAATGTCCATCGGTGGTAGATTAAGTGTGTCGTGGGAAAGTTAAGAGGTAAAATAGACTGAATGAGCCAAATTGGTACGAAAAATTGTATGTTAAGAACATTAATATAGTAGTAATGTAAAAATAAAAACTTAACACAATGACAAATAGTCAAAAAGGAAAATAAGGAGTCACCTGCAGCATCAAAGGTTAATAAAGGTGGCTAAAGATCCCAAAAAATATTTGTTGTTAGGTGGACTAACGTTAAAATGAAGTAAGCCCAAAGAGGGGCTTCGAAAGAAACTCATTACAGAGATTAAAAGAGAAATGTTTGGTATGTGAACCAAAGTGATTATCGGTAAATGAGTTCTTGTATAATGACCGTGGGTGAAAAGTACTTAGGCCTTTATATGGAAGTGGTTCAACAAAATGCGGAGAATAAGTTCACAGAGAAAAAGGGGATCTTAGATCAACCAATATGATGTAATGAGTGATAAAGTAAAATGATGAGGAGTGGAAAAATGATTGGTCCACCAATACACATCGGCAAGTGAGGAGAGAGTTTATGAAAAGATGGACAACTAATATGCCATAAGTTATAAAAAGGATCATCATTGTCGATGAAACTGCTCCAGAACAAATAAAGTCTATAACACCGCACTAACACACAAGAAAATATATAACAAATATGAGATGATCACGGATTTCGTAAAGTGAAACTTGTTAAGCACTGTATGATAACGAAGGAAGCTACGTGGCAAATGTAATGTAAAGGAAGGATACTGCGCTTGAGCGGAAACAAGAACCCGGAAAACATGATCAAAAAATGACATAGAGTGAAGAAAACATAGAACCATGAAACATGCTTAAAGTGATACATAAACATGAAATACATTATAGTTAAAAGAATTAATTCAAATTATGAAAACATTAATTATAAGTTACTTAACAAAGAGAGAAAATCAATAATAATATTAACATGAGTTACAAAGAATGTTTTAAAAATTTAAATGAAAGGTGACAAAGTAATTCAAAGTAATACAAAATATGTTCAATAAGACAAGCTGTTGATAGATGTTGTGAAATGTAACAAAGAGAATGTTAATATTAAAAATTAATTAAATTAATTAAAGAAAATTTCGTATGTTAAAGTTAGTAAATTAAGCGACGTTGGAACATGAAAGAAAGTTAATATAAATTTGTTTTAATACAATTTAAATTATAAACAATTAACATTTAAATTTAAAGAAAAATCGAAATTATAAAATAACTAATAAAATTTAAGTAATTAAAACTTTAATAAATTTATTTATTTTAAAAAAAGGAAAAAGAGGCAAGGGAAGACGAAGAAGAAACTGCTCATATAAATTCAAAAAAGAAGAAAACGGTAGCTCATAAATCAAAGAACTATCTTAGAAAAAAGAAGAAGAAGTCGAACCTAATATATAGTGTAAACAAAGTTAATTAATAAAGACAAAAAATTCTTGTACTAAGGAGAAAGAGGAAGTGAAAAGGAGGAATAGAAGTTGTGAAAATGAGAATCGAAAGGATGATCAGAAAGGTAAGTCAAAAAACAGATAATGTTCCGAAGAATTAACTTGTTCATTAAGGCAAGTGGTATTCGGATTATTAAGGTTTTGGTTAATTTCGAAAATTTCTAGTAAATTCATTTTAGGGCCTTTAGAACAAATGTGAAGGAGTTTAGTATTCGAAGGAGAGAAGGAATGTTTTTCTTGTAGAATGTGGTTGGAGAAAGCTGAGGGACTGTGAACAAACTCAGTATTCTTGTATTTGTTAATGTAGTGGATATGTTCATTTACACGAGTAGAAAGTCTTCTACCACTTTGACCAATATAGAAAGAGGAACAATCAGAACACGTAAGTTTATATATGCCAGATTTATGAAGAATAGGGATTTTGTCTTTAGTGTTTACAAAGAAAGTTCTAAGATTATGTATAGTTTTAAAGGCAATTGAGATGTTATGCTTCTTAAAAATTTTTTGAATTTTATAGGAAGTGGAACCTAAAAAGGGGATGGAACCCAAGAAAAAGTGATCAGGAGATGAAACAGGATGAACAGAACAAAGTTTGAATTTGTAAAAAAGTTGGAAATAAATTTTGTTAAAAATATGTAAGGGGAAGTTATTATTCACTGCTATTTGTTTAAGGATGTCAATTTCTTCGTAAAAACATTGTTGTGACATAGGTATAGAAAAAGCTCTGTTAAGAAGGCTTTGGAAAGAGGCTGTTTTATGGTTGAAAGGATGAGAAGAAAAATAATTGATAACACAGTCTGTATTGGTAGGTTTCCTATAAATTTGGAAATTTAGTTTAGAAGAAGAGACATCTCTGAAAATTAAAATATCTAAAAAGGGTAAACTATTGTTAGATTCAAATTCTATAGTAAATTTTATTCTCTCATGAAGTGAGTTGATGTAATCTAAAAAAGAAGTAGCTTGGGCTCTATCACCTTTGAAAAGAACAATACAATCATCAACATATCTATAATAAAAAACGATGTTATCTACAAACGTAGGATGATAAAGAAAAAGATTCTCCAAGTTATTCATGAAAATTTCTGCTAAGAGAGGGCTAAGATTAGAACCCATAGCTAAGCCAGTAGACTGTCGATAGAACTTATCATTAAATTGGAAGAAATTTTGTTCTAGAACTAGAGTAGTAATATCACAAATATATTGAGCAAAAACCGGGTCAGTATTATTCTTAAGGAGCATCGAGTGAATAAGAGAAACACAATCTTGTGGAGGGATACTAGGGAAAAGGTTGCAAACATCTAAGGATAAAAGGAAAGAGTTTTGGGGTACAGTAATAGAAGAGATCCTGTTAGTGAGGTCAACAGAGTTACGGATGGAAAACGAATTATTAAAATCAGTAATATCTCTAAGAAAATTATTTAGAAAAGAAGAGAGCTTAGAAGCAGGAGTGTTAGTAAAACTCACAACAGGACGAATGGGAACGTTAACTTTATGGATTTTAGGAAGTCCATATAAAAGAGGGGTGACTTGAATCATAGGGATTAAAGAATAAGTTTTTTCATCCAAAAGTTCAAAGAAATCAGAATAATTAGTTAATTTCTGTTTGAGTTTTCTATGAAAGGAGACAGTAGGATCAGAAGGAATCAAAACGAAGGAGGGGTCTGAGGATAGAAAAGTTTCTACTTTATTGACATAATCAGTTTTGTTTAAGATCACTAAGCAATTGCCTTTATCAGCTTTAGTACAGATAAGATTTTCAGAATCGATTTTCTTCTTTAAAGACTTGACATCAGTAAGGGAAAAATTACCAGGAAAATTGAGAAAACGTTTCTGTGAGCAAGTATTATGAAATCTAGAGATAGTAGATGAAACTTCAGATCTTATGGTTTCTTTATTCAAGGAAGAAGGCAGATAATTAATAATGTTTTCAGAGTCAACAGCAAGGAGTTTGAGGTTGTTAGAAATATAAGGTGAATTCAAATTGTATTGTAAGCCTAGATTGAGAATATTTTGTTGTTTTTCAGTAAAAGAAGAATTGCTTTTTAGATATTTTAATTTCCAGAGATGTCTCTTCTTCTAAACTAAATTTCCAAATTTATAGGAAACCTACCAATACAGACTGTGTTATCAATTATTTTTCTTCTCATCCTTTCAACCATAAAACAGCCTCTTTCCAAAGCCTTCTTAACAGAGCTTTTTCTATACCTATGTCACAACAATGTTTTTACGAAGAAATTGACTTCCTTAAACAAATAGCAGTGAATAATAACTTCCCCTTACATATTTTTAACAAAATTTATTTCCAACTTTTTTACAAATTCAAACTTTGTTCTGTTCATCCTGTTTCATCTCCTGATCACTTTTTCTTGGGTTCCATCCCCTTTTTAGGTTCCACTTCCTATAAAATTCAAAAAAATTTTAAGAAGCATAACATCTCAATTGCCTTTAAAACTATACATAATCTTAGAACTTTCTTTGTAAACACTAAAGACAAAATCCCTATTCTTCATAAATCTGGCATATATAAACTTACGTGTTCTGATTGTTCCTCTTTCTATATTGGTCAAAGTGGTAGAAGACTTTCTACTCGTGTAAATGAACATATCCACTACATTAACAAATACAAGAATACTGAGTTTGTTCACAGTCCCTCAGCTTTCTCCAACCACATTCTACAAGAAAAACATTCCTTCTCTCCTTCGAATACTAAACTCCTTCACATTTGTTCTAAAGGCCCTAAAATGAATTTACTAGAAATTTTCGAAATTAACCAAAACCTTAATAATCCGAATACCACTTGCCTTAATGAACAAGTTAATTCTTCGGAACATTATCTGTTTTTTGACTTACCTTTCTGATCATCCTTTCGATTCTCATTTTCACAACTTCTTTTCCTCCTTTTCACTTCCTCTTTCTCCTTAGTACAAGAATTTTTTGTCTTTATTAATTAACTTTGTTTACACTATATATTAGGTTCGACTTCTTCTTCTTTTTTCTAAGATAGTTCTTTGATTTATGAGCTACCGTTTTCTTCTTTTTTGAATTTATATGAGCAGTTTCTTCTTCGTCTTCCCTTGCCTCTTTTTCCTTTTTTTAAAATAAATAAATTTATTAAAGTTTTAATTACTTAAATTTTATTAGTTATTTTATAATTTCGATTTTTCTTTAAATTTAAATGTTAATTGTTTATAATTTAAATTGTATTAAAACAAATTTATATTAACTTTCTTTCATGTTCCAACGTCGCTTAATTTACTAACTTTAACATACGAAATTTTCTTTAATTAATTTAATTAATTTTTAATATTAACATTCTCTTTGTTACATTTCACAACATCTATCAACAGCTTGTCTTATTGAACATATTTTGTATTACTTTGAATTACTTTGTCACCTTTCATTTAAATTTTTAAAACATTCTTTGTAACTCATGTTAATATTATTATTGATTTTCTCTCTTTGTTAAGTAACTTATAATTAATGTTTTCATAATTTGAATTAATTCTTTTAACTATAATGTATTTCATGTTTATGTATCACTTTAAGCATGTTTCATGGTTCTATGTTTTCTTCACTCTATGTCATTTTTTGATCATGTTTTCCGGGTTCTTGTTTCCGCTCAAGCGCAGTATCCTTCCTTTACATTACATTTGCCACGTAGCTTCCTTCGTTATCATACAGTGCTTAACAAGTTTCACTTTACGAAATCCGTGATCATCTCATATTTGTTATATATTTTCTTGTGTGTTAGTGCGGTGTTATAGACTTTATTTGTTCTGGAGCAGTTTCATCGACAATGATGATCCTTTTTATAACTTATGGCATATTAGTTGTCCATCTTTTCATAAACTCTCTCCTCACTTGCCGATGTGTATTGGTGGACCAATCATTTTTCCACTCCTCATCATTTTACTTTATCACTCATTACATCATATTGGTTGATCTAAGATCCCCTTTTTCTCTGTGGACTTATTCTCCGCATTTTGTTGAACCACTTCCATATAAAGGCCTAAGTACTTTTCACCCACGGTCATTATACAAGAACTCATTTACCGATAATCACTTTGGTTCACACACCAAACATTTCTCTTTTAATCTCTGTAATGAGTTTCTTTCGAAGCCCCTCTTTGGGCTTACTTCATTTTAACGTTAGTCCACCTAACAACAAATATTTTTTGGGATCTTTAGCCACCTTTATTAACCTTTGATGCTGCAGGTGACTCCTTATTTTCCTTTTTGACTATTTGTCATTGTGTTAAGTTTTTATTTTTACATTACTACTATATTAATGTTCTTAACATACAATTTTTCGTACCAATTTGGCTCATTCAGTCTATTTTACCTCTTAACTTTCCCACGACACACTTAATCTACCACCGATGGACATTTGGTGTTGATTACATAAGAACCTTTTCGTCTTATTCCAATAAAGTTTTTATATAATTAATTTTGATTACTTTTGTATTTATATTTGGTAAGTTGTTTAAACCTCATTTTATTTTATTATTACCTTTCTATCGTTCCATATTTTTACAGACCTGATGATGACCGTTACGGTCGAAACTAGTTGTCAATAAATTTCAATTTAATAAATTACTGTGTGGTACGGACTTTGTGTTTTCTTTGGTATAGAGATGTACTTGTTTCCTTCATCGGTCTGTGGAAGTGGCCCCAATACATCTACTGCGATTCTTTCAAAAGGACTTCCAACCAGGTATTGCTGCATTTCCGCTTTTGGTTTTCGGTGCGGACCGTTACTGGCAGCACATGTAGTGCATTTACGACACCAATCTTTAACATCATTAGTGCAATTTACCCAGTAAAATCTATCTCGGATCTTTTGCAGCGTTTTCGTGATACCCAGATATCCTCCAGAACTATCATTATGCATCTGTTTTAAAATTTCTGGTGCAGCATTTCTTGGGACCACTATTTGTTTCCTTGTTTCTGTGCCCTCGGAATTTTCTACAAGTCTTTTAACGAGCCCTTCGTCCAAAATTAAAGAGTTCCATTGGGACCAGTATGCTTTTAAAGCAGGAGAGGATGAGGATATCTCTCTCCACAACGGACGACGGTCCATTCTCTTCCACTCCCGAATCTTTTTTAGAACGGGATCGTTTTCTTGTTGCTCCTCCAGCATAGAGCTCTCGTCTTCTGGCACAACCTTAACTAAGGCAAGTTTTTCCTCGTTCTGCTCCATACGGGTACAATGGGGGCAATCAGGTCGACATGGTCTTCTGGAAAGTGCATCAGCATTACGATGTCTTGTTCCAGGCCTGTGCTCGATTTCAACATCATATTCCTGCAGTTTTTCGAGCCATCTTGCTATCTGTCCTTCTGGGTTCCTAAAGCTAAGTAACCACTTTAAACTAGCATGGTCTGTTCTGATCAGGAATTTTCTGCCATACAGATATTTATAAAAGTGTTCGACGGATTTTACAACTGCTAACAGTTCCCTCCGAGTTACACAGTAGTTCTTTTCAGCTTTCGATAAAGTTTTGCTGAAGTAACCAACCACTCTTTCCTTACCGTCTTGTAGCTGTGACAAGACGGCTCCAATTCCCACATTGCTGGCGTCGGTGGCCAGAATAAGCTTACCATCAGGAAGTGGATAAGCAAGAACAGGTGCTGACGTAAGCTGTTTCTTCAATATTTCAAACGCCTCTTGACATTCCTGATCCCAACAGAAGGACTTATCTTGTTCTGTCAAATGTGTCAAGGGTTTGGCGATGTCTCCAAAATTCTTGACATATCGTCGGTAATAGGAACAAAGACCCAAGAAACTCCGGAGCTGACGTTTGTCGATAGGGATTGGCCATTCCTGAACGGCTTGTATCTTAGCGGGGTCAACAGCAACGCCATCCTTGCTTACGTTATGTCCTAAATAGTTGACCTGTCTCTGGAACAAGTGGCATTTCTTAACATTCAATGTCAGATTAGCGTTCTGTAATCTTTTAAAAACTTCTTCCAGGTTAGATAAATGTTCCTTAAAGGTCTTACCCATTATGATGATGTCGTCTAGATAAACTAGACAAGTTTCCCATGACAAACCCCGCAGGATGTTCTCCATTAGTCGTTCAAACGTCGCAGGAGCATTACAAAGGCCAAACGGAAGAACCGTGAATTGCCACAACCCTGATCCACTGGTAAAGGCAGTCTTTTCTTTGTCTGCAGGATTCATTTTAACTTGCCAGTATCCGCTTTTAAGGTCCAAGGTAGAAAACAAAGTAGAACCCGCCAAAGCGTCGAGGGCATCATCAATCCTTGGCAGAGGATAACTGTCCTTCTTAGTGACATCATTTAGCTTTCGATAGTCCACACAAAACCGCATGGATCCGTCTTTCTTTCTCACTAATACCACAGGAGAAGCCCACGGACTACTGGATGGTTCGACTATGCCATATTGAATCATTTCTTCAAGGGCTCTGTCGGCTTCTTCCTTCTCAACTTGAGGCATCCTTCGGGGTACCTGTCGAATCGGACGTGCATCACCAGTGTCAATTCTATGTTGTACAACATCAGTTCTTCCCAGTTTACTTTTAGAACCAAATACAGGTTTATAACGGTAAAGTAGATCTCTTACCTGTTTCTTTTCTAATTTTGACAAAGAGGGATCTAATTTTGTCAAGAATTGTTCAATTCCGTTGGTCTCATTTGTTTCCGTAACGTTTACCTTGTGAATTATGGCCGTTACTGGTTCTAAACTTCCCATTTCCATGTCCTTTCGGAGAAGAACTGGATGATCGTTCAAGTTGATAACTCGGATGGGTACCTCTTTGGCGGATCTAACAAGAGTCTTACCCACAAGGAGTCCTTTTCCCAATTCATGGTCATGGTTCTTCGGCTCTATCATGGCTGGGGCACCATCTGGCTCCAGTCCATCCAACCGCGCTGTGAGGACACATTCGCAGCTCGCCGGAAGTTCGATATCATCGATTAGCTTAATCGAGGCATTGTCAACTTGTTTTCGGTGCAGGAATATTTCTTCATTACCAGTACGAAGGATACCTCGGTGAAGATCCAAATGAAAACCACAGTGGAGCATAACATCCATGCCCAGAACAACATCTTCATCAACATCAGCCATCAGCACCGAGTGAACTAGAGAGGTTGAACCAAACTGTAGCGTCACCTGTATCTCATCGTAGACTCTAGCAGAATCTCCGGTAGCGGTACGCAGTTTCCAACTGGTAGGCCACATCTTCTTTCGCATAATGATGGATGGTCGAACGATAGTTTTCTTAGCTCCAGTGTCTACCAGCATGCTAAAGTTCTTCCCATCAATGAGGCCATCTACATATAAGCTGTCCACGTGATGTCGCAGAGTTGCCAATTTAATGGCGTGAGGGGCTTCGGGAATGTTTGGGGCCTCCGTCGTCGCCTCAAACTCCAGGGCAATGGTTAAGGCGTCCACCAGAGTCTTCGGCTGCGCCAACCGTACAGCGCGCTGCAACTCGACGTCTCGAAGACCATCGGTGAAGGTTTGGACTGATAGGCACTCCAGGAAATCCTCCGCTGCATTTGAATACGCAAGTCGTACCATTCTTGCTACATCCGCCTCAAATTCCTGGATAGTTTCTCCATTTTTCTGTTTTCGGCTCTTTAACTGCATTCGGTACACCGGTTGTAGATGAGTTTGACCATAACGCATCTCTAGACGATTCACCAATAACTCGAAGTTGTTAGCTTCATCCGGTGTCAATGATTGCAAGACGTCTAAAGCTTCGCCTCGCAGAGCTACGGTTAGGGACAATGCCTTCTCCTGGGATGACCATCCATTAGCTCTGGCCGCTGCGTCGAATTGTTTCAGGTAATTTGGCCAGGAAGTCTTTCCGTCGAAGGTTGGAGGTTTCATCGTAGTTCGTACTTGGGTCGCCTCTCCGTTTCCTCGTCGGTCGACGTCTACGTGGCAGGTCTCCATCCTATCTGCATCGCCGTCGCCGTGGTGGAAGGGCTGGTTTCGACGATAAGCTTCCTGTTCTTGTTGAAGCTTCCTTATTTCGGACTGCATTTGCTGGTTGATCTGGTTTTGCTCGTCTCGCAAGTTAGTGACTTGTTAATTTTGTTCGTCTCGCAAGCTGGACACTTGCTGATTTTGTTCGTCTCGCAAGCTGGACACTTGCTGATTTTGTTCGTCACGAAGAGTGTACATTTCGGAGCGCAAATGCGATATTTGCTGGGAGAAGGAACTGGATAACTCTTCTGGTAGGGTAGACATCCGTTGTGACAGCTGGGACATATCTTCGCGCTGGCTCTTCATCTGACTGGAAAGCTCCTCTCGCTGGCTCGTCATCTGACTGGAAAGCTCCTCTTGCTGGCTCTTCATCTGACTGGATAGCTCGTCTTGCTGGCTCGTCATTCGTCCTGATAGCTCCTCTTGCAGCCGGGAGAGTTGTTGAGTTTGATCTTCTTGTTGGCTCGTCATTCGTTGCGACAGCTGGGAAAGTTGTTGAGTTTGTTCTTCTTGTTGGCTCGTCATTCGTTGCGATAGCTCAGAAATCGCTTTTTGAACCGGGTCATCAAACTCCACAACGTCAGGGTCCAAATTATTACTTAGGTAGTATTCACGGAGCCTATTCAACAATACAAATTTGGTCCCAGTAGTTTCCAATTCTAATTCTTCGAGCTCTCTTCTGAGCTCTGCCACCAATAGTTCATTTATTTTCTTTCCAGGCATTCTTATATCTTCACCCCACACCTGACACCAATTTGAAACACTTATGGGGGCTTTTTACACAATTTATTTACAAAATTGTTAAGATACACTGAACTCTGCTGGATAACGTCTAACTACTTGACAATACAATGAACTCTTCTGAATACTTGAACTTGAACTGACGTTAACTGCCCATGCATCCCCTTATATACAACTTTATTTAATCTAGTCAGTGTCTTTAGAAGTTTCTAGAATTTTCTAGAAACATTATTTAAAATGGTCAGTTGATTTTTAGAAACTTCTAAAAATTAACTGTCAATAACAATCTTTCAAATTAAGGTCCCTTCCTTTACGGTTATCCCGTTACAATATGTATAGATATAGATTCGTGCACTAGGCGGAGAACTTTGTGTGGGATTAAATGGGAATAATCATCACATATGTAATGGTGTGAGTAAGAGAGAAACAGAAACATTTAAATAAGTTTCAAAATAAGCAAAAAACCTCATTTCGATACCTTTTTTCGTTTTTACGATATGGATTTATCGATTTTAAAAAAACTATTGATTGTGTTTTATTTTTTTTTAATTGCTGTAACTCGCTTAATTTTGGGATTTTTTGAAAGATGTAAAATTTTTCTAAATAGGCACAAAATTTTCTATCTAACTCAAGAAACTTTATTCTGACACCACTTTTGGTTTTTGAAATATCAAAAATTCGAGAAAAGATCGAATGTTTTTTTGAAATCTTAAAAATTTTTCGAAATAAGTAAAAATTTCCAAAAACAACGCAAAAAACGCATTTCGATACCTTTTTTCGTTTTTAGGACATGGATTTATCGATTTTAAAAAAACAGTTGATAGTTTTATTTTTTTTTAATTGCTGTAACTCGCTTAATTTTGGGATTTTTTTAAAAAAATTAAAAATTTTCTAAATCAGTACAAAATTCTCTATTAAACTCAAAAAATCTCATTTTAATACCATTTTTGGTTTTTGAAATATTAAAAATTTGACAAAAGATTGATTGTTTTTTTATAAAGTTAAATTAGTTTTGAAATAAGTAAAAAATGCCAAAAACAAAGCAAAAAAACCACATCTGAATATCTTTTTTCGTTTTTAAGATATGGATTTATCGATTTAAAAAAAACAATTGATTGTGTTTTTTTTTTGGAAGTTATAGTTCTATTCGTGCACTCGGCAGAGGAAATTTGTGTGGGATCAAATGAGGAAAATCATTACATATGTAATGGTGTGAGTAAGAGAGAGAGACAGAAACGCATATAAAGAGTACAGGTGCAAAACCAGGATTGTCACCAAAATTCAAAAAAAAAATTTTAATGGCAATACATTCGTTTTCCCGTGTATTTTTATTTAGCATTACACAAAAAGTGTAATAACAAGTATAGTCAGATGTATAACATAAGTCTCAAAACTGTATACAAGAACAAAACAGGAAAGGTCCATAGTGCAACGGAACGTAAGAAGGAATGTTCAAGCTGTCAAATTGCTTTGAGGATTGAGGTTATATCGAGTATTTATTTGGAAGTGGCTGTGTATGAATTCGAAGGGATAGTTGTTGTATTGGTCTATCGTTAGTAAAATAAGTGATAGTGACCTGACGAAGAAATTAATAACAGCTTTGTACATAAAACAAAGAAACGAAAGAAAACAGGAAGAATGCTGGAAGTGATGAAAAAATTGAGAGTCGCTACGCACGAGCCGGGAGATGATTGTAGGTGTAAAAGATTAAAATGTTTTGATAGAAAATCATCAGAGCAACGTGTGAAATTACTTAAAGACTTCAACGGCATGAAGAGCGCAGATGATCAAAATTTATACTTAGGTATGTGGCTTAATGAATGTGTGTTCAATAAAAAGGAGGCGAAGTAGAAAGATAGATGAAATGGATCCTAATTTCCACCAAACCCATTTCATTTACAAAGTGAGGGTGACACAAAGATAGTACCTGTTTGCTATAAGGCATTTTTATCTATATTTTGTATTACTAAAGGAAAACTTGAACATCTTCAAAAGTTATTGAAAACTACAGGTACTGCACCATGTGATAAAAGAGGCAAGTCAAGTTCAAACAAGAGATTAAACAGTAACATTAAAAATCTGATTTATGATCATATTAAATCCTTCAAAGGAAGGTTTAAGGCGGAAACATACTATTAAAACGTGACACGACGCCACGCATGTTAGTCCATATATTTATATTGCGGCGTGTGGTCACATAGCGTGTTGTATATGTGCTTCTAACTGTATTAAATATATGGAATTGAGAGGTACTAACATGCGTCGGGTGGCGTGGCGTCGTGTCACGTTTTGATAGTATGTTTCCGCCTTAAGTCACTACAGCTAAAATGATACAAAAAAAGAATATCTGTCTGAAGATCTTAACATAAAGAAAATGTATAAGTTATACTTGTATACACATGAGTCACAAAATCATGTATCTTATGAAACATATAGAACAATCTTTAACACAGAGTTTAATATATCATTTGGCTATCCAAGGACTGATACTTGCAGCACTTGTGATGAATTCACAATAAAAACAAAGACATTAAAAGCTGAAGGAAATACCTACTGTTGAACTTAATCGATTAAGTATTCTTAACAAGTTGCATAAGAAAAAGGCTCAAACATTTTATGATCGTAAGAAGAATGCAAGAATGAAGAGCAAAAGAGATGTGGAATTCCAAGCAATTGCCATGGACTACCAGAAGAATGTATCCTTGCCAAACAGTATTACAAGCGACAGTTATAAATGTTTTCTTTTAATATTCATGCACTGGGAGATGGAAGCTCCTACTTTTATACCTATCCTGAAACGTGTGGACGCAAGGGATCAGATGAAGTGGTTTCATTTCTATTTCATTATTTGACTAACCACCTGGATAATCATGTGAAGCATTTGGAAATATATTGTGGTTCAGCAGGTGGACAGAATAACAACTACACAGTGATAAGATTCATTCATTTTGTAGTCCATAAAATGAAACTTTTGGATTCCATCAAAATTAGATATCCAATCCGAGGACATTCATACTTAGAATGTGACAAAAATATGGGCATTATCAATCTAAAAACCCACATGGAGGTTCCATATCAGTGGTATGATTTGCTGAGAGTTAGTCGCCAAAGACCCAAACCTTTTGAGGTGATTGAGGTAGGAATAGGCGAACTAATCAGAAAATTTTCAGACTTTTTTCAGAATCAGTATCTGAAAAAAACGCTCATTTCCTGTGCAGTCCCAAAGAGAAATAATGTGTGTAAGAGAACACCCTAGAGTTATTTTACACAGAAGTAATTATAATGGTTTATGGGAGAAATCACCCTTAGTGACAAAAAAGAAAGAAAATTTTCTCCCAAATACAAAATTGCAACTAATTTTTTGATAGCTTCGATACTTTTTCATATACGAGGTAATTACAAAATCTTTTTGTAAATTTGTAATTCCCTCGTATATTTTTTAATTAAAACAAACACTAATTTAAGATAGTTTTGATTAACAATATTTAGCAACAGTTTTAGAAAGTATACAAACAAGAATCAAATGGCATAATGGAGAAATTGAAAACTATTTGTATACTTTCTCAAAATTTAAAAAATTCCACTAGAGAAATCTTAAAATAATAGTTTATTATATAGCAATAGTAATCAAAAAATAACTAAAAAAAACAGTGTAAAACATTAAATTAATTCAAAATGAGCAACGCTACGTAAAATTTACAAAACATCTTTTTTAAACTTAAATTTACTTACCCAATTAAATTTAATTTCCAAAAAGAGCTTAATAACCTTCTTTTAAATAATTATATTATGAATAAACACACTTATTTCCAATTATTTCTACTTTTTATCACTTTACAGCAATGTATTTCAAATTGAGACGACTTAGGAGTTTATTACTGTGTGACATTGACGTAACGGTTGACGTTTGGTTATGTAAAAAAACGTTGCCGAAAATTATACTCATTTATTACAACATTAAATATAGGTTTTAGTATTAGTGTTTAAAAAATGAATATCAAATTAATAAAAATCATAAAAATCGTTATTTTTGGAACTATGTTCCTTACGGCAGGCTTGGATAAGATAGGGATTTTGCGGCGTGACCGAACTGAAAAAATGTAATAGTAAAAAACCGTAACAATAAAAACCGTAATGCTTGACTATATCTAGTAGGCAGGTTACCGCTAGCCTCCACACAACGCTATATAGTCTCTACTCAGTGTTCCGTACACGATAGATATAATGTTGACAGTTATGATATAATTTTTAACTGTCACCGAAACTTTTTTTAAAGTGTTTACAAAAAATATAATAGGTATAGATAATGAATCAGGCAAAAGATGATCTTCTCATTACAGAATCTCCTAACGAAAGGTAAGTTTAATAATATAATATATACCCATTGTAAACAATATCTATAGATTAAAAACATAAATCTTTAAATTTATTTTCAAAACAAAAATACGCAAGGGCTTTACAGACACACGAAAGGTAGGTAAGTTTAATAATATAATACAAACATCGTAAACAATATAGATTAAAAACATCTTTAAATCTTTAAATTTATTTTCAAAACAAAAACACGCAAAGGCTCTACAGAGCTCTACGTTTAATATTTATATAGAAATCGAAATAACAATTAAAAATAATAAATAAGCCAGAAGAGGCCACAACAAGTCATAAAACTGTACTTTATGCAGTCTTTGCAAGATTTTTAGATGACACAATGTAAAAATTTCGTTACTTATTATACGTATCTACCATAAGCCAATTGTTACTTTTATAGGATTAAATAATAATACTAATAATGTACATACCTACACAAAATTCTAATATACATATTCAAGAATTGTAACTAAGGTTAAAATATAATATCTGGATGACCGAGCTTTGCTCGTGAAACATCTAAATCATAGAGCTTTCTGTTCGTATGTTAGTTAAAAAATTTCTAAATTAGTTTATTTTATTAACAGTTATAATATTTGTGCTTTCGGCCAGCTGTGGTAACCGCAGACATGCATGTCTGCGGTTACCATTCCTACTCGTGGCCTTATTGATCCTTTTTGCGTACATGCCCAATAATTTTCCCGTTTTGTTTATATTAATACGCATTTTCTTGGCACTTTGTTTATTTCATATCCTGGGCTTAGAACGACTCAAACACAATGAGTCCGTTTCGCCAACGTTGCGACGCTGGTTGCTAGCCGAAAACCCATTGGCACAGCTGGCCGAAAGCACAAAATGGCGATAGGACTCCTGTGTGAGCTTTCGTTGTTTTTGTGTTTTTATGTTTCTTTACACATGTTTCCCCAACATCCTTTGCTCCCAAGTACCCAACACTTTTGCTAGCCAAGTGCAAAAACCGTACTTGGTTATCCCGCACTGATGACGGCTAATGAGCCAGAAACATGCATGTCTGCGGTTACCATTCCTACTCGTGGCCTTATTGATCCTTTTTGCGTACATGCCCAATAATTTTCCCGTTTTGTATATATATATATATATATATATATATATATATATATATATATATATATATATATATATATATATATATATATATATATTATATATACAAGAATTGCTCGTTTAAATATATAGGATTTTATACTCAATAAAAGTTTTATTAATAAATAACCTTTTCTCACATTATCATATTAATGTACATAAAATTTAAGTAATAAGTTTTTCCAGGTTTAACAATTTCAATATGAAATAGTTCAACTTGGATTAGTTAAGGTTATCACTTCTGCCGCGCGTCCCGACCCGAGACGCTCACGTTCTTTTTTTTATTTTACGTAATTTTTTATTTCCTTAATACTTTCTGTACTTAAATAAAAACTAATCACCAAAATTTAAGAGAAAAATCAAGAAAACCTACATAAAATTGAGCACGATTTTTTTTGCAAAGTGTGTCGATTCTACATTAGCCGAGGGAACTTAGTTCCTACCTGGTGTCCCACGACACCATTATAACTTGTTATTAAGTTTTTTATTGGAATGGTTACTAAATTTGATAAAAACAAGAAAACAAGCTATAACGATATGTGTTTTTTTATTACTATTGCTATATAAGTAGTAAACTATTATTTTGAAATATCTTCCATCTGATTTTTAAAATTTTAGAAAAATTTATCTGAAATTTAGAAAAGATATGAAAATACGATTTTGTTTTTGTGTGTTTGATTAGATATTTTGTATTGATTCAGGAACATTTTCGATTTCGATACTTTGAGAACCAAAAAATTTATCAAAAAATAGTTTTTATGTTTAAATTACATATCAGCAGGAATTTGAAATTTTGAAAAATTCTTAAAAATGAGTGAAATATGAAGATTTTTGACAATTCATGATGAGTGAGTGTTTATAAGTTTATAAATTAATAAATATATAATAAAGTTTGATTTTCATTTTTAATTTTTTTCTAGCATTTTTCCACTATGGCAATAGTGATTTCGGATACTGTTTCGGACGAACTGACATGCGATATATGTGAGAAATATTTATCGGTTTTGCCGATAAAAATCTTTCCGAATCGTCGCTCTGTTTGTGGACGATTTACCAAGAAAAACCCCGAATGGGATGGAACAAGTTCATCGTATAATATTATCGCTGAAAAAAGCTTTTTTAAATGCGTGAACAGATACGATGGATGTCTGGAATTACTCCGACACTCCAACATTATGGAACATGTTTGGCACCCTTATCAGGAGGGACTCGCCCAGGAACTTGAGAGGGTGCAAAGAAGAGCTGCTAGGTGGGTTTTCCTGCGTTTTGATAGAGAATTTAGCCCGACTGAGGCACTGAGGGATTTAAATTGGACCTCTCTTTCGTCGAGAAGGGAATACTTCATTAAAGTAGCTATGTACAAGGTATACAATGGCCTACAGTCTTATCTGGGTTTAAGGGATACTTTAAACCAGCCTAACTATATCTCTAGAAACGATCATCCGTTTAAGATTCAGGTACCCTTCTCCAGAACTAATGTGGGTCTTCATTCACTAATTGGGGTCGGTGTCAGAATCTGGAATGCTCTTCCAGAAAATATACTCGTGAACGGCATGCCCTCCTTAAGCCGCTTCAAAAATCTTATTAAGTAACAAACATGTAATAATGTCTAAAAAGTTTTTTTTTTATAATTTTATAAACTACATATCATGTAATTTTTGTGTGTATGTGTAGAAGTGATTTATGTAAAAATTGTAGTCCACAAGTCTTTTTTTAGACTGCCGTTCTGTAATATATTAAATAAATAAATAAATGAAAAAATTTGTTTAGAAAAAAAATATGTTTGTCATCTTTGTTTGGAATCGGACGAAATTCCAACGTTCCTACTTTTTAAACATTTTCAAAAAACTCATAAAGATTCAGCTTTAAAGAATCCATTTTTTTTGTGTAATTTAAATTCTTTTTCCGACGTTCGAAATGTTTTCATTTATCGTTTTGATGATTATTTGTTTTATTTTTATTTAATTTTAAATCGGGCTTAAAATTTGGTAAATGTTAAAGTTGTTTTTATCGGAGATGAAGAATTAACTTCCTTAATTTGTTATAAATTTCATGTAAATTTCCCAAACGAAAATTTGAAAATTTGCTCAAATAGTTTTAAATGCAAAATTTATAAAAATGATAATGACGGATTTTATAAAATAAATATAAAAAAATTTAATAATTCTGTTATTATTGAGGTTGATTTGAATTATAGTGAGAGATCGTTAATAAATGTTCCCAAAATTGAAAAATTGCAAATTTCACAAAATTCTAGCAAATCAACTCAAACAGATATTCAAGTATCACAGAACAACTCTTGTTCAGTTATTCCGAAAATTAAAAAATTGCAAAGTTTGGAAAATTCTAGTAATTCAACTAAAAATGATATTACAACCTTACAAGAAAATTCTTGTTTAGTTATTAAAAAGTGTTTTAAAAATAGTGATTATCAAAATTTATTTGTGAGTAACAAATTTACACCGCTAGCAAATTCTTTATTGATGAGAAAGTTATTTAAAAAAAGAAATGCAAATTTACAGAATGCGGATTTGGTGTAATTGAAAATAATTTAGTTTTTTTTTCCTGTTTGTATTAATTGTAATTTTGGGAAAAAATTATATATTAGTAAACATTGCAAACATTCACTTTGTGATATTTGTTTTAATTTTTTGTTAAAACAAAATTTAATTCATAAAGACGATTATGAATTATCTAAATCTGTAGAATTATTACATTATTTCTGTAGTTGTAATTGCGGCAAAATCTTCAATTATTGGGATTGTTTAAATCACGAATGGAAAATGAAAAAAGACAAAATTAAGCAAAAATGTTTTAAATGTGATGAAATTCACAATTTAGGACAACTTTTTGAACATATGAAAATTAATCATGCTTTTAAGGGGCGCCTAGAAACCAATTGTAATTTTCTTTTAAATTGGCGGAATTATCTTGTATTTGTTAAAGATCAGTTAATTTTTGTTGAAAAAATTCTACATTCAAATACATTTGATGTTTATTTGCATTTTAACAAAAATAATCAACAAAATATTACTGGATTATTATCTTATTATTATAATGATCTGAATGTATTAAGATTTGAAAATTTTATTTCAGTAAAAAAGAATAATAGTAATTATTATTTGACTTTAATTTGTTCGTAAAAATTTTCTAATTTTTCATTTTATTATTTTTAATTTTAAATTAAGTTTATAATTTTGATATATTTTAATTTATCAAAATAAAAAACTGTTCCAATGTTTTTGTTTTAATTCATAAACTGAAGGTAATTCAAGTTTTTTATTTTCTTTTTTTTATTATTTATTTAATAATTTTGAGTTATTTTTCTATTTTTTGTTTATTTTCGTTTCCCGATAACTTCAAATTTTCTAAATCTTTGTTACACTTTTTCTCAATTTGTTTTATTTTCTTTTTATTTTATCATATTTTGCTAATGTCAATTTTTTAACTTTTTTTTCTTATAATTGTGTTTTTCAGTATTTCAATTTTATTTAATTTGTTCAATTATTTCCAATATTTTACGACTTTTTCAAATATTATCCAATATTTTTTAATGTTAATGATTTATTTAAATTTTTAACTAAAAATTGATATTGAAACACTTATGAGGACTTAAACACAATTTATTCACCAAAATTCTAACAGATTCACAACAACTCTACTCGATAACAATTTTACATTGACAATAAACTATTCAAACTTTCCTTAACTACTAATACATCCCCTTATATACAAAAAAAGAATATTCTACTATTTTCTATAAACATAATCTAATTGCTACATACTAAAAAAACCTAGAATATTCTTGAGTATAGTCACTAAAACACAACATAAACACCCTTTTCACTACAGAACCTTTCCTTTTTGGTTATCCCATTATAATGCCCCTTCTTAGATTCATTTTAAATCGGTATCCCAAGCACACCCTGAGCCAGCCAAACCATCTTCTTGGAACTGCTGCACATTTCTACTGTGGTTTCCCTGATAAAACACCAACTGATTATGATGGACCACAACATGTTCCCTTTTGGGAATTTTCACGATCCAATAAATAACATAATTAATCTCTTTCTTGATGGTCTATTAAGCTCACTGCCCAAAATTAAAGAGTTCCATTGAACACAATTTGTTATTAAAACATAACGGACGATGGTCTATTCTTTACAATTCTCGAATCATTTTTAGAACGGGATCATTTTCTTGTTGCTCTTCCATATCATAGAGCTTCCACCTTCTGGTTACGAGTTTTTCCTAGTTCTGCTCCACACGAGTACAATAAGAAAAATTAGGTCAAAATGGCATTCTAGAAAGTGTATTAGCGCTACAATATCTTGTTCCAAGTCTTTACTCGATTTCAATATCATACTCCTACTCCTACAGTTTTTTAAACCGTCTTCCTATCTATCCTTCTGAATTCCTAAAGCTAAGTAACCAATTTAAACTGGTATGATCAGTTCTGATTAGGAATCTTCTTTCATACAAAGTGCCAAACAGATTTTACAACTGTCAACAGTTTCAGCCGAGTTACTTCTTCTTTAAGTGTCATATCCTTTTAGAAGGCTGGATATCATTATGGCTATCTTTACTTTAGATACTGCTGACTGTGGGGTGAAGATACAAGAATGCCTGGTAAGGAGATGAATGAACTATTGGTTCAAATAGGCTCCATAAATACTACTTAAATAAATTGGAGCTGTCTTGTTATAGCTACAAGATGGTAAGGAAAGAGTGAATGGATTGAAAGCTGAAAATAACTACTGTGTAACTTTGTAACGAACTTTCAGATGAAATAGCGATACAACGAGATACAACAAGAGTACATACTCTTTAACCTATACTCAGAAGAGATAGTTCAGGAAACGCTGAAAGAAACATCAATTGGAATCAAAGTTAACGGTGAAACTATCAATAATGATACATTGATAATCGCAGAATCAATTGAGGAATTGCAGGTTATGATGAATAAGATTGTAGATAGAAGCGAAAGAATCGGACTAAACTTCAATATTAAAAATACGACCATTGCAAAGTCACAGCAACAAAAGAAGTTATGGATTAAGGGCGAACCTATCCAAAAAGTAGACAGTTATACACACTTAGGAACAGACATAACTGAAGATAACGATTATACGCAAGAAATCAAATCAAGAATGGGAAAAGCTGGAGCTACATTTAATAATATGAGAAAGATACTTTCTTCACGACCATTAATGAATGTAATAATTCCGACTTCATCTATATATATAAAAAAAATGTTTTTATGTAAGAAATCAATGAACTCAAAAACTACTGGACCGATTATTATGAAAATTGGTATATATTATAACATATAAGTATATATAACTTGTTACTTGTACTTGACTATAAGTTACTATGCTATAAAATATTCCTTACCTTGAATTTATTTTCAATTTAACTATAAATGGTAAGAATGGTAAGTATCAAATTAATTTCTTTAATTTCAAATATTATTATTTTAAAATATGCTCCTGGCTATCCTCCTTCTCATGGTCAGAGTTCAAAAAATTTTAATAATAAATAGATTTAAATTCAACTAATATTGAAAATTTTAACAAACGATTATAAAATTTAGCAATAATATACCAAATTATGTTTTCTGACAGTGACTCTATATTAACCTAACCTTACTTATGTTCAATAATGTTGTTACCTTCTACACACAATTTTCAAAACCAAAATTTGGTTACATTTAATGTAATTGAATCAAATGAAATGAAATGTTCTGAATCTTGTAAATGATAAATCAAATTAATCTTATCAAATAGTGAAAAATAACTTATTTCAACAGTGAAACAGTGCACAGTGAAATTAAATGTTCATTAAATATGTAAAAATCAAACACAGAAAAGTTCTTTATTGTTAAAAATTGAAAATTGATACCGTCTTATGAAGATCTTGTATTCCCTTTGGACAGCTAGGATTTAGGATCCCCTTCTTAATAAGAATCCGCCACTTCTCTGGACAGCAATGATATCAGGCCACTTTGGAGATTTCAACAAATAAAACTTCTTCCAATTAGGAGACAATCTACTATTACATCCGCTGGTAAGTAAAATAATGATTTTCTTTCTTGTTAGAAACTGTTTTAACTTTCTTAAATTTGTTCAGGAAGCAGTTATACCAATGAACTGCTCAGCATACGATTTCCAACATTTATTTCTTCATAAAAAATAAATTTACTTCTTACCAATTACTATCAGAAGCTTCCTTGTAGTTTTGATAATACTTTTTACTGATTTCAAACTTTCTTTGATGAATATTTTAATAAAAACTCGAAATTTTAACGGAGCAAACTTTATTACATCTTATTCCTTCAATAAACCAAAAACAAGAGAACGATTCAGAAATCAACAACTAAACAACTGAATCCTTAAACAAACTAAAACTATACATTCTTATATTACCTATTCGCCTACTAATTATTTTCAAATAAAATTACAAAAAATCTAATTCTTAATTCATTATTCAAATTTAACACAATAATCATTCTTTTTTTTTTTAATTTGCTATAACTATAAACTAATATTTTTCTATTTTCAGAACTTTTCATTTGGAAATTAAACTATTAACAAATTACAATATGGCTTGAAAACAAAAATTGTATATTTTGAAAGTAAGTAAAAAATTTTAATATTTCTTTTATGATTTCTAATATTTTTGTCATTTAATTTTCTTATTTTATTCTATCTTAATTTATTTAAAATTAATTTTAATTACCAAAGTATCGTAAACTTTATAAACTTTTAAATATTTAATTTTATTATCTATCTAATACATGATTATTAGAATTTTATATATTATAGACTAAACTATATTGAATCTTTAAAATAAATATCTCTTAGATGTACTCATATGTTCTAATCTCTTATTTTGTTTTATTTTTCTTTTTCAGGAATTGTGAAGAAGATGATGATAAATTATACCAATTTTACTGCCTTTGCACTCTGCCTTGAAATAAGAATATTTTCCTTTATCTATTTCCATTGATATTTTCTTTATATGTACTTATTTAATATAGCATAATAACTCATATCATCTCAATATATGTATTTTTCCACGGAGAAGGTTTATATGATATGCTCATTGATGCCACTCGCCACCAGGTGGCGCTGCAAAGTAGCAACTTCTGTCCCGTTCAACCGATTGTCATGAAAATTGGTATGTATATGTATTTTTTAACGGAGAAAACGAATATGCTATGCACATTGATGCCACTCGCCACCAGGTGGCGCTGCAGAGTAGCAACTTCTGCCCCGTTTAACCGATTGTCATGAAAATTGGTATGTATATGTACTTTTTAACGGAGAAAACGAATATGCTCTGCACATTGATGTAATTCGCCACCAGGCGGCGCTGTAAAGTATCGACTTCTGCCCCGTTCAACCGATTGCCATAAAAATTAGTATGACTATGTATTTTTCCTCGGAAAAAACGAATATGCTATGCTCATTGATGTAACTCGCCACCAGGCGGCGCTGTAAAGTATCGACTTCTGCCCCGTTCAACCGATTGTCATAAAAATTAGTATGACTATGTATTTTTCCTCGGAGAAAACGAATATGCTATGCACATTAATGTAACTCGCCACTAAACGGTGCTGCAACGTATTGCCTAAAAATGAACTATTTAAAAAGCAAATCAACTAACTTCACTTCTATCATCTGTCAATAAGCTTAAAATAATCACACAAATAATAAATAATATAAATAAGTTATAGAAATATATAATATATCTAATCGATAATTTACAAAACCGTAAAAATTTGGAAAATTGGTAAAAAAACATCAGTAGGCGGTACGAAGTTCGCCGGGTCAGCTAGTAGACATTTAACTAAAAATTTTTCGAATAATATTCCATTAAGGGTATAAAAATCGCTTTATCAATCTTAATTTTATACTTGGAAAATTGGAATGGACCGAATATAAATAAAATTAAATAATAAATTCAAGTACTCAAAATTGAATTAAATCCATAAACAACAACATGCACCAGCAAAAAGTTCTAACAATTAAACACTGACAACCGCCTACTTTATACTTTATACCTACTCGGCGGTCGACCGACATGCGACATGCACTAACACAGACCAAAAAACGATGTAACAAGAGTTTCACTTAAAAAAATAGTATAAACCTGATAACTAACGAGAAAATATGATGAAAACGATAAAATCAAAATAAATTGAGAAAACGAAAAATGGAAGAATGACATAAATTATTTGCGGTACGAAGTCTGCCGGGTCAGCTAGTTTTTAATAATAGAAAGTGTTCATTCTTACTCTTGAGATAGAATATTCATTCTGAAACACTTGCTTCTTATGTGTTTTGCATGTATTTCCATTCTATAACTAGTGACGGAATAACATTCTGTAATTGCTCAACGAAAATTATAGATTGCCATACGAATTTTAAAACTGTCACTCAGTTTGTCAGTGCGACGTTCTAATTGTTTTGCTACATATTTCAATGGGTATGTTCTGACTAAGTCAACGATTACAATCGATTACAATCGCCTGCAAGCGATTGTAAACTGATCGCAGAATATGGCTCTCGGACACGATTAGATTATTACTTACTGTTGAAAATTTTTTTTTTGACACCATTTTCGTTTGTATGGTTTACAAAAGATATAGCGTGCAATGATAAATTATTGTTAGTTAGATATAAAAAATTAATTATTGTGATGAAAAAAATGTAAATATATTATATTGTCTCTGTGTAGGAACTTTTCAACACACTTGATCACAAACCCGATTACATGAATCGTGTCCGAGGTCAAATGGTAAACGATTACAAACGTTTGCAGGGGATTGTAATCGATTGTAATCGTTGACTTAGTTAGAACATACCCAATTTAAATAAACAGAATTGTTACATAGTCGTGGAGAAAATACAGTCTCTTACACGGTTAGAATGAAAATTCGATAACTCGTGGTTCCTCTCGCTCGCTACGCTCGCGTTCGGAATTCTCCACTCGTATCAAATTTTCATTCTAACCTTGTTACAGAATAAACTATTCTCCACGACCATTAATGAATGTAATAATTCCGACTTCATTTTTGATAATAGAAAGTGTTCATTCTCACTCTTGAGATAGAATATTCATTCTGAAACACTTGCTTCTTATGTGTTTTGCATGTATTTTCATTCTATAACTAGTGACGGAATAACATTCTGTAATTGCTCAACAAAAACATAGATTGCCCTGCGAATTTTAAAACTGTCACTGAGTTTGTCAGTGCGACGTTCTAATTGTTTTGCTACATATTTCAATTTAAATAAACAGAATTATTACATGGTCGTGGAGAAAATACAGTCTGTTACACGGTTAGAATGAAAATTCGATAACTCTTGGTTCCTCTCGCTCGCTACGCTCGCGTTCGGAATTCTCCACTCGTATCGAATTTTCATTCTAACCTTGTTACAGAATATACTATTCAGCCTACAACTTAAAGTACGAATAATGAGATGTTATGGATTTTCGGTGTTATTATATGGAATGGAGGCTAAAAAAGAACATCAGTAATCAAATAAAATCCTTTGGAATATGTATTTATAGGAGCACCTTGAGAATAAACTGGATGGATAGATTCTATTTATTGTACTGACCCTTACTTTTTAAAAGTTCATTTTATTAGGAATAATAAAAAACTCTTTGGGTTTTTACAAAACTTCCAAGTTTGGACTATTTCTCTAAATGAGTTGAAGTCTACGTAGTTACCAATCAGGAAACCACCACTTTAGCAAATATATTAGTTGAAGAATTCGTAAGCCGTTTTGGAGTACCACTAGAATTACATTCAGACCAAGGGAGAAATTTTGAGAGCAAACTGTTTCAAGATGGAACTTCTTTCTTTCCTCTATCATCAGTTCGATAGGGAGCGTCCTACTAAGTACGCAGTCTCCCTCCGAAGACAGATTAAAGCAGGTATTTCATCAAAGTCGATTGCTTGGTACTTAAAGTAGAATAGTATATTCTGTAACAAGGTTAGAATGAAAATTCGATACGAGTGGAGAATTCCGAACGCGAGCGTAGCGAGTGAGAGGAACCACGAGTTATCGAATTTTCATTCTAACCGTGTAACAGACTGTATTTTCTCCACGACCATGTAATAATTCTGTTTATTTAAATTGAAATATGTAGCAAAACAATTAGAACGTCGCACTGACAAACTGAGTGACAGTTTTAAGATTCGCAGGGCAATCTATGTTTTTTGTTGAGCAATTACAGAATGTTATTCCGTCACTAGTTATAGAATGGAAATACATGCAAAACACATAAGAAGCAAGTGTTTCAGAATGAATATTCTATCTCAAGAGTGAGAATGAACACTTTCTATTATTAAAAATGAAGTCGGAATTATTACATTCATTAATGGTCGTGGAGAAAGGATTTTCTGCACATGTTTAACCCTAAATATGATATTTTTCATTGTTTGGGGATCCCATGGGATAAAAGGAAGTTCTATGTTGTTCGATGGGTTAAGTATGGAGTTCGAAGAAAATTTTTTGGCAAAGAGTTCTGCCTTTCCTGTCCAGAACGTAGTTATTGAACCGTCATCGTCATCTGCTGAGCGTGAAAGGAAGGAACTATTTGTAAAATCGTTATGGATATGTTTGGAGAGAGTCCAAAAGAACTGGCTTCCTTTAGGGTTTGACATTTCCTTCTCTCTCATTCAAACGTCAAAAATACATTTGGAATTGGAAATAGAGGTGTTGTTTCTGTTTCTAGCGTTTATATCATCCTGTTTTGTTTCTTCTGATGGATTTTGTATAAATAATTTGTGGGATTTGATCTTAGCTTTCCGAGCTACATCGCAATCGTTATTGGTTTTCAAGCTTTTGGTAAAGTGACGAATGTAAGATTTTATGGCACACTGAATGATTTCAGTTATACTTTTGCAAACTGCCGATGGATTTCAGGGAAAAGCTGCAAAGTAGTCTCGAAGGCCTTCCCAATCTGCTTTTTTTTAAATTCCAAAAAGTTCTCTTGGATGGTACCTCGAATGGGTGAACTTCGATTGGGCATTTTGTTCAATTCTGGAAGCCAGTGAGGAATAAAAGGAATAAAACACTATCGCTTGAGTGTGTAGAGAGCGTTAAGTGAGCCGTCACGAAACAGATGGCGCGATAGGTGTTAAAATAGTATTTAGATACCACTTTTAACACATTTGACTTCTTCTACAACATAATCAGAACACCCTAAGCATTATATTGCTTAGGGTGAGTAGTAAGAAAAAGATCCAGAGTATTAGAACTGTGATTGGCAGCTCTGGGAAAGTAAGTGCGATTGTCGATTAGTTAGAACAGCCCATGGCTAATTGCAAACCCTTCAATTAGCCTGCCTCCAGTGTCCGTTTTGTTGGACTTTAGCCACTTTTCATGGTGAACATTAAAATCCCCAAGCACAATTATCTCTGTAGAAGGGTACTCACTATTAAGATAGTCGATCTTTTGTGATAGATAGTCTAGTAGTTTGTCGCAATTACAGTCTAATGGCCGATAAATATAACATATAAATTTGCTAAAAGCTTGTAGTATTAATTTTTAACCAAAGGATATTCTCTTTGTTGTTTTAAAGTCCAAGTAATCTAGAATTTTTTTACGTAAACACATACTCCATGATGCCGTTTAAAGTTGTAGTAAAGTTCGTAACCTGGAAATTTAAGATGCTTTAGGCTATTTTTCCAAGAAACCTGTGTTTCGGTAAGAACAAGAAGTGAGGATTTATGAATTGTAAATAGTGATGGGTTGTGTTAATGTTGGCATTCAACCCGCAGATGTTAGTGAATGTTAATATGGAGTCTGTTTTGCGTTTTGATTTCTGGGTAAGATTGGCTGAACCAGAGGTTGGTCTACTAGTAGACTGATCGCTGGCTATGTTATTTCCATCATGACTTCCCCGACATTGACCCCCCGGAGATCCGAATGGGGAATTATTTTACTTCCGGAACATTTAACCTCTGGAGATCTCATTATGGTATTTTCTAAAAAAGGGTTTAAGAGAAAGAAGGGGATTGGAGGAAAACGGAAAGGTGAGAGGGGAAGGAAAAGAACCGACTTACAACTCAAATGGGGAAACATGTTGGTATTGTATTGTATATGAATTAGTAGGCGAGGAACAATAGAGAGGTCCCCTCTTGATTTATTTTAATGGGATCGCTTAAAATCAAATGTTTACACAGACAGACCACAAACTTTAGAAAAATTAAAAAAATAGATTTATATTGTAAATTCTAGACATGTCTAATATCGCGTAATCCTTACATATTATAAAACAAAGTCCCCCGCCGCGTCTGTCTGTTCACGATAGGTAAACTCGAAAAGTAATGGATGGATTTTCATAACAGGGATATTGATATCTGAGGAAGGTTTTAGTGTATAATAGGTTAAGGTTTTGTGCAAACTGTCGATTGACGATATTAATTCAACATGTCGGAAAAAAATAAACCGATCGGGAGCTTTCCTCGAAAACACTGCTAAAATCTTTTGAGTTGTAATAAAACAATGTATAGTGGGATTAATAGATCTACAAAAAAACTCGTTAAGGTATATGTCTATCCTACAAGGTGAACCCACAATAACCATTTTTTGCTTTTACAAATTACAAGAAAATAATGAGTTAATTACGAATTAATAATGGGTTAGTTACACTATATAAAAAAAATGAATAGCTATTGAGTTATCGCAAAATTAAAATTTCCAGACGAGAAATATCGTCGAATCGTAGCGAAGAAGTCGTTCATAACGTGCGAAGCCCAGACAGGTTGCTAGTTGTTTACAAAAAGAAAACAAAGTTGAATAATAAATTTATTTATTTACAGCATACTGTTAAGTACAAGAGTGTATTGACTACAGTTAAAATAATTTTTTGCCAGTGTCAATTTTAATATGCTCTTTTAACTTATATTTAAATGGGAAGCATTTTAAACAATATTGAATGCAGATGGCTTTTACTTGATGAATATCCATATTCACGATTTAATCACACGAATACTTTTTGATATTCACTTACATAACATGTTTCGATATACAATATTTTCATCAGATGTAAAATAAGTACTAACCTAATATAATAAAGTTCTGGAATTTATAGTTATTTTATAGTTATAAGTAAGGGTGAATTTGTTAAATCTAGTTTGGTCATTTAAAAGCAATTTAGAATGTTTATATTTATTTATCTGCAGAGATTCTAAGAGGTTCTTTTATCAAATGTTTACCATTCATGGATTAAAAAATGGATACTTTGTACTTTTAGTTTTTGCTTTGTTGCATGACACAAAATTAGATTCATATACAAAAATGTTTAACATGGTCGAAGAAAAATATTCAAATAATGGAAAGTGCTTGTCACCGAAAAAAAATGTGATAAGATTTTGAAATTGGTATACATAGAGCTTGTTTAGAAATTTGGCCTAGTACTCAAATTCTAGGGTGTTTTTCCATTTAAATTAAAAATTAAAAAAAAAATTAAGCGCTTGGGTTATCTTGTGAATTTAGAAATAAGAATTCTGTAATTGGAAATTATTTAAAATTATATCGTTGATAATTGTGAAAAATCGTTGAAGATCGTTGATAATTGTAAAAAATCGTTGAAAATCGTGAAAAATTGTTGATAATGATGAAAAATCGTAACATTTGTGAAAAATGGTGAAAAATCGTTGACAATTGTGAAAAATCGTTAAAGATCGTTGACAATCGTGAAAAAATTTTGAAAACCGATAAAATCGTTAAATATCGTTGACATTTGTGAAAAATTGTTGAAGATCGTTCATAATTGTGAAAAATCGTTGAAATTTGTGAAAAAATGGTGAAAATCGTGAGCGTTGATAATCGTTATGTATCGTTGACAATTGTAAAAAATCGCTAATAAGTAATTGTTGAATATCGTTGACAATCGTCAAAAATTGTTGACGATCGTTCATAATTATAAAAGGTCGTTGAAAATCGTGAAAAATTGTTGAAAAAGCGTTGATAATTATGAAAAACCGTTAAAGATCGTTGATATTGTAAAAAATCGTTGAAAATCGTGAAAAATTGTTAATTATGATGAAAAATCGTAACATTTGTAAAAATCGTTGAAGATCGTTGACAATTGTGAAAAATCGTGAAAAAAATTTGAAAATTTATAAAATCTTTAGATATCCTTGACAATTGTGAAAAATTGTTGAAGATCGTTCATAATTGTGAAAAAACGTTGAAATTTGAGAAAAAATTTGAAAATCGTGAGCGTTGATAATCGTTATGTATCGTTGACAATTGTGAAAAATCGCTGATAATTGTTGAATATCGTTGACAATCGTCAAAAATTGTTGAATATCGTTCATAATTATGAAAGGTCGTTGAAAATAGTAAAAATTGTTGAAAAATCGTTGATAATTGTGAAAAACCGTTAAAGATTGTTGATAATTGTAAAAAATCGTTGAAAATCGTGAAAAATTGTTGATAATGATGAAAAATCGTAACATTTGTGAAAATCGTTGACAATTGCGAAAAATCATGAAAAAAATTTGAAAATTGATAAAATCGTTGACAATTGTGAAAAATTGTTGAAGATCGTTCATAATTGTGAAAAATCGTGAAAATTTGTAAAAAAATGGTGAAAATCGTGAGATATCGTTGACAATTGTGAAAAATCGTTAAAGGTCGTTGAGAATCGTGAAAAATTGTTGAAAATTGTGAAATATCGTTGACAATTGTGAAAAATCGTTGAAGATCTTTGAAAATTGTGAAAAACTGTTTAAAATGGTGATAAATTGTTGATAATCGTGAAAAAACGTTGAAAATCGTGAAAATTTGTGAAAAATCGCTTATAATCATTAGATATCGTTGATAATTGTGAAAAATCGTTGATAATTGTAAAAAATCGTTAAAAACCGTAAAAAATTGTTGATAATGATGAAAAATCGTAACAATTGTGAAATATGGTAAAAAATCGTTGACAATTGTGGAAAATCGATGAAGATCGTTGACAATTGTGAAAAATCGTTGATAATCGTTAGATATCGTTGACAATTGTGAAAAATCGTGAATTTTTTTTAAAAATCGTTGATAATCGTTAGATATCGTTGACAATTGTGAAAAACGTTGAAGATTGTTGAAAATCATGGAATATTGTTGAAAATAGTGAAAAGTTATTGAAAATGTTGAAAAATATTAACAATTGTGAAAAATCGTTAAAAATGGTAAAAAAATCGTTAGATATCGTTGACAATTGTAAAAAATCGTTGAAGATCGTTGGTAATTGTTAAAAATCATTGAAAATCGTGAAAAATTGTTAAAAATGGTGTAAAAACATGGATAATCGTTACAAATTGTGAAAAATTGCTGATAATCGTTAGATATCGTCGACAATTGTCAAAAAATCCTATTTTTTTTTGAAAATGCTGAAAAATCGTTGATACCCATTAGATAATCATTTCAGTCGTGAAAAATTGTTGAAAATGATGAAAAATCGTTAACAATTGTGAAAAATCATTGAAGATCGTTGATAATGGTCAAAAATTGCTAAAAATGGTGAAAAATCGTTGATAATCGTAATAAATTGTTGAAAGTCGCCAGAAACAGTTGACGACTTTAAAAAATCATTTGATTTTGTAAAAACTAAAAAAGAAATTTAAAAATTGTAAAAAATAATTCTTTAAAACTGTCAATAATCGAAAAAATTCATCAGAAATCTTTGAGAAATTATACCACAATATCATCATCAATGTTCAATATCTCCGTAAGCTTATCAGAAATCCATTGACATTTTAGACCACGAAGAAGTAAAAATATTTTTTGTTACTAAACTTAATTATTTAATGCCAAATGATGTTAGTTTTGCAAAAAAAGAAGCCGTCAGATTGCTTTTAAATATTTGCCAAGAGCGAAGTAAAAATTGAATGAAAAATTTTATAAAATAGTTTAGAATAAATATAATTTACAAGTTTAATACTATTTTATTTAACCACTTTATACCTGCAATATACTTTTCTACCAAACTGACCATTAAATGCTTGGACGAGTTGAGTGTCTCCCATCAAAACATCTTATGTAAGTTTGTGAAATAAAAGTACTCGTGTGATTTAATCGCCGGATGTAATAAAACATTTTAAACAAATTTCAGATATGAAAGGTTATTCACCAGTGTGAGTTTTAATATGCTGTTTTAAATGTCCTTTTCGTGTAAAACTTTTTGAACAAATCTTACATTCAAAAGGTTTTTTGCCGCCAGTGTGAGTTCGAATATGCTCTTTTAAATGTCCTTTTCGTGTGAAACATTTTGAACAAGTTTGACATTTAAAAGGTTTTTCGCCAGTGTGAGATCGAATATGCTCTTTTAATCGACTGGATTGTATGAAACATTTTGAACAAATTTGACATTTAAAAGGTTTTTCGCCAGTGTGAATTCGAATATGCTTTTTTAATTCATTGGATCGTAGGAAACATTTTGAACAAATTTGGCATTTAAAAGGTTTTTCGCCAGTGTGAATTCGAGTATGCTGTTTTAATTCATTGGATCGTAGGAAAGATTTTGAACAAATTTCACATCTGAAAGGTTTTTCACCAGAGTGAGTTTTAATGTGATATTTTAAATGTCTTTTTTGTGTGAAACTTTTTGAACAAATTTGACATTGAAAAGGTTTTTCACCAGTGTGAGTTCGAATATGCTCTTTTAAAGTACTGGAAACTGTAAAACATTTTGAACAAATTTGACATTTAAAAGGTTTTTCGCTAGTGTGAGTTCGAATATGCCTATTTAAATGATGGGAAACTGTGAAACATTTTGAACAAATTTTACATTTAAAAGGTTTTTCGCCAGTGTGAGTTCGAATATGCCTATTTAAATTACTGGAATTTGTGAAACATTTTGAACAAATTTTACATTTAAAAGGTTTTTCACCAGTGTGAGTTCGAATATGCTTTTTTAATTCACTGGATACTATGAAACATTTTGAACAAATTTCACATCTGAAAAGTTTTTCACCAGAGTGAGTTTTAATGTGACGTTTTAAATTTCCTTTTTGTGTGAAACATTTTGAACAAATTTGACATTTAAAAGGTTTTTCGCCAGTGTGTCCACTGTAAGTTCCCATCTGTTTAATATGTTTTGAAGCAGAATTGTTCCTTCTCAAAATGATAGATTTTTTACAAGTAGCTACAAAGTGATAAATGTAAAAATGATTTAAAAATAGCACTTTATCATAGAAAAATTTTCCACAAGAAGAACATGTTCCATAGAGTTTTCCAACTTGACTTTGCCTTTTTTTTGTCGCATATAGGAAACCTGAAATATATAAGCTCATATCAATATTAATAATGCTACAAATAAATAGCAGTAATAAAATAAAACATAGTAAAACATCAATAACCTTTTAATATCTTCCACACGATATAATTTAAGTGACAATTTGACTAAATTGCACCGTGTAGATTCAAATTGACCAATTCAAGGGCATTGGATGGTCTGCTGGACTGCACGATTTGACTGACTCGAAAAAAATTGGGTGGTGTGGATTCTGATAAGCAAATTTTTTATAGTACCTATTGTTTAAACTATCATCTCTAGGATGTTGATAAAACATTTCATGAAAATAGCACCAATTAATAATAATAATTTTATTGCTTATTAACTAATAGTTACAGCAAGAGTTTGAGTATTAAGTAGGTAGACAGTATAGATACAAGTAAAGTAAAAAAGAAAAAAATGTACAAATAAAATATAAATTCTGGAATATGTTATTCGTTCAAAATAAATGATCTCAGTTTTAATATGTTAGAAATATATATGTGTAAATGTGCTTGGTATCGCTGACGGTTAAGTCATTTAGTGATGTAATGAGAGCGTCCACATATTCAAGTGCCGAATTTTAGATTTCATGACATTGTAGATTGGGCACTCGAAAAGAATATGTAAAATAGATTCATTCTCCATCTTATTACAAACTGTACAAATACTTTTAGGATCTATTGAATGTATATTATTATTTAATGTAAATTTTAACCGATACTTGTTACTTAGACGAAGCTGAGCAATAGTGCGTGTGATGTGAATGGGTAATTTTAGAAGTAAATAATTTTTGGGATTTTTTTCAGGTAAAAAAAAGGTATAAAAAGACAAAAAACTACATCTTTGAGAAAAGGACATATCAAGATTATGCAATTTCATATAGAAATTTTTTGTGTTTAATTTTTAAATTCTGCAAGTGAGGTTATTCCATAAATCTATGTGGCCAATATCCAAGAATAATTCTCTGACTTGTGTCACGTACTTTTAGTGTAATGGATGAATTGAAAATAAAATAAAAAAAAATTTAAAAAATTAATCAAATACTTCCAATAGAAGTACAACTCCAGCTGAGATCGGTAAGTAAGAAAAGAGAAAACCATAAGGATTGAACAAACCATATGAATAAAAAAACGTGTTACTTACCACAGAAGATTTAACAAAAATCCGACCACTCGGTTTTTCCAAAGAATCTGTCCCAAAAATAACAACAGGAACAACTCTACAACGATTCAAAATGGAAAATAAAGTTTAGTTTTAAAAATCCAGAATTAATTGTTACGGATTCACCGTGATTAAAAACTTAAACCAAAAATCTTTTGGCTTGTATTCGAACACCCTTCTTAGTCAAAAGCAGATAACAGAAAGACAGAGAAATCGCTTACTTTCGATAAAATTTGACAGACTCGAAAATGGCCTTTACCACTGTGAGGACAATAACCGAAGAGTCGACAGCCAACAATTTACAAACAAACAGTAGTCGTTCGATAACAACAAATCTTATTACTTATCAAGATAACACCAAAAATCTCAGTATTACTCAATTTCTCGTTCATATCCAATCTTAATATGCTAGATGACAATATAACGAAACACCTGGCTGTAGACCACAATATGACGAGTTATACAATCAGAAAGAGAAGTGACTATCACCTGTTCGCATAGTAAACAAAACATTAATGTCTGAATTTAATAAATATAATCGGAATTTAATAAACAGACTCTCAAAGCAATATTAGGAACAATTTATGGCCAGGATATAATAACTAGTTAGTGATTATCTATAATCGAACTAAAATCAACCTGTTCCTGACTCGATTTAACCCTTAGTAATGGAAAGTTATAAGGTAAGAAAACAATTATATTTACCGATTAAGATAACTATCGCTAACGAGAAATTAGCCCGTGACACTTGTGCAGCCCAATTATATTTCGAATCAGATGAATTTGTCAGACCAAGTTGTTGTTCAAAACACATTTTAGGAAAGCGTTCGTCACTCATGTTTAGTATTTTAAGTAACCAATTTAACGTCATTTTAAATATGTTAAATGAATATTTCACTTTACCAGTTTCTAATCTAATTGCACTATTAAGAGGGACTAAAAGTATTCTTTTAAGAAACGAGACTTCCACTCTTTCTAATAAATCCATGTACCTCAGGCTTCAAACTGGAGAACAGTTATACATAAGAGTAAGGGCTAAGGATTCAAATATTTTTACCCTGGGAAGCAAGGTGTCAATTTTAGCTTTAGACATGACCGGGAATATTGCTCCTATACTTTGCTTTCCTTTATCAACAGCTGATAGAGCCATTTCATAAAACAACCCAGAAGAGGAGAACGTTACACCTAGATACACGTATTTATTGGTAACATTTATTGGTTTTGAGTTAAACAAAAAAGGAAAATCGCTTTTTTGGAAGCCACCCCGAGAAAATGACATAACTTTGGTTTTATGAATGTTAACTGTTAAATTATTTAACAAACAATATTTCTCTAAAATTTTAAGTTTTTTCATTACGTCAATCTGAGAATGGGCTAATATTACAATATCATCAGCATAAAGCAGTATAAGAACGTCATGCAAACTATCAATATTTATTCCTTGAGCACCCTTATCATAAAAAAATTCCTCTATATCTGATAAGAACAGACCAAACATTAGTGGACTCAAAGGTTCTCCTTGTAAAACATCAGATGTTATATTAAATGGATTAGAAACCCCATCGAAAGACTTGATACCGTAAACTATAATTTACTCAAATGTAAGTAAAATTTTATTTGGAGAAATATTTGAAACCATCTGTTAGCATATCTTAAGCATCATTACAATTTATACTTACAATATAATTGCTTTCTATAAACGCAAAGTTTATATCAAGAATTCAGACATATTTGTTTTTAAATTAACTTTAATTGACTGTGTAAGGAAAATTAAAATATGTAAATATAAAAAAATGCACAAACTTACATTTTTTCCTAGAATACATGTTGATTGTTTGTACTATTTGTCGATTTTCACCAAAATCATTTCTACTAACAGGGAATTCAAATGGACGCTGTGTAATTTCTTTCTTAATTTCGATATCACTTTTTCTTTCTTCCATACCCTCATTTTCCAGTTTTATATATTCTCTGTTCATTAACACATCACTTTTAATTGGAGAAATTTTTGCTATATAACTTTCCGTTTTGATCTTACAGAGATCGAATTCGAGTTTACATTCTTCAATATCAATTTCTTCGGTTTTAATGTTGGATACCAAATCCATTTTCTGATAAGTTTCTGGTTGTAACAAATAACACTGAAATTAATAACAAACTTTACTAATCGATCACTCAAAACTCATTTTAATCGCGCGTAAAAGTTATACGCACATATTTTTTTATAAAGTTAAATTAGTTTTGAAATAAGTAAAAAATGCCAAAAAAAAGCGAAAAAACCACATCTGGATATCTTTTTTCGTTTTTAAGATATGGATTTATCGATTTAAAAAAAAACAATTGATTGTGTTTTTTTTGAAGTTATAGTTCTATTCGTGCACTCGGCGAAAGAAATTTGTGTGGGATCAAACAAGTTATAACCTATAAAAAAAAAGGAAATTTTCTCCCGAATACAAAAATGAAACTAATTGATAGCTTCGATACTTTTTCATATACGAGGGAATTACAAAATCTTTTTGTAAATTTATAATTCCCTCGTATATTTTTTAATTAAAACAAACACTAAGTTTTGATTAACAATATTTAGCAACAGTTTTAGAAAGTATACAAACAAGAATCAAATGGCATAAAGGAGAAATTGAAAACTATTTGTATACTTTCTCAAAATTTAAAAAATTCCACTAAAGAAATCTCAAAATAATAGTTTATTATATAGCAATAGTAATCAAATAAACATAGTTTAAAAAACTAAAAAACACGCTTTTATAAAGCATGTTTCTGAAAAACATCGAACTAAAAAGTTAAAAATAATTTTCAAAATAAAATTAAAACAAAAATAAATGAAAAATACTAGTATTATTGTGAAAAAAGCGTGGGCGCTGAATACCATATTTTTCGAATGTCAAGCACCCACGTTTTTTTCACAATAATAGTAGTATTTTTCATTTATTTTTGTTTTAATTTTATTTTGAAAATTATTTTTAACTTTTTAGTTCGATGTTTTTCAGAAACATGCTTTATAAAAGCGTGTTTTTTAGTTTTTTTAAACTATATTTATTTTTTACTTTTTAGTCCAATTTATTTTATTTCAATAGATTCGTTAATTTGCTGTGACGATTACAAGACCCTCACTCAATCATTATTCGTTTATTTAGTTGGAAATGCTTTGAAAGCGTGTTTTTTTGATTTCTCAAATTATATTTATTGTATTCATATTGTTGATGATTAAACATATTTTTTCAATCACTTGGAAAAAAAATTATTATTGTGAAATCTAAAAAGTTGTTAGATTAATTCTAAGACAATTTCATTTATATTGTTTATAATTAAACGTATTGTTTTCAGAACTTGGAAAAAAAAATTACTATTGTGAAATCTAAAGAATTGTTAGATTAATTCTAAGACAATTTTATTCATATCGTTTATAATTAAACGTATTGCTTATTACCCACTCCCGGCACGGGCAGGTAGTGACTAAAAATAACGATATGGGACTCACCCGAGGCAGCAGCCGCGGAGTGGAGAGTTACAAACAAACAAACATACATACATACATACATACATACATACATACAGGTGAAATTAATTAATAATAAAATTTGATGAACATTAAAACAAGTGCTAATTCGAAAATTTGTATGAAACCATATGAAATAGCGACCTTGAATTTATTCGTCATCTTTTTTACGATAAAGTTGATGTAATACGGGTAGTCTTATATATTTAAAAATAATAATCACATCTTTACCAAAGTAACCAGAACAAAAAAAAAATGGAGTTGCCAGGCATCGATCCCGGTACCTCTCGCATGCTATGCGAGCGCTTTACCATCTGAGCTACACACCCAGTTAATAAAATTTGGCGATAAGCGGTACATAGATTAAAGATTAAAAAAAATATTGTTTTTTTATGTTATTGTATTATTAAATATCTTTTGTAATAATTTCTTGCAACATTTAAAATCATTTTGATAAGAAGCAAACAAGATGAGTACACAGCTGCCTTGAGCCTCTGGCTTCTTGTGCTGTGTCGAGTGTTCGAGCGAAATATTAGCCCAAACTGCAGACATGCGCAAACCGCGCACTAGGCAGCTGCCGCGGAGTGGAGAGTTACAAACAAAAATACATACATACATACAGGTGAAGTTAATAAAAGCGTGTTAAAAAGAACTAAAAAACAGTGTCTAACGTTAAATACAAAATGGACAACGGCTCCGTGAAATTCACAAAACATAAAATCATCTTTTTTAAACTTAAATTTACTTACCCAATTAAATTTAATTTCCAAAAAGAACTTAATAATTTTCTTTTAAATAATTATATTATGAATAAACACACTTATTTCCAATTATTTCTAATTTTTATCACTTAACAGCTATGTATTAAGACAAGTTTATTATTTTGTGACATTGACATTGATCATTGATGTAACGGTTGACGTTTGGTTATGTAAAACAACGTTGCCGGATTTGTTTACAAAATTATATTCATTTATTACAAAATTAAATATATTAGTATCAGTGTTTAAAAAATAAATATCAAATTAATAAAAATCGTTATTTTTATTAGGTTTTATTTTGAAATGGTTACTAAGTTTGATTAAAACAAGAAAACAAGCAGAACAAGCTATAGCGATGGTTGCTGCCTAATTATGATTTAAATTAATTCGATACAATGTGGCAACATTGCAGTAATCGGAACTACTATTTTTTATACGTAATAAAAATAAAGTATAGATATAATAGTTATTTATGATATAAGTATATAAGTGCTAAAAGTGAGATTTTATTTTGTGAGAAGGGAAGTTTGAGGCACGACGCCGTAGGCGGAGTGCCTCATCCCTTCGAACAAAATAAAATCCCTTTTAACACGTATATCATACAATATTTTTTCTACGAACGCTAGTAATAGTCCAAATTAATGCTTATTATTATTTTTAATAAATAAATTGATAAAATGTATCTAATTTCATCTAACTTACCTACGAAATACGTTGCTAGGACGAAGAAAAAATCGATTGTTGATTTGTTTTTGACAGCTTGCGTCAAACAAATGTTAAGGCGGAAACATACTATCAAAACGTGACACGACGCCACGCCACCCGACGCATGTTAGTACCTCTCAATTCCATATATTTAATACAGTTAGAAACACATAGACAACACGCTATGTGACCACACGCCGCAACATAAATATATGGACTAACATGCGTGGCGTCGTGTCACGTTTTAATAGTATGTTTCCGCCTTAAATATATGGACTAACATGCGTGGCGTCGTGTCACGTTTTGATAGTATGTTTCCGCCTTTATAAATTCTTACTCGATGATGGAAAGTGATCAAGAAAATGAATTTCTCCCGGTGGAAATTGAAGAAGCTGCTAATAAAGCTACTTTTGAATTATTGCCTAATAAGTCAAAGCGACAGTATGAGTTTTCATACGATCGTTTTCTGAAGTGGTGTGATCAAAAAAATGTTAGAGGTAGGGAAACCAGTGAAAAAGTGCTGCTCGCTTACTTTGAAGAAAAGTCTAAAATTAGGAAATCATCGACGCTTTGGTCCAATTATTCTATGTTGAAAGCGATGATGAATATAAATAACCAGGACATAAGCAGGTATTACAAGCTTTTCTTAGCAGTGCTAAAAGTAAATCACTTTTAGCACTGGTGCTAAAAGTAAATGACATTTAACACCAGTGTCGTAAAAAGACATTTTAGACACTTACAGCACGCGTTAAAAATTCCACTTTTAGTGACGTTTGTAGAAAAATAATATTAATTTAACTAATGTTTTTATATTTTGTTACTATTTATTTGGTTTTTTGCTATTTTAATTAAAGAGGTTTGGTTACACTATATAAAAAAATGAATAGCTAATGAGTTATCGCAAAATTAAAATTTCCAGACGAGAAATATCGTCGAAGCGTAGCGAAGAAGTCGTTCATAACGTGCGAAGCCCAGACGGGTTGCTAGTTGTTTACAAAAAGAAAACAAAGTTGAATAATAAATTTATTTATTTACAACATACTGTTAAGTATAAGAGTGTATTAATTACAGTAAATAGTTATTTAAACAACAAGTTTATTAATAAGGGCGATTAGCAATCTCGAACATTAATCGTCATTTTAATTCACGAGTTCGTTACAAAACTTTTCCGTCGACCGTGCCTACTTTTCAGAATTATCATTTTTTTGATTTTACCAATCCCTTCCCTTCCCTATCCCTTCCCTATCCCTATCCCTATATATTATAAATGTGAATGTAAGTTTGTTTGTTACGCTTTCACACGAAAACTACTTAACCGATCATCATGAAAATTTGTACACATATTCTTGGAGCTATTAGAATTAACATAGGATACTTTTTATTAAAAAAATCACAAAAACTAGCTTCTTCAACGCCATCTAGCAATTACGACTTAATAAAGTACTATGGCGCCACCATAAGGTGGCGCAGTTAATATCACTTATATTTAAACGAGCAATTCTTACTTAAGGTTTATTTCGCATATCTTAATATATATAAATTACGTGTCACGTTGTTTGTCCGCAATGGACTTCTAAACTACTGAACCGATTTCAATGAAATTTTGTAGATATGTGTTGTTTGTTCTAACTTAAAAGATAGTTTTTATCTAGATTTATTAAGCGTATTTATCGATTTTTAAACAAAAATAACGAAGGATGTTTGAAGTATTAACGGATTTTTAATTTTTGACACTCTGTCATGCTCACTAAGGAAAAGAAGAATAAGAATTGACAAATATTCAATAAAATCGGAATTTTTTATAAAAATATCGATTAATTTTTGTTTATAATCGATTAATTAAGCGTATTTATCGATTTTTTATCGAAAATATTGAAGGATGTTTGAAATATAAGCAGATTTATAATTTTTGACAGATTGATCTCTCATTTGTATAATTTTTGACATCTGCGTATATTTCGAACATCATTTGATATTTTGTGAAAAAAATTGCATTTTTGACAAATTTTAACAGTTTTCTATTCAAATTAAATCATATTTTTATCAAAAATAGATTTTTTTAAAAAATTAGCAACTTTTTCTATAACGTTCAAGGCCACTTTTGACAGAATATCTATTTTATGATATAATTCGCATAAAATCGAAATTTTTAAGAAAATATCGATTAATTTGTCATTATAATCAATTAATAAAGCTTATTTATCGATTTTTAAGCGAAAATAATAAAGGATGTTTGAAATATTAACAGATTTTTAAATTTTGACATCTGTCATGCTCACTGAGAAAAAGAAGAAGAATTGTCAAATATTCAACAAAATTGCAATTTTGATAAAAATATCGATTAATTTGTGTTTATAATCGATTAATTAAGCGTATTTATCGATTTTTAATCGAAACATAATAAAGGATGTTTGAAATATTAACGGATTTTTAATTTTTGACATTTGTCATGCTCACTAAGAAAAAGAAGAAGTATTATCAGATATTCAATAAAATCGTAATTTTTTAAGAAAATATCGATTAATTTGTGTTTATAATCGATTAATTAAGCTTATTTATCGATTTTTTTATCGAAAATAATGAAGGATGTTTGAAATATTAACGGATTTTTAATTTTTGACATTTGTCATGCTCACTAAGAAAAAGAAGAAGTATTATCAGATATTCAATAAAATCGTAATTTTTTAAGAAAATATCGATTAATTTGTGTTAATAATCGATTAATTAAGCTTATTTATCGATTTTTATACAATTTTCCTCTTACAATAATATTTTTAGGTTGTGCAAGTGTACAATAGATGACACTGTTTATATTTAATTTTTTATCGATAAAAAAACAGGGAAATTAATGTAGAAAAAATGTAAAAATTGTAAAAAAGGAAATGAGAAAAAAATTATTTATTGTTAGGCGGTACGAAGTTCGCCGGGCCAGCTAGTACAAAATAAAGTAAATAATGATTTACAATGACAGTTATTACATTACTAACATTGACAATTAGTATCAAGACGAGCTACTTGATTTTGAATTTTTTAGTGTGAATATAAAAAGGTATAGTTGATTCAAATAGAAGTGTCATCAAGTGGGCTGGGTACGTGTGAGATCATCTTTAACTTTATTACTAGATTCAATGGAAACAGAACTTTAGTTAGGGAATTATATGTCATCGCGATGTGTCAAAATGTTTAAGTTATATTGAGCATATGATCACAAGCTGGCTAATATTGCGATTCACATTTCACTAAACGTGGGAACTGCCACTACAAATTTGAATTTTCCAGAGACTACTTGATGACACTTCTATTTGAATCAACTATATATATTATGCATGTTGTCTTGCCTATAATGACAGTTAGTACTAACAATGACAGACAGGCTACTCGATTTTAAATGTTTTAGTTGAAATCGTTGATTAATAGGGACCGAGCTCCAACTGTAGAGGCAGCACTTTGAAGGCCGCGCGCCCTAGTGCGGAAATTAGGAATTAAATGGGCAAAAATTTATGAATAACAAACGTCATAATTAATAAATAATGGAAAAAATAACTAAATACGGATTTCAACCGATAATTAATAATAATATTCGTGGTCAAAATGTCTTTCCACGAGACACCAATGGTAGTTAACAGAAAAGGATAAAATTTCACAGGTTAATTTATATACCGCTCTCTGCGAGACTATTCTGTACAGCCTTTTATACAACATGATTTTATTGATAAAGACATCGTGAATAATTTCAAAATTTATTTTAATAAAAGGTAAATATAGTATATTGTAATACAAGTGTTACAATGACAGAGGTTTCGTAGTACGAGTTCAGTTTGTGAAACGAACCGCGAAGCGGTGAGTTTCGCAAAGAACGAGTACTACAAACCGTCATTGTAATTCGAGTGTTACATACTATTTTTTATAATGAACTTTTAAAAGTACAAAAAAATAAATAAAATGAGTTTTTCGAAATATTTATTTATGTTGGCAATCTTGACAGTTTTGACACTTGTCAGTTTTAATGATTTTAAATTAGAATGTTTGTCAAATTTGTATAAAATATTCCGAATTTAGCAGTAACGCTGATAATGTAGTTAATAATTTACTACAACATACTTCTTGATTTACTACCTGAACTCTTTCGTTGAAAATCAGTGCAGTGCAACCAATTGTGTAAAACAAAAAGTTACCAAAAACAGTGTTACAATGAATCTATTTCGATACTGTTTTTAGTGTCGAAATAGAAACTTTGTGAACGTGAATTATAAAAAATAATTTATCACCTACTATTGGTTAATATTTTTGCCCATAAGTTTACAATTTCTATCACCAGAGGGTCGTGACGGTCTAGATGCTCGGTCCCTATAGAAAATCATTCATTAATAGGGGTTATTAATCAACGATTTTGAGTGTGTTAAAATTCATCATAAATGAACGGTCGACGGAAATAGTTATTTAAGCAACGAGTTTATTAATATAGAAGTTTAATAATCGAAATATTTATTAATGTTTGAGATTATTAAACTTCCTATTAATTTACGAGTTGGTTACAAAATTGTTCCGTCGACTTTTTTTAAGCAAAAAATAGCTTATAAATAAATATTAAATAAATTTATGTACTTGTTCTTTGTTAAAAACTTTTGATTTTTAAAGTGAAACTTTTATTAGATCGTTTTAAGTGCATGTTGCATGTCGCATGTCGGTCGAACGCCGAGTAGGTATAAAGTATAAAGTAGGCGGCGCTTATAGTTTAATACAAAAATGTACGGGAGTGAGCACATCTGCTAATGAAAACAATCCTACTATTCGTATTGTAACGGGATAACCGTAAAGGAAGGGACCTTAATTTAAAAGATTGTTGTTGACAGTTGATTTTTAGAAGTTTGTAAAAAAAAATCAACTGACCATTTTAAATAATGTTTCTAGAAAATTCTAGAAACTTCTAAACACACTGACTAGATTGAATAATGTTGTATATAAGGGGATGCATGGGCAGTTAACGTCAGTTCAAGTTCAAGTATTCACAAGAGTTCATTGTATTGTCAAGTAGTTAGACGTTATCCAGCAGAGTTCAGTGTATCTTAACAATTTTGTAAATAAATTGTGTAAAAAGCCCCCATAAGTGTTTCAAATTGGTGTCAGGTGTGGGGTGAAGATACAAGAATGCCTGGAAAAAAGTTAACTAATTTATTGGTGGCTGAGCTCAGAAGAGAGCTCGAGGAATTAGAATTGGAAACTACTGGGAGCAAATCCGTATTGTTGAGAAGGCTCCGTGAATACTACGTAAATAATAATGTGGACCCTGACGCTGTCGAGTTTGAAGACCCAGTTCAAAAAGCAATTTCCCGACTACAAGAAGAACAAACTCAACAACTTTCCCAGCTGCAAAAGGAGCTATCAGGACGAATGACGAGCCAGCAAGAGGAGCTATCCAGTCAGATGAAGAGCCAGCGCGAAGATATGTCCCAGCTGTCCCAACGAATGACGAGCCAACAAGGAGAACAAACTCAACAACTTTCCCGGATGCACGAGGAGCTATCAGGACGAATGACGAGCCAGCAAGAGGAGCTTTCCAGTCAGATGAAGAGCCAGCGCGAAGATATGTCCCAGCTGTCACAACGGATGTCTACCCTACCAGAAGAGTTATCCAGTTCCTTCTCCCAGCAAATATAGCATTTGCGCTCCGAAATGTACACTGTGACGAACAAAATCAGCAAGTGTCCAGCTTGCGAGACGAACAAAATCAGCAAGTGTCCAACTTGCGAGACGAGCAAAACCAGATCAACCAGCAAATGCAGTCCGAGATAAGGAAGCTTCAACAAGAACAGGAAGCTAGCCGCCGAAACCAAACCATCCACCACGGCGACGGAGATGCAAGAAGGATGGAAACATGCCACGCAGACGTCGAACGACAAAGAAGCGAGGAGACGACCCATGTACGAACGACGATGAAACCCCCGACCTTCGACGGGAAGACTTCCTGGCCAAATTACCTGAAACAATTCGACGCAGCGGCCAGAGCTAATGGATGGTCATCCCAGGAGAAAGCATTGTCCCTAACCGTAGCTCTGCGAGGCGAAGCTTTAGACGTCTTGCAATCATTGACACCGGATGAAGCTGACAACTTCGAGTTATTATTGGTGAATCGTCTAGAGATGCGTTATGGTCAAACTCATCTACAACCGGTGTACCGAATGCAGTTAAAAAGCCGAAAACAGAAAAATGGAGAAACTATCCAGGAATTTGAAGCGGATGTAGCAAGAATGGTACGATTTGCGTATTCAAATGCAGCGGAGGATTTCCTGGAATGCCTAGCAGTCCAAACCTTGTAACGATTACATCGTTATTTGTTTGGCCTGGCCTAATAATATATTATTTCTTCAATTTCTCGTCTATTTTACTACGTTATTTGTTTGGCCTGGCCTACGTCGGTTTGAGTTTTTCGATTCTGCGACGATTCTGGGAGTCGGCGCGGTCTTGATTTCCGTATAAGCGGGGAGCCTTTGTTCACCCGTAAAGAGAGTCGGTATTTTTAATTTCTTTACAATTTTGTGCTTCATAGCCAGCAGTTCTCTTCTTATTTCTTCTCCCTTCATTTGGTGAGTAAAAGTTAAAATTGTTTAAAAATTTTATTAATAGTCAAAAACTTGGTGAATATATTTTATTGATTATAATAATTATATCTTTTAAATTATTTCGATTACAATCATTGTTTAAATCAGTTTTTATTGTGTTAAAAATATGTAAACAGATAAAGTGATTAACTTTTTTCTATTCTCGAACTTGGAGAAACTTTGGTTGATTGTAATCGAAAACAAGGTTTAATGAGATGGAATTTTGACGGTGTGAATTTTTATTCATAGGGCCATTGCCAAATTTTTGAAGGGTCCCAAGATAGGGCTGTTATAAATAGCAATTTTTTGGAGAGAAGCTTTGTAAGCAGGTTTTAACAGTTACCCAATTTAAGAAAACATCTTGCCATCAACATCTGTAGATCATTCATTTTTATGAAAACATCTTGCCATCAACATCTGTAGATCATTCATTTTATGAAAACATCTTGCCATCAACATCTGTAGATCATTCAAGTTTAAGAAAAACATCTTGCCAACCACATCTGCAGAACCATTAAATTTAAGAAGACATCTTACCAACCGCATCTTTATTCTGGCTTTCAGACGTCTTCCGAAGTTGGATACAAAAAGATAAGAAATTAGTTAATCTCTAATCAATCTTTATTAACTTTAATTATTAATTTTTGGCAATAAACGATTAACACTGATTTAACATCTTTTATTTGCTTGTCAGTAATTTTGCGCCCTTTTATATTTGTTTGGGGGGAGTTAAAGAAAACCAGAAGGAAGCCACGAACCCTGGAGCTAGCCAAGGGTAGTAATTACATTACAACCTTCACCGATGGTCTCCGAGACGTCGAGTTGCAGCGCGCTGTACGGTTGGCGCGGCCGAAGACTCTTGTGGACGCCTTGACAGTAAAGGGGCTGCACGGGTTCTAATTCAAAATCGACCAATTTCCCATGTAAATCTCCATAAGAGAATCTAAGATCCATTTCGGTACATTTTTGCTCTTTTTGATACTGCGCATGCGCGACTTATAATTTGAATAAAATTTCATTGTGACGTTATTGGAATGGTCGGATGGGACATTTTTTCAATGGGGGGTATTTAGGGAGGCCCATTGGCGCATCTATACTTGTAAAAATTGGAAGAATAGTTAGTAGACATTCGATATTTGATTCATCATATATAGATAGCGTTTTATTTTTCATGAAGAGTACTGCACAATATGCAATTGACATGTGATTCATATTACATAGATGGCGTTGGGGATGGGGGAGTACTCCGATTGGTACTTTTAACATTTGATTCATATTGCGTAGATGGTGTTTTATTTAAACGGAAAATGAAAGTAAATGTATTTTATGTTTTTGAAAAAATGCATATTTGTGTTAATTATGCAAGGTCTATCTTTTAATTATTTTCATATGTTATTTTACATTCTAATAATGAAGGTAATAATTACATATTACACAATCTTAATATACAGTTAAGATTTTAAGATGTGTATTGCATTAATTAATGATAATTTAATTTATTAAAATATGGAATTATTGTTGAAAAGTGATAGTAGGTAGATAGAATTTTTTTCATTTAAGTATATATAATCTAGGTTTGTATACTAAGTATTCAGTTTGTGTAAATAAAAAAACTAGTTGAACTAGTTAAAATAAAAGTAAGTTATTAACATTTATATTTATTTTATAATATGAAGCATTATGTTAACGTATAGTCCAGTGGTGTACACTTTAAAACAAAAATTAATAATATATATTATCCGTAGATATGTGTAAATGTAAAGAAGAATGTCTCTGTTTTGAGCAGGAGTTTGATAAGATCAAAAATAAAGAAAAAGAAGTAAGATATTTGATTTTACTTATTATACTGAAATTTATATATTGTGGTTTTAAGGTTTTGAAGGTGGTTAAAATTAGTAGAGAGGGATTTATTCCAACAAGAGCAACCTCTCAATCTGCTGGTTGTGACATTCAAACCCCAATAAATTTTGTAATACCCCCCTGGGAACGAGTGCTTGTAGATAGTTTAATAAAAATGGAATTTCCTTCTGGAACATATGGTCGAATAGCTCCAAGATCAGGATTAGCCTTAAAAAATGGGATCGAAATTTTTGCAGGAGTTGTTGATGCAGACTATAGGGGGACCATTAAAATTTTGTTATACAATTCAACATACGAACCAGTTTACTTCTTTAGAGGTAATAAAATTGCCCAAATAATTTGTGAAAAATGTTTCATTCCAAGTATTGTTGAAGTTGATACTTTAAATTGTACAGAAAGAGGGGAAAATGGGTTTGGTTCTTCTTCTCTCATATAAAAATAAAATTAATATTAACCACTATATAAATGTGTTTTATTTTAGTATTATTTAATCTCTATATGTGAATACATATACACAATTAAAATGGTGTTATTAAAAACAAATTATATTATCTTGGTGGCAATTGTAAACAACATATTGTATACCAATGTTCCTCAGGGTGTAAAACACATGGCAATATGTTTTGATATGAAAAATAGTAAAGAAGATTGCAATCGTACTTCTGGGAAAGTGTTAAGTATAGCTCAAGAAAACAGTGGTCGATTACCTGTCTATACAAGTAATACATCTCAGTTCAATTACAAATTAAAAATAATATTTCCGGATAATTCTGAAGGTGATCAAGATAAATGGCAAGTTGTAAATCAAGAAATATCCATAAAAAATAATGATGTTTTTGAAGAACTTTCTAAATTATATGTTATATCTTACGTAATTTTATTTTTATCATTAATTATCAATATTATTCAGATATGTATTCAATTATTTAAGTCAAGGTTACCAGATACATATAGTGCAACTATAAATAATTAGAATTTAATTATTTTAATCTTAGAGTGAATGTTTCAACTGTGAAAACAACATCAAAGTGCCTAAAAAACAATGAATGATAAACGAAAAGGTGTTTTTTTAGGAGAACGTTGTTTTTATTTAAATTCGAGAAAATCAAAGTTTGTGTCAATTTGCTTATCAGTGGACTTCGAGTTTGCTCCGTGTGTTATAATTTTGGGTGGAAAAATTAATTCAACGGTAGTTTTGACACAACAAGAATGGAATGATATAACAGCTAACAAGGAGTTAATAAATAGTTTTATATGTAAAGCAAACAGCATCAATTCAATAGATATAGGAAGATTGGCTGTTGAATTTGTACAATTACCACAATGTATAAGAATTTACAGTGGTGACGCTGGAATACGCTTAAGCACAAATTCATTATTAAAATTATGGCAGATTTCACCACTAATTCAATTTAGACTAAATGTTTTAAAAGACTTAGAATTTCCACTGGTAATGAGTTTATTAAAGGGAGCTAAAGAAGACATGTCTTTGGGAATATTGGAAACAGTTAAATATTTGAACCCTAAAATATATACACTTGGACTAGAAGTAATTTATTATTATCCTGAACTACTTAAAAAAAGTAACCCACTTGATGAATCGGCTGAGAAGCCTTGGGAATAGGAAGATTGGTAATAATAAACAATTATAAATATAAAATATTTATTTTTAATAAATAGTATAAAATATTTTATGTGTTTTAATTTTCTTGCATAATAAAATTTTCATATATAAAAAAGACATTTGTTAATGCACATATACATTTTTCTGACATGTGATATATACACTTTGGTTCCATTGGCGACAAAGATGGATGTTCTTCTACTTCAAAAACTGGTGTCTTACAAATTTTTTTTAAAAAATCACATTTTTCCTTTCCTTTCACAAAAACACTGTCAACATTTTTTGTCAACTCTTGAATAATGTTACCAAATTTAAATACATTTGTATATCCTGAGTTCCAGTTTATACAATGGTGATTTCGCATGAGCCACGTCACTTGTTTTTCAATATCTGGTGATAGCATTCTAAATGGAAATGGTGGTGCAAATACATAATGAGTAATGTGATTTCCATCAAATGCAGCCAATTCTTTAACAATAAATTTATTGTTTTCTAGTTTACAACCTTGAACATCTATTACCAACATCATATATAGTCAACTTTTCAAACAGTATTTCAATCTTTTTTCTATCTTCAAAAACTTTAATTTGTTTTTTTATTATGAGTTATATCGTTAAGCTCGTATGATCCAATTGGAATTTTAAAAGTGTTCATTTTTAATATAGTTCCCCACATGAACACATTATTGTCTTCATCAATATTGGGAATCGAATTAAAAGTGTATAAATTAGTTAAACCAATCTCATAATCTATATCCTCTTCTAAATATATTGGTGGATTAAAATTATAACTTAAAAGTGATGAATTATTGGAAAGTGTAAAGTTGTATGACATATTGGTTACACCTACTGATTCGTTGAACTGTAATGATTATATAGAAACAGTAAGGCTAGATGACCACATTTATAAGAATTAAAATTTTGAAGTCTTTCATAATTATACTGTATTTTAACATAACCATTACTATTAAAATACTTTATTATATTGATTGGTGGGGGTAAATTACCAAATGAATCAAATTAAACAACATTTTGATTGTGTTTTACATAGGCAGTCCAGTGGGTTCCCTCACTATTATTAGAATCTAAATTTATTATTCCACATTCATATTTCTTAATTCTTCTTGGTAATGTGTCGTTCATAAATATACCTCGAAAATGCGGTATTTTTAATAATTTTACATACTTTATCAAATCGAAATTTGTTAAAGCATGTTGAGGTAATTTTAGTTTTTTGAATATGGTTTCAAATATAAACCAAGACCCTTAGTTGGTCCTAAATATAAACCGTTTCCTTTTTGTTAGTAGATAGTAAGACACTTCAGGACACTTTGACCTTTGACCGTTGAACCCGTGCCAGCCAGCCGGGCTACCCCCACCACTACACCATTGCAGCAGGGTGCCAACTTCAGGCTAGAGATCGTAAGACGCAAACCTTTGTGACGTCATCGTATCAACTTCAGATCGTTTTCAAAATAATAAAACGTTTAATAATATTTAAAAAATTCCTTGAACCGTAAAATTCATCATATTAAATTATAACCAAATCGTTATCAGAAGATATATTTTCAAAGTTTGTTCGTTATATAACCAGACAATAGAGGTGAAAAACATATAAACAGCATTCAGCGATAAGCGTTTATATAAAAATTTATAATGATGAGTCAACTTGACCTCGTATAGGGCGGCCATCTTGCTAACAGTGGCGCCAACTTCAAACCGCTTGTATGTTTTCAAAGAATCTTTTTGGGAAGAAAAAACCACTAATAGATAATCAGTCTATGTGATAATTGGTATAAAAAACCTTCATATTATTAGGTGTCATTTGAATTTTTCTGCACACCTTCATCTCTCGATGGCCCCACGCGCTTTTACAATATTTTATTGTGCCTATCAGCTGTTTTAAATCACTTTGTTTTTATAATAAATTGAAATTTGTAAATATATCAGAAGGTATAAAAATAAATGTTTTATGCTCACCTGTTTATTTTTCAAACACTTACAATAAAAATAATAACAACTTAACTTTTACCACACCAGATAAATGTATTGTCACTGAGGAATAAAAACTCCGATTTTAACGATAATAGATAATCAGTCTATGTGATAATTGGTATACAAAAAACAGGACTACCGTCATGTTACTAGACACACAGTTGAACGTCATTTAAATTAAATTGAAATTGTCTGCGCTTCTTTATCAATCTAATTCATCATTCGATCCAAACGACAGCAGGTCCCAAGGTCACGCGCTGTGATTTATTTTCTAGGTTTTAAATATAAATTACCTTAGAATGAAATAATAAACTTTTTATAACTTCAAAGCCCTAATAATGACTCATCAGTTTCGCTTGAAATTCTTAAAACGAAGTATGTTCCGGTAGTTGCATTAATTCAAAGAAATGTTTTATTTCCATAATGATTTAAAATAAAGCAAAAATTCTATGATTACGTTAAGATACTATAAGTCTTTTAACCTTTACAAAGAATATTAAAAAAGCTTATTGCAGAAAATCGTTCAGTAAACGTTAAGAGTTAAATTGTAACAAATCGTTATCAGCAGGTATATTTTCAAAGTTTGTGCGTTATATCACTAGGCAATAGAGTCGAAAAACATAAACCGCAATTGGCGATAAGTGTTTAAAACATTGTAGTTTGATAATATTCGTAATGGACGATGCAATACTTTTAATTAGGTCACGTGACAAAGAAAATGTGAAAGAACAATATAAGTTATTTTGATTTATGTAACAGATTATTTTAAAAGAATTAAAATTAAAAACTAAATAAAAAAAGATGACGTGTTTTAGATAAGAACTTATTGAGAAATTATGCCTAAAAGAGTGTATGCTTTTAATAGTTAATTAAGAAATGATTTAGGAAACAAAATCCAAAATAATATAAAAAAGACAAAAAATGTCTACCTTTTATTTATCATTATACATTTTATTACTTAATAAACTATAACAGTTTGAAAAGTGTTCTGTGGATTCCTTTGGAGCCCCCTTGGTTAACAGGTTGTCACAGCTGCATACCTAGAACTGAAAGTGGTTTTATGAGCAAAACTCAGTATGTATATTTACAGGTAAAAAGTTTAATTTTTATTATTTTAGTTGTATATAGTAGTTTAAGTAGGGAATTTAGTTTGTCGGTACATTTCCACACCACCTAAGAGGTAGTACCATGGCGCGTTAGCTTTTTTTTAGTGGAAAGCTTCGCCAATAGCCCTATAAAACCACTTTAAGGCTCCAATTATCATTGGCTACCTCAAAAGCATTAGACATCAATCTTATAAGATATCTTTTGGTGACCCATCAGGTATCTTTTAGTGACCTTTATCGGTATATTTTGTTGACCATATAGGGTATCTTTTATTGATCTTATAAGATATTTTAAGCACATTTTTCTTTTTTTTGGTTTCGAAACAACATCTTTTTGTGACCATTACGTTGGTATCTTTTTGTGGTTGTTCAAAACATCTTTTTTTTTTTATTCTCAATATTTAAATATGGAGTGTTGTTTAGTAGGCATTTTTAGTTTATCGGGATGAGCTTTTAGTTAATTTTTAATTAAGGCTCTTATGTTTCCATAAGCTACCTTAAACTCTTAAAACTAAAATTTCAAGGCTCTTATGTCTCCATAAGCTACCTCAAAAATCTTTTTTGCTGTTTTTGTGATTACCGAGGCATTTTTAAGATTTGAATATCAAATTTCGTATCTTTAAGCTGCAAATAAGCATTGGAACTGGCCACGTTTTCAATTTGTTCTAACAACTTTTCCATAGAGGTATCTGCAGTAGTGGGTGTCGAAATAGGGTGGTTAAAATTGTCATTTAATGCCACAATGCGTATTCTGTCACCCTTTTTGTAACCAATTTGCTTTTTTATATCGTTAAGAGCAGACTCTAATTTATTTTTTAAAGACTCCTGATTAAGACCCCCTCCTACATAGTTTTCGCAACATATTTGGAAAGTGCACTGGTGAGCATTAAATTTTTTAATTTTCCGCTGATTTATAACATTTACAGACCACATCTTGACACGTCTGTACTTCACGAGTGTTTAACTGTGAATGAAGAGTTTTTAGTTTGTAAACTAGGTATGTCTAAGATGCCTTGAAGCCTAGAGGTTGGGTATCCATAAACTCATCATTACACACAATCTTCCTTTTTTTGTAATCCATTTTAAATGTTCTAGTAGTTCTTTTTTTAGTAATGATATCTTTGGTATGAGTGTCTCGGCCGATTTGATCATACTGTAAAATAACTTTTTTTGTAGGGTCTTCAATAACATCCTTTATAATGCGGGCATTTAGTGCCTGACTGTTCTCGTAATTTAATGTGAAACCCTTGATTTTAGTAACCTCTTTACCCTTGGCTGTTTTGTAATAATAACTTTTTGGACCAGTTGCCAGCCATTCTACAATATAATCATCAGGTAACTCGTCACTCCATTCGCCCAGCAAATCACCTGTTTCGACAGTGTTTAGGCTATCGTCTATATAGACAATTGAGTCAGTATCGAAATACGCTACAGCCTCTCCTAATCTGTCAATCATTTCGTACAGTCTTAGACGAGCGTTACTGGTCGTAAACAATGCCACAAAAATATTTGTAGATGTAGGGTCTTCAACAAAAACATCTATGTAGTCGTAACTCACTTGGGCTATATAATCATTAATAAATATGACATTTGTAATATTGATTTTATCATTCATCAGAATTTCGTACCATCTTTTGAGGTCCGTAACATACTCTGTCTGTTTCATGTTCATTCTTTGCCCAAACTTACCCCATAGGCTATTCAGGCATATTTTAGCGACTGCTCTTTTGCCGGGATTTGGGGAGATTTTTTCTAAATCTAACTCTATACCCATTTGCTCTTTTACAACCCGGGCGTATTCTTCATTAGATTCATACGTATGTGGGCTAGTTTCTAATTTTATCTTCATAAAATCTTCGACGTAACCCTTAAACAAATCCGTTGACGTCTTTTCGAAATGCCATACCTCATAAATGTCTGAAATTTTGTACCCCTTTTCTAGGGCTTTGTTTATTTCTAGGGTTGTCCACGTACCAGTCAACATTCTTTCAGATTCAGTATGTTTGCACTCTTTAGGTCTATCCATTACACACTGGTTACATAGAGGAAACATTAATTTGTCAGTTTTGACAGGTAGAACGGGGTGATACAAATTTGTAGGAGGCAATATTTGGCAATGTATCAGACCAAACCATGCGGGGTCGTATGATTCAGGTGCTCGTATTTTAACAGGGTGGCCAACCGGGTAGCGGTCATAATATTGCACAGTTGGGTATAAACTAACGATATCAATGTAACGGAGTTTTTTTCCTGTTACTTTTAATTTTATAGCATTTGTTCGACCACCAAAGAATGCATCACGTGGTTTTAGAGGCTCCACGATCTGAGGTTCTGGCCTTTGTTTACATTCCTTTGATTTAAGCCATTCACATTCCCATATTTCTACCAGCTGATAGCCGGCTTCTTTTATCTGAGCACTTCTTCGCAATGTTTTTTCATGCAAGTCACCCATTGTCTCATTGTTAACATGGTTAACGGTGTCAGCCTTAAAGCACTCTGGGTGACCGTGCCAGAAACAACCGTGGTACTGATACACAGTATTCGACTCTTTATCGAAACCGTCTACTTTAGCTCCACAGATTGTGACTTCACCTCCGTTCAAAGCGTGTTGAACGCCAGAAAATTGACTAAGCCACTTGATTGATCCTTTACTGTACGTATCTCTTAGTTCTTCTTTCACAACGGCAACGGTTTTTGGCTGTAAATATTTTGATCTGTAAATAGCCATACATACACTAGCAATAGTCAGATATTGGAATGGATCAATATTAGCTATTTCCAAAAATTCTTTGCGAAATTCCAAACAGCCCCTTCTCAGAATATCAACATCTGAATCACAGTAATCATGTAGATCCCTTTGTAAATCAAACTCGTTGTTTTTATGTGCCTCATACCATTTTAAAAATTCCTCTCTTTGCTTTGGTTTCATTGTGCTGGGCCCATAGTACTTGGCATCTGGTAAACAGCCTTTATAATCTTGGTTTTCAGGAGTATTGAAAAAGTGTGGAAAATACCATTTTTTAGCCTCTTTTAGGCCAAACGTTTTGGGGAAATCTGCCAGAGGACCACTCACGAAATTAGAGCTGTCGATTATTTTCAATTTAATAGAAGGTATTTCCAGCAACATCAGTTTTGATCCATTGTATATTGTGTAGGGCTTTATCGTATTTGCCACACAGTGCTTCAAAATAAAATAGCTGTCATAACCTTTACTATTGTGAGCCACCGCTGTATAACCGCGATGTTTTTCAGATATTAGCCAACTGCAAAACTCTTCGTTATCTTTAAACGTAAATTTATTTCCATTAAAATCGTGGGCAATTATCAAATTTGGAATGTGTATACCGGTGTCTTGCATAGCCTCATAATCGAAGAATATGTAGTTTTCTGTGTAGGTACAACGTTGTATCGTTTCATTAGATAGCTTGTTACAAATGCACGGTTCTTTGCATATTATTGGCTGTTTATGCAAACTTTTACATCCCATATTTATAACATTAGAGCGTTGATTACAGTGACAAGGGACTTTACAAAAACCACCCTTGGCTGCTTTTTTCATCATATAACAATGGTGTGTGGATATTTGAACAAAATCATTACAGTTTCTACACATTGTGTAACCACACTGGTGTTTCTGATTCCTGTTACAAAGCTTGTTACAGACCTGGCATTTAAATACGTTTTTGCAAGATTCTGTGTGATGAAGTAGGCAGTCGTCGTTAAAGCAAAATCTATTACAGCTCTCACAGAGAATTTTGTTTTTCATCAATAAGGAGTGTTCAGGTTGTTTGCAGATAGTGCACAGTGGTGCTTTCTTGCACTTATGCTTATTTTTATTGTCATAAGGGGTATCGCATGTCTCGCAGTAAAAACGAGAACCGTACAAACCCTTTAAGCTATTTATCACGTCGAAGTGGTTACCATTTTTATATAAATATAATTTAACAGGCCTATCAACACCCTCGTAGAGAAGAGTGTTGAAATTTTCTGCACAGATAATTTTTATTTGCACATCCAACAGCACCTCGGCCTTCTTAAAGTCATCCAACGTGAAACCGTCGACATAGCACCCTCCCAACAGACTGCAAAGCTTTTCGGCTAAAACAGTCTGCAATTGTCGACCCTTTCGTATAAAGGTCACATCATTATTTGTTAGTTTGTAACCCAAAATCTCTGTTGTGACGTATGTAAGAGCAGTTACAATTGCTCTTGCACCACAAAGCGTATCACTGTTTTTAATCAGGGTAATGCTTTTTTTGGTGCGACGGTCGTCTGACAAATTTATCATTTTATGTCTACCGCTACCCCTAGGCATCTTAAAAATTTGGATATCGAATTTTGTGGTAGTCAAAAGAACATTTTCATTCGATGTTATTATATTTTTAATGTGGTCCACCAACTTTGCTATAGAGGCATCAGCAGTGGTGGGTGTCGAAATAGGATGATGGAAATTGTCATTTAATGCCACAATGCGAATTTTATCACCCTTTTCGTACCCAACCTTCTTCTTTGCATCAGTCAATGCAGTTTCCAACAGATTTTTTAAATTCTCTTGGTCGTTGTTAAGAGAACCCCCTGTATACTGATCACAAACAAGCTGAAAACTATGTAGGTACGCACAAAAAGTAGTTATAAACCTACGAGCTAAAACCTTTAATGACCATTGGTTCATTTTAAATAATTAAAGAAAAACTAAGAATTTAAAAAAATGCAATCTTACCGTAAAAGTTGATAAGAATGTCACCAGTTAAAAAAGTAAAAACTCGAAAAAATTTCGAAAAAATTCAAAATTTTTAAAATTCAAAAAAAAACGAAATTTTCAAAAATTAAAAACTTACAGACCAATCTGGCAGCAGGTTTCAACGGAAAATAACGTAAAATACAGGAAATAAATAAACTCAAAATTTCGAAAAAAATTCAAAATTTTTAAAAACTCAAAAACGCGCACAAATTTACTGCGACTGATAGCAGCTGTAGCAGGAGCAGAAATGAAACAGACGCTGCTGCTGCTCTCTTTTATAAGGTTTCGAAATGGTCACGTGGTACTCTCTGATAAGGAAAAGGGTGTAAGAAAATGCTGTTTGAGAAAAATCAGGAGAGTTTATTTTCAAATTTTTATGAAATCAGCTGATTTATGTGTATAAAACACTACAATTAGTCATTTTACGAAATCCCTGTTGTAAATTATCTATATTTTCAAGTTGAGGTTTACTCGCTATCATACTGTGATAAAAATTTAAAAGCTATTTTATCTAAAATAATAACAGTATTTAATTTTATAATTAATTATTAGAACAACACAAAATCAATTTTTCGAAAAGCGATTATAATTTTTTCAGAAAATGATAAAATTTAGGGCGTTGTTCCTTTTCAGAGACATTTCGGTAAAATCTTGCGCGAAATTATCAAGAATAGGAAATTACGTCATCACTGTTTTTAGATAAAGATAATAAACAAGTCAGTTATATTTGTGATACCTATATAAATATATTAAAAACACTTATGATTATATAAAACCGCATACTATGTGGAAAAGGAATTTGCTTTCTCATCAACTTTGTGAATATATACCGGTGGTATCGAAAGTAAGTGTCTCTTGTAGATTATTGTTATAATTTTATCTTATTATTATGGATGATGCAATACTTTTTAAAATTACGCAATATTACATGTCAACAGTTTAAAATACTCTTATTAGATGAAAAACTTAGTGGTTTTCGGTAATGGAACTCCCTCCCTCCACCACAATTTTATTATATCTATTCGCTTGTTAGTCGACAGGTGCAGAGACAAGTCTGAACAAGTCGAACCGATGGGTTGGAATAGAAAATATTAATGCGGTTTATTAAACTTAAAAAATAGCAAATTTTGGGGATTTTGTTAGTAAAAATGTAGCATCATAGCAGAGCGTAGCAGAGCGTAGCAGAGCGTAGCAGAGCGTAGCAGAGCGTAGCAGAGCATAGCAGAGCGTTCACCGTGAACGCTCTGCTATGCTCTGCTACGCTCTGCTACGCTCTGCTACGCTCTGCTATGATGCTACATTTTTACTAACAAAATCCCCAAAATTTGCTATTTTTTAAGTTTAATAAACCGCATTAATATTTTCTATTCCAACCCATCGGTTCGACTTGTTCAGACTTGTCTCTGCACCTGTCGACTAACAAGCGAATAGATATAATAAAATTGTGGTGGAGAGAGGGAGTTCCATTACCGAAAACCACCAAGTTTTTCATCTAATAAGAGTATTTTAAACTGTTGACATGTAATATTGCGTAATTTTAAAAAGTATTGCATCATCCATAATAATAAGATAAAATTATAACAATAATCTACAAGAGACACTTACTTTCGATACCACCGGTATATATTCACAAAGTTGATGAGAAAGCAAATTCCTTTTCCACATAGTATGCGGTTTTATATAATCATAAGTGTTTTTAATATATTTATATAGGTATCACAAATATAACTGACTTGTTTATTATCTTTATCTAAAAACAGTGATGACGTAATTTCCTATTCTTGATAATTTCGCGCAAGATTTTACCGAAATGTCTCTGAAAAGGAACAACGCCCTAAATTTTATCATTTTCTGAAAAAATTATAATCGCTTTTCGAAAAATTGATTTTGTGTTGTTCTAATAATTAATTATAAAATTAAATACTGTTATTATTTTAGATAAAATAGCTTTTAAATTTTTATCACAGTATGATAGCGAGTAAACCTCAACTTGAAAATATAGATAATTTACAACAGGGATTTCGTAAATTGACTAATTGTAGTGTTTTATACACATAAATCAGCTGATTTCATAAAAATTTGAAAATAAACTCTCCTGATTTTTCTCAAACAGCATTTTCTTACACCCTTTTCCTTATCAGAGAGTACCACGTGACCATTTCGAAACCTTATAAAAGAGAGCAGCAGCAGCGTCTGTTCCATTTCTGCTCCTGCTACAGCTGCTATCAGTCGCAGTAAATTTGTGCGCGTTTTTGAGTTTTTAAAAATTTTGAATTTTTTTCGAAATTTTGAGTTTATTTATTTCCTGTATTTTACGTTATTTTCCGTTGAAACCTGCTGCCAGATTGGTCTGTAAGTTTTTAATTTTTGAAAATTTCGTTTTTTTTTTGAATTTTAAAAATTTTGAATTTTTTCGAAATTTTTTCGAGTTTTTACTTTTTTAACTGGTGACATTCTTATCAACTTTTACGGTAAGATTGCATTTTTTTAAATTCTTAGTTTTTCTTTAATTATTTAAAATGAACCAATGGTCATTAAAGGTTTTAGCTCGTAGGTTTATAACTACTTTTTGTGCGTACCTACATAGTTTTCAGCTTGTTTGTGATCAGTATACAGGGGGTTCTCTTAACAACGACCAAGAGAATTTAAAAAATCTGTTGGAAACTGCATTGACTGATGCAAAGAAGAAGGTTGGGTACGAAAAGGGTAATAAAATTCGCATTGTGGCATTAAATGACAATTTCCATCATCCTATTTCGACACCCACCACTGCTGATGCCTCTATAGCAAAGTTGGTGGACCACATTAAAAATATAATAACATCGAATGAAAATGTTCTTTTGACTACCACAAAATTCGATATCCAAATTTTTAAGATGCCTAGGGGTAGCGGTAGACATAAAATGATAAATTTGTCAGAGGACCGTCGCACCAAAAAAAGCATTACCCTGATTAAAAACAGTGATACGCTTTGTGGTGCAAGAGCAATTGTAACTGCTCTTACATACGTCACAACAGAGATTTTGGGTTACAAACTAACAAATAATGATGTGACCTTTATACGAAAGGGTCGACAATTGCAGACTGTTTTAGCCGAAAAGCTTTGCAGTCTGTTGGGAGGGTGCTATGTCGACGGTTTCACGTTGGATGACTTTAAGAAGGCCGAGGTGCTGTTGGATGTGGAAATAAAAATTATCTGTGCAGAAAATTTCAACACTCTTCTCTACGAGAGTGTTGATAGGCCTGTTAAATTATATTTATATAAAAATGGTAACCACTTCGACGTGATAAATAGCTTAAAGGGTTTGTACGGTTCTCGTTTTTACTGCGAGACATGCGATACCCCTTATGACAATAAAAATAAGCATAAGTGCAAGAAAGCACCACTGTGCACTATCTGCAAACAACCTGAACACTCCTTATTGATGAAAAACAAAATTCTCTGTGAGAGCTGTAATAGATTTTGCTTTAACGACGACTGCCTACTTCATCACACAGAATCTTGCAAAAACGTATTTAAATGCCAGGTCTGTAACAAGCTTTGTAACAGGAATCAGAAACACCAGTGTGGTTACACAATGTGTAGAAACTGTAATGATTTTGTTCAAATATCCACACACCATTGTTATATGATGAAAAAAGCAGCCAAGGGTGGTTTTTGTAAAGTCCCTTGTCACTGTAATCAACGCTCTAATGTTATAAATATGGGATGTAAAAGTTTGCATAAACAGCCAATAATATGCAAAGAACCGTGCATTTGTAACAATCTATCTAATGAAACGATACAACGTTGTACCTACACAGAAAACTACATATTCTTCGATTATGAGGCTATGCAAGACACCGGTATACACATTCCAAATTTGATAATTGCCCACGATTTTAATGGAAATAAATTTACGTTTAAAGATAACGAAGAGTTTTGCAGTTGGCTAATATCTGAAAAACATCGCGGTTATACAGCGGTGGCTCACAATAGTAAAGGTTATGACAGCTATTTTATTTTGAAGCACTGTGTGGCAAATACGATAAAGCCCTACACAATATACAATGGATCAAAACTGATGTTGCTGGAAATACCTTCTATTAAATTGAAAATAATCGACAGCTCTAATTTCGTGAGTGGTCCTCTGGCAGATTTCCCCAAAACGTTTGGCCTAAAAGATGCTAAAAAATGGTATTTTCCACACTTTTTCAATACTCCTGAAAACCAAGATTATAAAGGCTGTTTACCAGATGCCAAGTACTATGGGCCCAGCACAATGAAACCAAAGCAAAGAGAGGAATTTTTAAAATGGTATGAGGCACATAAAAACAACGAGTTTGATTTACAAAGGGATCTACATGATTACTGTGATTCAGATGTTGATATTCTGAGAAGGGGCTGTTTGGAATTTCGCAAAGAATTTTTGGAAATAGCTAATATTGATCCATTCCAATATCTGACTATTGCTAGTGTATGTATGGCTATTTACAGATCAAAATATTTACAGCCAAAAACCGTTGCCGTTGTGAAAGAAGAACTAAGAGATACGTACAGTAAAGGATCAATCAAGTGGCTTAGTCAATTTTCTGGCGTTCAACACGCTTTGAACGGAGGTGAAGTCACAATCTGTGGAGCTAAAGTAGACGGTTTCGATAAAGAGTCGAATACTGTGTATCAGTACCACGGTTGTTTCTGGCACGGTCACCCAGAGTGCTTTAAGGCTGACACCGTTAACCATGTTAACAATGAGACAATGGGTGACTTGCATGAAAAAACATTGCGAAGAAGTGCTCAGATAAAAGAAGCCGGCTATCAGCTGGTAGAAATATGGGAATGTGAATGGCTTAAATCAAAGGAATGTAAACAAAGGCCAGAACCTCAGATCGTGGAGCCTCTAAAACCACGTGATGCATTCTTTGGTGGTCGAACAAATGCTATAAAATTAAAAGTAACAGGAAAAAAACTCCGTTACATTGATATCGTTAGTTTATACCCAACTGTGCAATATTATGACCGCTACCCGGTTGGCCACCCTGTTAAAATACGAGCACCTGAATCATACGACCCCGCATGGTTTGGTCTGATACATTGCCAAATATTGCCTCCTACAAATTTGTATCACCCCGTTCTACCTGTCAAAACTGACAAATTAATGTTTCCTCTATGTAACCAGTGTGTAATGGATAGACCAAAAGAGTGCAAACATACTGAATCTGAAAGAATGTTGACTGGTACGTGGACAACCCTAGAAATAAACAAAGCCCTAGAAAAGGGGTACAAAATTTCAGACATTTATGAGGTATGGCATTTCGAAAAGACGTCAACGGATTTGTTTAAGGGTTACGTCGAAGATTTTATGAAGATAAAATTAGAAACTAGCCCACATACGTATGAATCTAATGAAGAATACGCCCGGGTTGTAAAAGAGCAAATGGGTATAGAGTTAGATTTAGAAAAAATCTCCCCAAATCCCGGCAAAAGAGCAGTCGCTAAAATATGCCTGAATAGCCTATGGGGTAAGTTTGGGCAAAGAATGAACATGAAACAGACAGAGTATGTTACGGACCTCAAAAGATGGTACGAAATTCTGATGAATGATAAAATCAATATTACAAATGTCATATTTATTAATGATTATATAGCCCAAGTGAGTTACGACTATATAGATGTTTTTGTTGAAGACCCTACATCTACAAATATTTTTGTGGCATTGTTTACGACCAGTAACGCTCGTCTAAGACTGTACGAAATGATTGACAGATTAGGAGAGGCTGTAGCGTATTTCGATACTGACTCAATTGTCTATATAGACGATAGCCTAAACACTGTCGAAACAGGTGATTTGCTGGGCGAATGGAGTGACGAGTTACCTGATGATTATATTGTAGAATGGCTGGCAACTGGTCCAAAAAGTTATTATTAAAAAACAGCCAAGGGTAAAGAGGTTATTAAAATCAAGGGTTTCACATTAAATTACGAGAACAGTCAGGCACTAAATGCCCACATTATAAAGGATGTTATTGAAGACCCTACAAAAAAAGTTATTTTACAGTATGATCAAATCGGCCGAGACACTCATACCAAAGATATCATTACTAAAAAAAGAACTACTAAAACATTTAAAATGGATTACAAAAAAAGGAAGATTGTGTGTAATGATGAGTTTATGGATACCCAACCTCTAGGCTTCAAGGCGTCTTAGACATACCTAGTTTACAAACTAAAAACTCTTCATTCACAGTTAAACACTCGTGAAGTACAGACGTGTCAAGATGTGGTCTGTAAATGTTATAAATCAGCGGAAAATTAAAAAATTTAATGCTCACCAGTGCACTTTCCAAATATGTTGCGAAAACTATGTAGGAGGGGGTCTTATTTAGGAGTCTTTAAAAAATAAATTAGAGTCTGCTCTTAACGATATAAAAAAGCAAATTGGTTACAAAAAGGGTGACAGAATACGCATTGTGGCATTAAATGACAATTTTAACCACCCTATTTCGACACCCACTACTGCAGATACCTCTATGGAAAAGTTGTTAGAACAAATTGAAAACGTGGCCAGTTCCAATGCTTATTTGCAGCTTAAAGATACGAAATTTGATATTCAAATCTTAAAAATGCCTCGGTAATCACAAAAACAGCAAAAAAGATTTTTGAGGTAGCTTATGGAGACATAAGAGCCTTGAAATTTTAGTTTTAAGAGTTTAAGGTAGCTTATGGAAACATACGAGCCTTAATCAAAAATTAACTAAAAGCTCATCCCGATAAACTAAAAATGCCTACTAAACAACACTCCATATTTAAATATTGAGAATAAAAAAAAAAAAGATGTTTTGAACAACCACAAAAAGATACCAACGTAATGGTCACAAAAAGATGTTGTTTCGAAACCAAAAAAAAAGAAAAATGTGCTTAAAATATCTTATAAGATCAATAAAAGATACCCTATATGGTCAACAAAAGATACCGATAAAGGTCACTAAAAGATACCTGATGGGTCACCAAAAGATATCTTATAAGATTGATGTCTAATGCTTTTGAGGTAGCCAATGATAATTGGAGCCTTAAAGTGGTTTTATAGGGCTATTGGCGAAGCTTTCCACTAAAAAAAAGCTAACGCGCCATGGTACTACCTCTTAGGTGGTGTGGAAATGTACCGACAAACTAAATTCCCTACTTAAACTACTATATACAACTAAAATAATAAAAATTAAACTTTTTACCTGTAAATATACATACTGAGTTTTGCTCATAAAACCACTTTCAGTTCTAGGTATGCAGCTGTGACAACCTGTTAACCAAGGGGGCTCCAAAGGAATCCACAGAACACTTTTCAAACTGTTATAGTTTATTAATTAATAAAATGTATAATGATAAATAAAAGGTAGACATTTTTTGTCTTTTTTATATTATTTTGGATTTTGTTTCCTAAATCATTTCTTAATTAACTATTAAAAGCATACACTCTTTTAGGCATAATTTCTCAATAAGTTCTTATCTAGAACACGTCATCTTTTTTTATTTAGTTTTTAATTTTAATTCTTTTAAAATAATCTGTTACATAAATCAAAATAACTTATATTGTTCTTTCACATTTTCTTTGTCACGTGACCTAATTAAAAGTATTGCATCGTCCATTACGAATATTATCAAACTACAATGTTTTAAACACTTATCGCCAATTGCGGTTTATGTTTTTCGACTCTATTGCCTAGTGATATAACGCACAAACTTTGAAAATATACCTGCTGATAACGATTTGTTACAATTTAACTCTTAACGTTTACTGAACGATTTTCTGCAATAAGCTTTTTTAATATTCTTTGTAAAGGTTAAAAGACTTATAGTATCTTAACGTAATCATAGAATTTTTGCTTTATTTTAAATCATTATGGAAATAAAACATTTCTTTGAATTAATGCAACTACCGGAACATACTTCGTTTTAAGAATTTCAAGCGAAACTGATGAGTCATTATTAGGGCTTTGAAGTTATAAAAAGTTTATTATTTCATTCTAAGGTAATTTATATTTAAAACCTAGAAAATAAATCACAGCGCGTGACCTTGGGACCTGCTGTCGTTTGGATCGAATGATGAATTAGATTGATAAAGAAGCGCAGACAATTTCAATTTAATTTAAATGACGTTCAACTGTGTGTCTAGTAACATGACGGTAGTCCTGTTTTTTGTATACCAATTATCACATAGACTGATTATCTATTATCGTTAAAATCGGAGTTTTTATTCCTCAGTGACAATACATTTATCTGGTGTGGTAAAAGTTAAGTTGTTATTATTTTTATTGTAAGTGTTTGAAAAATAAACAGGTGAGCATAAAACATTTATTTTTATACCTTCTGATATATTTACAAATTTCAATTTATTATAAAAACAAAGTGATTTAAAACAGCTGATAGGCACAATAAAATATTGTAAAAGCGCGTGGGGCCATCGAGAGATGAAGGTGTGCAGAAAAATTCAAATGACACCTAATAATATGAAGGTTTTTTATACCAATTATCACATTAGTGGTTTTTTCTTCCCAAAAAGATTCTTTGAAAACATACAAGCGGTTTGAAGTTGGCGCCACTGTTAGCAAGATGGCCGCCCTATACGAGGTCAAGTTGACTCATCATTATAAATTTTTATATAAACGCTTATCGCTGAATGCTGTTTATATGTTTTTCACCTCTATTGTCTGGTTATATAACGAACAAACTTTGAAAATATATCTTCTGATAACGATTTGGTTATAATTTAATATGATGAATTTTACGGTTCAAGGAATTTTTTAAATATTATTAAACGTTTTATTATTTTGAAAACGATCTGAAGTTGATACGATGACGTCACAAAGGTTTGCGTCTTACGATCTCTAGCCTGAAGTTGGCACCCTGCTGCAATGGTGTAGTGGTGGGGGTAGCCCGGCTGGCTGGCACGGGTTCAACGGTCAAAGGTCAAAGGTCAAAGTGTCCTGAAGTGTCTTACTATCTACTAAACAATTACTAAATTATGTCGTTTAAGTTCTTCAAGTTGTTGCTTGTTTGTTTTTGCATCGTTGACAGCCTTTGCGATCCCAGCAATTCCCCCTCCCAATCCTCCTAACGCTGCGAGTATGGGTAATAATAGCGGTAGAAAACCTCCTTTTTTTGGAACTTTAATAATACGTTTTTTTCTAGTACGTTTCTTTAGAAGAGCACCACCTCTTTTTTTACTCATCTTTTTAAGTCCCATACCAAACTTTCGTTTTCCTTTCATTGCTGTTGTAACTAGCCAAGCGGCAGTTTTTTCTCCTAATGAAGCGTCTTTTGATTTTACACGTTGCCACGCTTTATTTTCTAGTTCTTTGTCTGCTTGGTGTCTATTCTCTAAGTTAACACTTTTTGAATAAGCAATATCGTGATCTTTACAAGCTTTATCTAAAATATTTATACCCTCATCACCACGATCAAGTCGTTTTTGTAATTTTGTACCCGGTCCACAATACTCGTAGCCCAGTATATGTAATTCAAAAGGTAATTTATTAATAATACTGTTTAATAGCCCGGCACCTGTTGATGTTGTTGTTGTTCGCTTGAAGGTTCGACTCGAATTAAATTTACTTGTTTTTCTCTTCATGTTTTCTTATATATAGAGGTGGTATAACCCGACAACCTCTATATATATATAATATCATAAAATTTGAACCATGATTCTTAAAAAACAAAAGTTCCCTCTTCCTATCACTAACCATGATGATATTGTTAAAAATCAAATAATACAGAAACACGGAAATTTAATTGGAGGCAATTCAAAAAGATGTTTAATTGTCGGACCTTCGGGGTGTGGAAAAACTAACGTATTATTATCTCTTATTGAGCATCCAAACGGTTTAAGATTTGAAAATATATATTTATATTCAAAATCATTATACCAACCAAAATATGTATATTTACGTAATTTGTTAGAACCTTTAAATGAAATTGGTTATAATGAATATAGTAATCCTAAAGATGTGCCAAATCCGGAAGATATAAAAAATAATTCACTTGTTATATTTGATGATGTTGCCACTGGTGATCAAAGTATTATTCAGAAATATTTTTCTTTTGGTCGACATAAATCCACTGATTGTTTTTTTATATGTCAAACATACAGTTATGTGAATAAAAGAATGCTTAGAGACAATGCAAATCTTTTGGTAATTTTCCAACAGGATATGACAAATTTAAAACACATATATGATGATCACATATGCGATATGTCTTTTCAAAAATTTAAAGATTTATGCAATCTTTGCTGGAAAGATAAATACAGCTTTGTAGTGGTTGACAAAGATTGTTCAATGTCAAATGGGCGATATCGTAAGGAATTTGATAATTTTATTACTATATAAATAATCGTACATATGTGATATATAATTAGTAAAACGATGAACACTCATTTAACTAGAAAGCTACTAAAATCGCGAAGAGCTTTAAAAAAGAAATATAAAAGTTTAAAAAGCGATATAATTAAATCACAGTCCACTTTAGAGAAAAATTATGAACCTATAACACAACCTTTAAAACAATTGATAAGTAATTTGGAAAAATCTAATCCAATTAAACAAGAAACGGTTTCCCCTAAAGTTGAAGTGTCATCTTATGAATTAGGAGATCGTAGCTATGCACCCAAAAGATCCAACTATAGAATAGCGTTTAATGATGATGATGATTTATCAATGGCTCCTAGCACACAAGCAGGTGAAAACTTGACTTCGGGCCCGGAAGAGGTGTTTGAAAATATACCAGAAAGTAATGCTATTAATGAAGAATATGAACCAAATTATGCTGCAGCATTGAATGAACTCTCACAAATATTTCATAATCCATATGTAATGGAAGATTATTACTCAAGTTTTTCGCAACCGCTTCCACTAGATTACATTAAAGGAAATATAGAGGATTTTGAAGAAAATTTTGATAATGTTTTAGGAGTTCACCATGATTTTACAACTGACAAAATTTCTATTGGTGACTCTAACATAGATTTTATTGGTCCTGATATGCAAATCAAAGGAATTAAATACAAAGGCACACCAGGACTCTATGAGCTATTGTTTAAAGCAAGTACTAATATTTTTACATCAAAAGATGCAGACGAATATGTTGACATTCTACGTAGAACAAATGCTCTACACAAAGATAACAACCCCGAATTACCATTAAGAAAAATAGAGAGTAAAATTAAAGACAAATATAATTTCGTTATTAAACCAAGATTAGAAAGTAGACCATATAGACCTAGGATAAGTTCTGCACCAAGTTTAACAAACATACTTACAAGAAATAAAACAAAAAATCTTAAACAACAACAACAACAGAAAACTGGTGAGGGTTTAACATTATTGGAATATAATAGGAAACCGATAGAGTATAAATACTTTGATGACTTTAATGAACTTGTAGAACGGTTACAACTACTGATAGCATCCCAGGCTGCTGGAAATAACGGTCACACCAATGAAATAGTATCAATTATAGAGGAACTTAAAGAAGGAGGTGTTATACAATAAATATGCCGATTAATAAATTTGGCTCACATTTTTTAACTGATTCCAAAGCTTGTAGTGACTTTACACCAAATAATCAACAAGCAGCTCCACTATACTTTGTATGCGATCCATCATCTTTTCACAGCAAATGTTTAATTTTTTTAAAAGGAGAAAAGAAAATAACCCTAAATAAAGATTATTATGTGCTTGATCATGGTGGCACAACATATGTATTTTCAGTTAAAGGAAAAATCGAATCTGTTCAACATTATGCATTTTCTAATTTGGTTGAAGTAAATGGCACTCAGTACAAGTACCATGAGTTAAAAGGTTTAGATATAAATATAGGAGATAAGATTTCATTTAAATTAAACTTAAGCGATAATGTGTTTGTAAGAATCACTTTACAGTGTCCTCTCGAAAAAAATGTCTGATGTAAAAATTCAAATTGTCAACGAGCTTCACAAACCTGCACGAAAAATATACAAAAGAAGACGTGTTATAGTAAAAGGTTTAAATGATTTAATCCAAGCTGATTTGGCTATTATGGACCGTTATGCAAAATTAAATAATGGTTATCGTTATATTTTGGTTGTTATTAATGCATTTAGTAAATACATTTGGGCTGAACCACTTAAAACGAAAAATGGTAAATATGTGACTAATGCAATGAAAATAATTTTATCTAAAATGAAGAAACCACCAAAAAATTTACAATCCGACAATGGAACGGAATTTTATAATTCAAACTTTAAAAAGCTTATGGAATCATTTAGTATAAACCACTGTAGTACTTTTTCAAATTTAAAAGCTTCTATTGCAGAGAGAGCAATTCGAACAATAAAGTCATTAATATGGAAACAATTTAGTTTACAGGGTTCATACAAGTGGAAAAATATTCTTCCAGACATTATTGAAAAATACAACAATACCAAACATTCGACAACTGGATATATGCCAAGTAAAATAAATGAAAACAATGCTAAACTTATACAAGTATTTGATCATTTAAAAACTGTGGATCCTCGAAAAAATAAATTTAAAGTAGGTGATTACGTTAGAATTAGCAAGTATCGACATGCTTTTGCAAAAGGTTACACACCTTTGTGGACAAACGAAATTTTTAAAATTCGGAAAGTTCGCTACACCAATCCTACAACATATTTGTTAGAAGATTCGAGAAACGAAGAAATTCAAGGTTGTTTCTATACCGAAGAATTACAAAAAGTTAAAAATCCAAATGCATATTTAGTTGAGAAAGTTTTAAGAAAAAAAGGAAATAAAGTGTATGTTAAATGGTTAGGAATGGATAAATCGCATAATTCTTGGATAAATAAAAATAATGTTTTGTAGAATTTTATATTATAGAGTGGGAATTATATAAATATATAAGAGGTTATTAAATTTTGTTTAGTTTTTGAAATAAAATGAATAAACATAACACATATAATTGTGATTGTCCACTAAAAGATCATTGGAGTTTTAAGAGAAGATTGTGTGAGTTTAGTGAAGAAGAACTTAAATTGTTTCCTTTACAGTATATAATTGAAAAAGTTTCACCTTCAGACCTTTTATTTGCTTGGCACAAATTACCCGTCGAATATAGAAATAATTTTTATTTACAAATACAACTACCTTGTTACATACATCACAATCGTCCTGAATGGCAAACTCATGTAGATGGATCACCTGTATCACAATCAAAGTGTAATTTATGTAAATTAGCTATTGAAGAATGTAAGGTATAAAAAATAAAACATTTAAAAAAGAAAGTATTTTATTACAATATTAACCTTTACATACAATAATTGGTATTTTTAATCATCACTATCGCTATCACCTGAATCAATAAAACGATGGAACCGTGGTTCAGAATTATAAAAAGAGTATGAATCATGAAGGTCAAAATCACATATATATTTTTCTTTGAGTCCAAACAATAAATGATTAAAATTATTTTGACACCACATATTCTTATTCCTATAGATACAATGTAAGGAGTCAATTTTGCAAACTAAATGAAAATGATCTCTTAAAATTATTAAATTGATATTTATATTATAATTTTTTAAAATAGCCAAAAAATGTTTGTAACAAGAACGACAATACCATAAATTAAGGTTTTTAATATGATATCGATTTGTCCAAATACAATATTCAGACTTATCATATTCTGTTTTCCAATCAGAATGATCAATTACTGTTAATCTTGCTATAGCATTTGGAACATCTCTTCTATGTAACATATCAAAAGGAATATCGAAGCTCCATAAAACAGTGTTTTTTATGCTTTTTAGTATGCATCTCCATTTGTATTTTCTATAAGCTTTAACAATTTTAAATGTTAAAATTCGAGGTAACGGTGAGTCTCGAATAAAAGTATTAACTTCAGATATATTTTCGCAAATTTTCCTAATGCAAATATCTTCTAATTTCATATTAGTCTGAAACAAAATAAATTATTCACTGTTGTACCTACTGACCACAACGAATTTTATCGAAAAAATACGGATTTAATCAATGTTTAAAACACGTTCCAATTTCATAGTTCCCTGATACAAAATGTACGATTCAATGTAACAAGCTTAGTAAAGTTTATCGAAAGAAACCGAGATTAACCGATGTTATAAATATTTTTGATAATCCATTTTAATGCATTTTATAAGTTCATTGTCATTGTCTGGACTTAGCGTAATTTTTGTTTTTATATGATTATTTATTAATTCCCCAACCTTATTCATAATAACAATAATAAAAAAATAAATAATTTAAAACTAAAATTTAAATTTCAACAATTTCAAACGAAGCAGCTGGATGTTGTTTCCCTACATCAATTGAACCTCTAAATACTAATCCATATTTTTCACCTCCAAAATAATTAATGAACGGTTTATATTTTTCCGTTACTCTTTGAGGAAGGAACGTTACGTTTTCCTCCAATTCCACTAAAATCGTTTCTCCAAATTTGCTTTTCACAACCTTAACATTTATAATTTTGTGTGGTTGTCCCAAAACCATATCATTTAATTTTATTATAGGTTTTTTAATGTTTTCTATAATAGAAATTGCATTTATTTGTTTGAGATCCATCTAAAATTATTTATAAATAAATATCTTATCAATAAAATAAAAATAAAATGTTAATAACTTACTTTTGTTTTAAAAGTTGAATGAAAAGAAACTATTCACAGTTGTTTACAGAAATTGAATACTTTACCTAGTAGGTATCCGAATCGAGTATATATACAGTTAAATAAAAAAATTCTATATGTAATTATTAAATTCATTATTAGAATGTAAAATATCATATATGGAAATCATTAAAAGATACACCTTGCATAATTAACACAAATATACATTTTTTCAAAAACATAAAATACATTCACTTTCATTTTCCGTTTAAATAAAATTCTAAACCGCCACCTATGTATTATGAATCTAATGGCGAATATATACCAAAGCAGTCCTCCATATAAACAATAAAACACCATCTATGCAATATGAATCAAATGTTAAAAGTACCAATCGGAGTACTCCCCCATCCCCAACGCCATCTATGTAATATGAATCACATGTCAATTGCATATTGTGCAGTACTCTTCATGAAAAATAAAACGCTATCTATATATGATGAATCAAATATCGAATGTCTACTAACTATTCTTCCAATTTTTACAAGTATAGATGCGCCAATGGGCCTCCCTAAATACCCCCCATTGAAAAAATGTCCCATCCGACCATCCCAATAACATCACAATGAAATTTTATTCAAATTATAAGTCGCACATGCGCAGTATCAAAAAGAGCAAAAATTTACCGAAATGAATCTTAGATTCTCTTATGGAGATTTACATGGGAAATTGGTCGATTTTGAATTAGAACCCGTGCAGCCCCTTTACTCTTGACCATTGCCCTGGAGTTTGAGGCGGCGACGGAGGCCTCACGTGGAGTTGCTCGACTAAGGGAAATCACCGGTAACTACGACCATGCCGTTCATTCCTTTAGCGACTTTGAAGCGGTAGTATTGAGATTAATGAAGTTATCTCCAAAAAGAAGGCGCCCAGTGAGATGCTGGAACTGCGGAGAACTAGGTCATATAAGAAATACTTGCCCCCAAAAAGAAAAATCTTCTGCTGAAGTACCCCAGCAGCAGGAAAACTAGAACGGGTCGACTCCTGGAGGGCGAAATCGACCCCAAACATTCCCGAAGCCCATCACACCATTAAATTGGCAACTCTGCGACATCACGTGGACAGCTTATATGTAGATGGCCTCATTGATGGAAAGAACTTTAGCATGCTGGTAGACACTGGAGCTACAAAAACTATCGTTCGACCATCCATCATTATGCGAAAGAAGATGTGGCCTACCAGTTGGAGACTGCGTACCGCTACCGGAGATTCTGCTAGAGTCTACGGTGAGATACAGGTGACGCCACAGTTTGGTTCAACCTCTCTTGTTCACTCAGTGCTGGTGGCTGACGTTGATGAAGATGTTGTTCTGGGCATGGATGTTATGCTCCACTGTGGTTTTCATTTGGATCTTCGCCAACGTATCCTTCGTACTGGTAATGAAGAAATATTCCTGCACCGAAAACAAGTTGACAATGCCTCGATTAAGCTAATCGATGATATCGAACTTCCGGCAAGCTGCGAATGTGTCGTCACAGCGCGGTTGGATGGACTGGAGCCAGATGGTGCCCCAGCCATCATAGAGCCGAAGAACCATGACCATGAATTGGGAAAAGGACTCCTTGTGGGTAAGACTCTTGTTAGATCCGCCAAAGAGGTACCCATCCGAGTTATCAACTTGAACGATTATCCAGTTCTTCTCCGAAAGGACACGGAAATGGGAAGTTTAGAACCGGTAATGGCCATAATTCACAAGATAAATGTTACGGAAACAGATGAGACCAACGAAATTGAACAATTAATGACAAAATTAGACCCCTCTTTGTCAAAATTAGAAAAGAAACAGGTAAGAGATCTACTTTACCGGTATAAACCTGTATTTGGTTCTAAAAGTAAACTGGGAAGAACTGATGTTGTACAACATAGAATTGACACTGGTGATGCACGTCCGATTCGACAGGTATCCCGAAGGATGCCTCAAGTTAAAAAGGAAGAAGCAGACAGAGCCCTTAAAGAAATGATTCAAAATGGCATAGTCGAACCATTCAGTAGTCCGTGGGCTTCTCCAGTGGTATTAGTGAGAAAGAAAGACGGATCAATGCGGTTTTGTGTCGACTATCGAAAGCTAAATGATGTCACTAAGAAGGACAGTTATCCTCTGCCAAGGATTGATGATGCCATCGACGCTTTGGCGGGTTCTACTCTGTTTTCTACCTTGGACCTTAAAAGCGGATACTGGCAAGTTAAAATGAATCCTGCAGACAAAGAAAAGACTGCCTTTACCAGTGGATCAGGGTTATGGCAATTCACGGTCCTTCCATTTGGCCTCTGTAATGCTCCTGCGACGTTTAAACGACTAATGGAGAACATCCTGCGCGGTTTGTCATGGGAAACTTGTCTAGTTTATCTAGACGACATCATCATAATGGGTAAGACCTTTAAGGAACATTTATCTAACCTGGAAGAAGTTTTTAAACGATTACAGAACGCTAATCTACTATTGAATGTTAAGAAATGCCACTTGTTCCAGAGACAGGTCATTTATTTAGGACATAACGTAAGCAAGGATGGCGTTGCTGTTGACTCCGCTAAGATACAAGCCGTTCAGGAATGGCCAATCCCTATCGACAAACATCAGCTCCGGAGTTTCTTGGGTCTTTGTTCCTATTACAGACGATATGTCAAGAATTTTGGAGACATCGCTAAACCCTTGACACGTTTGACAGAACAAGATAAGTCCTTCTGTTGGGATCAGGAATGTCAAGAGGCGTTTGAAATATTGAAGAAACAGCTTACGTCAGCACCTGTTCTTGCTTATCCACTTCATGATGGTAAGCTTATTCTGGACACCGACGCCAACAATGTGGAAATTGGAGCCGTCTTGTCACAGCTACAAGATGGTAAGGAAAGAGTGGTTGGTTACTTCAGCAAAAATTTATCGAAAGCTGAAAAGAACTACTGTGTAACTCGGAGGGAACTGTTAGCAGTTGTAAAATCCGTCGAACATTTTTATAAATATCTGTATGGCAGAAAATTCCTGATCAGAACAGACCATGCCCGTTTAAAGTGGCTACTTAGCTTTAGGAACCCAGAAGGACAGATAGCAAGATGGCTGGAAAAACTGCAGGAATATGATGTTGAAATCGAGCACAGACCTGGAACCACACATCGTAATGCTGATGCACTTTCTAGAAGACCATGTCGACCTGATTGCCCCCATTGTGCCCGTATGGAGCAGAACGAGGAAAAACTTGCCTTAGTTAAGGTTGTGCCAGAAGACGAGAGCTCTATGCTGGAGGAACAACAAGAAAACGATCCCGTTCTGAGAAAGATTAGGGAGTGGAAGAGAATGGACCGTCGTCCGTTGTGAAGAGAGATATCCTCGTCCTCTCCTGCTTTAAAAGCATACTGGTCCCAATGGAACTCTTTAATTTTGGACGGAGGGCTCGTTAAAAGACTTGTAGAAATTTCCGAGGGCACAGAAACAAGGAAACAAATAGTGGTCCCAAGAAATGCTGTACCGGAAATTTTAAAACAGATGCATAATGATAGTTCTGGAGGACATCTGGGTATCACGAAAACGCTGCAAAAGATCCGAGATAGATTTTACTGGGTAAATTGCACTAATGATGTTAAAGATTGGTGTCGTAAATGCACTACATGTGCCGCCAGTAACGGTTCGCACCGAAAACCGAAGGCGGAAATATAGCAATACCTGGTTGGAAGTCCTTTTGAAAGAATCGCATTAGATATATTGGGTCCACTTCCGCAGAGCGATGTAGGAAACAAGTACATCTTTGTTGTAATGGACTACTTTACTAAATGGGTTGAAGCATATGCAGTTCCCAATCAGGAAGCCACCACTTTAGCGGATATATTGGTTGAAGAATTCGTAAGCCGATTTGGGGTACTACTAGAATTACATTCAGACCAAGGAAGAAATTTTGAGAGCAAGCTGTTTCAAGAAGTTTGCCAAAGATTAGGCATCCACAAAACGAGAACCACAGCGATGCACCCTCAGTCTGATGGAATGGTGGAACGAATGAACCGGACTATAACCAACTATCTGTCAAAAGTGGTGTCAGATTGTCAGAGGGATTGGGATCGACATATTCCACTATTTCTAATGGCAATTCGATCGGCCATCAACGAATCAACTGGCCAAACGCCTGCGAAGGTCCTGTTCGGTAGAGAAATGAGGCTACCATGTGACTTGGTGTTTGGTTGTAAACCTGGTGAAGAAATGGCACGTGAACAATATGTCGCCGACCTTCAGAATCGAATGGAGAATATACACAACCTGGTGCGTGGAAAACTACAATTATCTAGTGATCGGATGAAGAGGTACTATGACACACGGACGGCGTCGAGGTATTTGTCCCAAATTACAAAAGAACTGGGAAGGTCCTTACACCATCAAGAAGAAGATTAACGATGTCATTTATCGGATCGTGAAAATTCCCAGAGGGAAACCCGTCGTGGTCCATCATGATCGTTTGGCGCCTTTCCAGGGAAACCACAGTGGAGATGCGCAGCAACTCCAAGAAGATGGTTTGGCTGGCTCAGGGAGTGTGCGGGATTCCGATGTAGGAAATAATATTCCAGGAGGAATGAATCTAAGGAGGGGGCAGTGTAACGGGATAACCGTAAAGGAAGGGACCTTAATTTAAAAGATTGTTGTTGACAGTTGATTTTTAGAAGTTTATAAAAAAAAATCAACTGACCATTTTAAATAATGTTTCTAGAAAATTCTAGAAACTTCTAAACACACTGACTAGATTGAATAATGTTGTATATAAGGGGATGCATGGGCAGTTAACGTCAGTTCAAGTTCAAGTATTCACAAGAGTTCATTGTATTGTCAAGTAGTTAGACGTTATCCAGCAGAGTTCAGTGTATCTTAACAATTTTGTAAATAAATTGTGTAAAAAGCCCCCATAAGTGTTTCAGTATTAATACGAACTTCGACTGCGTAAGTATCTACGACATGTAACGTCGACTGTTATATTCTACCTATTCGTATTAATACGAACTTCGACTGCGTAAGTATCTACGACATGTAACGTCGACTGTTATATTCTACCTATTCGTATTAATACGAAATTCGACTGCGTAAGTATCTGCGACATGTAACGTTTTAAAAATATTACAGTCGTAAATAATAATTTTTGAAACTAAAAATATGGAACTGGAGCAATAAATTATGTAACGATTTCGATTTCGTTTTCGATTTCAATTTCAATTTCGATTTCAATTTCGATTTCAATTTCGATTTCGATTTTGATTTGATAAAGCGATTTTTATACCCTTAATGGAATATGATTCGAAAAATTTTTAGTTAAGTGTCTATAGGGTAAAAAAAAGTTTCACTTTTACCGTGGTTTCATACAACCACACAATGCTTTTTTTTGAAACATATCCAGTTTTCTTCTTTTTAATAAACGTAATTAGTTTATTATACTTACTGATATCGACATTTGTATTAATATTAAAAGTTGTTCTTAGCATCGTAAGCCTTTTTCAGCAGAGAAATGTGCTAGTACCTACTGATTCTGAATAATGAGTAATATTTTTTGTATTACACCATAAAATAAACTCTGCATATGTTTTATTATATAAAGATTTGCTTTGATCAGGCAATAAATTTAATGACGTTTTAAATAAAATGGCATGATAAAAAAAACGCGGCTGATCAAAAATATTGACATTGACAGATCTCAACATTAGTAGCCTGTTAACGCTCTTGTTCGTTAATACGACTTATTAATGATCAATTTTAGACAATAGTTAGTACATTAACATTGTTATTAATGTAAAGTCGACGGAAAATTAATTTTTGTACAACTGTCATTAAAAGTGACACTTTTAATGATAGCAAACAATGTTAAAAACGATTGTTTACATAGCAGCGTGTTAAAAATACTTTTAACACGTTGCCATGTAAACAAGTTTACTTTTAACACGGTTTAGTTTACTTTTAACACGGTTTGGTTTATTGTCATTGCAAATTCGCTCGTTTCATTATCAAAATAGGGAAGTTGTACAAAAAACATTGTATGGTATTTGTGTTAAAAGTGATTTTATTTTGTTCGTGAAATTGTTCAATTCGCTCCGCTCATTTCACAAACGTTTTCACTCACAAAATAAAACCTCACTTTTAACACTCATATCATAAATAACTATTTTCGCCAGTGTCAATTTTAATATGTTCTTTTAACTTATATTGTGAAATGGGAAGCATTTTAAACAATATTGAATACAGGTGGCTTTTACTTGATGAATATCCATGTTCACACAAATACTTTTTGATATTCACTTACATAACATGTTTCGATATACAATATCTTCATCAGATGTAAAATAAGTACTAACCTAATATAATAAAGTTCTGGAATTTATAGTTATTTTCAAATTATATTTAACGGGTTAGGAACTTCTCACATAGGTAAAGAGATTACCTAAGTAAGGGTGAATTTGTTAAATCTAGTTTGGTCATTTAAAAGCAATTTAGAATGTTTATATTTATTTATCTGCAGAGATTCTAAGAGGTTCTTTTATCAAATGTTTACCATTCATGGATTAAAAAATTGATACTTTGTACTTTTAGTTTTTGCTTTGTTGTATGACAAAAAATTAGATTCATATAAAAAAATTGTGATAAGATTTTGAAATTGGTATACATAGAGCTTGTTTATAAATTTGGCCTAGTATTCAAATTATGGGGTGTTTTTCCATTTAACTCAAAATTGAAAAAAAATCAAGCGCTTGGGTTATCTTGTAAATTTAGAAATAAGAATTCTGTAATTGGAAATTAATTAAAATTATATCATTGATAATTGTTAAAAATTGTTGAAGATCGTTGATAATTGTAAAAAATTGTTGAAAATCGTGAAAAATTGTTGATAATGATGAAAAATCGTAACATTTGTGAAAAATGGTGAAAAATCGTTGACAATTGTGGAAAATCGTTAAAGATCGTTGACAATCGTGAAAAAACTTTGAAAATCGATAAAATAGTTAGATATCGTTGACAATTGTGAAAAATTGTTGAAGATCGTTCATAATTGTGAAAAATTGTTGAAATTTGTGAAAAAATGGTAAAAATCGTGAGCGTTGATACTCGTTATGTATCGTTAACAAGTGTGAAAAATCGCTGATAATTGTTGAATATCGTTGACAATCGTCAAAAATTATTGAAGATCGTTCATAATTATGAAAGGTCGTTGAAAATCGTAAAAAATTGTTGAAAAATCGTTGATAATTGTGAAAAACCGTTAAAGATCGTTAATAATTATAAAAAATCGTTGAAAATCGTGAAAAATTGTTGATAATGATGAAAAATCGTAACATTTGTAAAAATCGTTGAAAATCGTTGACAATTGTGAAAAATCGTGAAAAAAAATTGAAAATTAATAAAATCGTTGACAACTGTGAAAAATTGTTGAAGATTGTTCATAATTGTAAAAAATCCTGGAAATTTGTGAAAAAATGGTGAAAATCGTGAGATATCGTTGACAATTGTGAAAAATCGTTAAAGGTCGTTGAGAATCGTGAAAAATTGTTGAAAATTGTGAAAAGCGTTAAATATCGTTGACAATTGTGAAAATTCGTTGAAGGTCGTTGAAAATTGTGAAAAATTGTTTAAAATGGTGATAAATCGTTGATAACTGTGAAAAAAACGTTGAAAATAGTAAAAAATCGCTTATAGTTTAGTTTAGTTTATTTACGGAAATCTCCATTATAAGTAAGAACACATTATGAAATACAAGATACAAAAATACAAAAATATAGCAATAAAATTTACAAATATATAAAACAACAGTATAAAAACAATATAATGTAAAGAGGAACTATTAAATAAGTTTATGTAAGATACTTTTAAATTTGTAAAGTGAAAGACCATATGGATCAATATCATGATTATTAATGAATTGAGCAGCTTTAATTAAAGGATTATTGCATAAGTAATTAGTTTTATAAGTTGGTATATTATATAAAGTTTTCAGTCTTGTTGACTTTTTAGGAATATTTATTTCAATTTTAGACAGGATATTTGGACAATCTATTAATCCATTTACAATTTTGTAGAATAGTACTAAATTGGAATAAGTTCTGCGCGAATCCAGCGAAATTAAGTTTATTTGACTTTTAATCAATTGATAATCATATCTAAAATTTATTCTTGGGATCATTAATTTATATCCAGCAAATCTTAAAAACGTATTCTGAATCTTTTCTAATTGGTATACGTTTTTGTATGTATATGGTGACCAAATCATACAATTATACTCAAGAATAGAACGTACAAGAGAAATGAAAACGGTTTTTGTAGTGTTAATATTAAAGTTATTACAATTCCTTTCATGTATAATATGTTTAAGGCCAAAAGACTGTAACAAATGTTGCAATTCCTCTAGTTGAGCTGATTTCGTTAAAAAATCTATGTTAAAATCCCCGCAAACTATTATATTTTTGAATTTTGCTGTAAATTTATTAAGTAGTTCTTCTAATTTATTGTAGAAGCTTTTAAAATCACTGATACCTGTTCTGTAAAATGCTAGTATTAAACTATCAATATTAGACACATATACTCCGCAAAATTCAAAATATAATTCACTTACCATATCATCTAATCGGATTTCTTTGAACTCGATGTTGTTCTTAATAAAAATAGCCGAACCTCCGTGAATATGTATTTTTCGACAACATTTAGAGGCCAATTGGTGACCATTTAAATTTATCAAGTCGAGATTGCCTTCAGTAAGCCAATGCTCTGATGTGCATACGATATCAAAATTATACTTACTGAAGAACAATTCCATTTGTGCTATCTTGTTCGAAATACACTGTACATTAATGTGAAAAATTTTTAGGGTTTTTGATGATTTTTTAAAATGTTCTAGTGACAATTCAGTATTAACTAATGTTATGTTATTTGATAATCTGTTTAGAAAAGAATTTTCTTTTTCATTTCCTATTTTGTAAAGTTTTTGTCTTGAGATGGGGGATCCTGCTCCTTCGTTGGCATCCCTTTCTTCCCGAAAAACAAGATAAAAGTTCCATTAGGCCATACCTAACGATTACATGCTTTCTTTAAGTATTCACGTTTTATTGTAACTTTCATTGATGAGTATATATCAGGACGTCTAGAGTTATGAGGTTCACATTTCACTTCGGGTATGTTCACTTCCAGTAACTTTCTTAAGTCTTCAGGATTTGTATTGGGTTTCAATCTTGTAACGTGCAGGGATACTAGTTTGGGGACAGTTTGGATTGCTGATACTTCAGTGTTATCTCCCACCAAAAACCTACGTTTTCCTTTATTTCTGCTTTGAACATATTGTAACGGGATAACCGTAAAGGAAGGGACCTTAATTTGAAAGATTGTTGTTGACAGTTGATTTTTAGAAGTTTGTAAAAAAATCAACTGACCATTTTAAATAATGTTTCTAGAAAATTCTAGAAACTTCTAAACACACTAACTAGATTAAATAATGTTGTATATAAGGGGATGCACGGGCAGTTAACGTCAGTTCAAGTTCAAGTATTCACAAGAGTTCATTGTATTGTCAAGTAGTTAGACGTTATTCAGCAGAGTTCAGTGTATCTTAACAATTTTGTAAATAAATTGTGTAAAAAGCCCCCATAAGTGTTTCAAATTGGTGTCAGGTGTGGGGTGAAGATACAAGAATGCCTGGAAAAAAGATAAATGAACTATTGGTGGCTGAGCTCAGAAGAGAGCTTGAAGAAGTAGAGTTGGAAACTACTGGGAGCAAATCCGTATTGTTGAGAAGGCTCCGTGAATACTACGTAAATAATAATTTGGACCCTGACGCTGTGGAGTTCGAAGACCCAGTTCAAAAAGCAAATTCTGAACTGGCTCAACAACTTTCCCGGCTGCAAGAAGAACAAGCTCAACAACTGTCCCAGTTGTCCAGTCAAATAAGCAGCCAGCGCGATATGTCCCAACGAATGACGAGCCAACAAGAAGAACAAACTCAACAACTTTCCCGGCTGCAAGAGGAGCTATCAGGACGAATGACGAGCCAACAAGAAGAACAAACTCAACAACTTTCCCAGATGAAGAGCCAGCAAGAGGAGCTTTCCAGTCAGATGAAGAGCCAGCGCGAAGATATGTCCCAGCTGTCACAACGGATGTCTACTCTACCAGAAGAGATATCCAGTTCCTTCTCCCAGCAAATATCGCATTTGCGCTCCGAAATGTACACTCTTCGTGACGAACAAAATCAGCAAGTGTAAAACTTGCGAGACGAGCAAAACCAGATCAACCAGCAAATGCAGTCCGAGATAAGGAAGCTTCAACTAGAACAGGAAGCTAGCCGCCGAAACCAAACCATCCACCACGGCGACGGAGATGCACGAAGGATGGAAACCTGCCACGCAGACGTCGAACGACAAAGAAGCGAGGAGACGACCCATGTACGAACGACGATGAAACCCCCGACCTTCGACGGGAAGACTTCCTGGCCAAATTACCTGAAACAATTCGACGCAGCGGCCAGAGCTAATGGATGGTCATCCCAGGAGAAAGCATTGTCCCTAACCGCAGCTCTGCGAGGCGAAGCTTTAGACGTCTTGCAATCATTGACACCGGATGAAGCTGACAACTTCGAGTTATTGGTGAATCGTCTAGAGATACGTTATGGTCAAACTCATCTACAACCGGTGTACCGAATGCAGTTAAAGAGCCGAAAACAGAAAAATGGAGAAACTATCCAGGAATTTAAAGCGGATGTAGCAAGAATGGTACGACTTGCGTATTCAAATGCAGCGGAGGATTTCCTGGAGTGCCTAGCAGTCCAAACCTTCACGGATGGTCTTCGAGACGTCGAGTTACAGCGCGCTGTACGGTTGACGCGGCCGAAGACTCTTGTGGACGCCTTGACCATTGCCCTGGAGTTTGATGCGGCGACGGAGGCCTCACGTGGAGTTGCTCGACTAAGGGAAATCACCGGTAATTACGACCATGCAGTTCATTCCGTTAGCGACGTTGAAGCGGTAGTAGAGAGGTTTATGAAGTTATCTCCAAAAAGAAGGCGCCCAGTGAGATGCTGGAACTGCGGAGAACTAGGCCATATAAGAAATACTTGCCCCCATAAAGAAAAATCTCCTGCTGAAGTACCCCAGCAGCAGGAAAACTTTAAACGGGTCGACTCCTGGAGGGCGACTTCGACCCCAAACATTCCCGAAGCCCTCACACCATTAAATTGGCAACTCTGCGACATCACGTGGACAGCTTATATGTGGATTGCCTCATTGATAGGAAGAACTTAGAATGCTGGTAGACACTGGAGCTACGAAAACTATCGTTCGACCATCCATCATTATGCGAAAGAAGATGTGGCCTACCAGTTGGAGACTGCGAACCGCTACCGGAGATTCTGCTAGAGTCTACGGTGAGATACAGGTGACGCTACAGTTTGGTTCAACCTCTCTTGTGCACTCGGTGCTGGTGGCTGACGTTGATGAAGATGTTGTTCTGGGCATGGATGTTATGCTCCACTGTGGTTTTCATTTGGATCTTCGCCAACGTATCCTTCGTACTGGTAATGAAGAAATATTCCTGCACCGAAAACAAGTTGACAATGCCTCGATTAAGCTAATCGATGATATCGAACTTCCGACGAGCTGCGAATGTGTCGTCACAGCGCGGTTGGATGGACTGGAGCCAGATGGTGCCCCAGCCATGATAGAACCGAAGAACCATGACCATGAATTGGGAAAAGGACTCCTTGTGGGTAAGACTCTTGTTAGATCCGCCAAAGAGGTACCTATCCGAGTTATCAACTTGAACGATCATCCAGTTCTTCTCCGAAAGGACACGGAAATAGGAAGTTTAGAACCAGTAACGGCCATAATTCACAAGGTAAACGCTACGGAAACAGATGAGACCAACGGAATTGAACAATTCTTGACAAAATTAGATCCCTCTTTGTCAAAATTAGAAAAGAAACAGGTAAGAGATCTACTTTACCGTTATAAACCTGTATTTGGTTCTAAAAGTAAACTGGGAAGAACTGATGTTGTACAACATAGAATTGACACTGGTGATGCACGTCCGATTCGACAGGTACCCCGAAGGATGCCTCAAGTTAAAAAGGAAGAAGCCGACAGAGCCCTTGAAGAAATGATTCAAAATGGCATAGTCAAACCATCCATCCAGTCCGTGGGCTTCTCCTGTGGTATTAGTGAGAAAGAAAGACGGATCAATGCGGTTTAGTGTCGACTATCGAAAGCTAAATGATGTCACTAAGAAGGACAGTTATCCTCTGCCAAGGATTGATGATGCCCTCGACGCTTTGGCGGGTTCTACGCTGTTTTCTACCTTGTACCTTAAAAGCGGATACTGGCAAGTTAAACTGAATCCTGCAGATAAAGAAAAGACTGCCTTTACCAGTGGATCAGGGTTATGGCAATTCACAGTCCTTCCATTTGGCCTCTGTAATGCTCCTGCGACGTTTGAACGACTAATGGAGAACATCCTGCGGGGTTTGTCATGGGAAACTTGTCTAGTTTATCTAGACGACATCATCATAATGGGTAAGACCTTTAAGGAACATTTATATAACCTGGAAGAAGTTTTTAAAAAATTACAGAACGCTAATCTAACATTGAATGTTAAGAAATGCCACTTGTTCCAGAGACAGGTCAGCTATTTAGGACATAACGTAAGCAAGGATGGCGTTGCTGTTGACCCCGCTAAGATACAAGCCGTTCAGGAATGGCCAATCCCTATCGACAAACATCAGCTCCGGAGTTTCTTGGGTCTTTGTTCATATTACCGACGATATGTCAAGAATTTTGGAGACATCGCCAAACCCTTGACACGTTTGACAGAACAAGATAAGTCCTTCTGTTGGGATCAGGAATGTCAAAAGGCGTTTGAAATATTGAAGAAACAGCTTACGTCAGCACCTGTTCTTGCTTATCCACTTCCTGATGGTAAGCTTATTCTGGACACCGACGCCAGCAATGTGGGAATTGGAGCCGTCTTGTCACAGCTACAAGACGGTAAGGAAAGAGTGGTTTGTTACTTCAGCAAAACTTTATCGAAGGCTGAAAAGAACTACTGTGTAACTCGGAGGGAACTGTTAGCAGTTGTAAAATCCGTCGAACACTTTTATAAATATCTGTATGGCAGAAAATTCCTGATCAGAACAGACCATGCCAGTTTAAAGTGGCTACTTAGCTTTAGGAACCCAGAAGGACAGATAGCAAGATGGCTCGAAAAACTGCAGGAATATGATGTTGAAATCAAGCACAGACCTGGAACCAGACATCGTAATGCGGATGCACTTTCCAGAAGACCATGTCGACCTGATTGCCCCCATTGTACCCGTATGGAGCAGAACGAGGAAAAACTTGCCTTAGTTAAGGTTGTGCCAGAAGACGAGAGCTCTATGCTGGAGGAGCAACAAGAAAACGATCCCGTTCTGAGAAAGATTAGGGAGTGGAAGAGAATGGACCGTCGTCCGTTGTGGAGAGAGATATCCTCATCCTCTCCTGCCTTAAAAGCATACTGGTCCCAATGGAACTCTTTAATTTTGGACGGAGGGCTCGTTAAAAGACTTGTAGAAAATTCCGAGGGCACAGAAACAAGGAAACAAATAGTGGTCCCAAGAAATGCTGTACCAGAAATTTTAAAACAGATGCATAATGATAGTTCTGGAGGACATCTGGGTATAACGAAAACGCTGCAAAAGATCCGAGATAGATTTTACTGGGTAAATTGCACTAATGATGTTAAAGATTGGTGTCGTAAATGCACTACATGTGCTGCCAGTAACGGTCCGCACCGAAAACCGAAGGCGGAAATGCAGCAATACTTGGTTGGAAGTCCTTTTGAAAGAATCGCAGTAGATGTATTGGGGCCACTTCCACAGACCGATGTAGGAAACAAGTACATCTTTGTTGTAATGGACTACTTCACTAAATGGGTTGAAGCATATGCAGTGCCCAATCAGGATGCCACCACTTTAGCAGATATATTGGTTGAAGAATTCGTAAGCCGATTTGGGGTACCACTAGAATTACACTCAGATCAAGGAAGAAATTTTGAGAGCAAGCTGTTTCAAGAAGTTTGCCAAAGATTAGGCATCCACAAAACGAGAACCACAGCAATGCACCCTCAGTCTGATGGAATGGTGGAACGAATGAACCGGACTATAACCAACTATCTGTCAAAAGTGGTGTCAGATTGTCAGAGGGATTGGGATCGACATATTCCACTATTTCTAATGGCAATTCGATCGGCCATCAACGAATCAACTGGCCAAACGCCTGCGAAGGTCCTGTTCGGTAGAGAAATGAGGCTACCATGTGACTTGGTGTTTGGTTGTAAACCTGGTGAAGAAATGGCACGTGAACAATATGTCGCCGACCTTCAGAATCGAATGGAGAATATACACAACCTGGTGCGTGGAAAACTACAATTATCTAGTGATCGCATGAAGAGGTACTATGACACACGGACAATGGAAAAGAGTTACCAAGTTGGAGATTTAGTCTGGCTCTATAACCCCCGACGGCGTCGAGGTATTTGTCCCAAATTACAAAAGAACTGGGAAGGTCCTTACACCATCAAGAAGAAGATTAACGATGTCATTTATCGGATCGTGAAAATTCCCAGAGGGAAACCCGTCGTGGTCCATCATGATCGTTTGGCGCCTTACCAGGGAAACCACAGTGGAGATGCGCAGCAACTCCAAGAAGATGGTTTGGCTGACTCAGGGAGTGTGCGGGATTTCGATGTAGGAAATAACATTCCAGGAGGAATGAATCTAAGGAGGGGGCAGTGTAACGGGATAACCGTAAAGGAAGGGACCTTAATTTGAAAGATTGTTATTGACAGTTGATTTTTAGAAGTTTGTAAAAAAATCAACTGACCATTTTAAATAATGTTTCTAGAAAATTCTAGAAACTTCTAAACACACTAACTAGATTAAATAATGTTGTATATAAGGGATGCACGGGCAGTTAACGTCAGTTCAAGTATTCACAAGAGTTCATTGTATTGTCAAGTAGTTAGACGTTATCCAGCAGACTTCAGTGTATCTTAACAATTTTGTAAATAAATTGTGTAAAAAGCCCCCATAAGTGTTTCAATATGTCCATTCATCTTTATTTTCCCCACTGGTACTAGGGATGATTAATTCTTGAATTTCTTTGACAGTGTTGTCTATCCTACAAGGTTAACCCGCAATAACCAATTTTTGCTTTTACATATTACAAGAAAAATAATAAGTTAGTTTACGAACTAATTATGGGTTAATTACACTATATAAAAAAATGAATAGCTAATGAGTTATCGCAAAATTAAAATTTCCAGACAAGAAATATCGTCGAATCGTAGCGAAGAAATCGTTCATAACATGTGAAGGCCAGGCGGGTTGCTAGTTGTTTACAAAAAGAAAACAAAAGTTGAATAATAAATTTATTTATTTACAGCATACTGTTAAGTATAAGAGTGTATTAACTACAGTTAATAGTTATTTACGTAACGAGTTATGAAAAGTCCAATTTTGTTTAACGAGTGTGATGTTGCAGCAAGAGCGTAGCGAGTGCTGCAAATGAACACGAGTTAAACAAAATGGCGTTTTATAACGAGTTCCGTACAAGATTTTTTATAATTTTGACGAAATTCCATAACTAATAAAAATCATAATTATCTAATAATAAGTAAAAACAATACATCTAGTTCTCGTGTTTATTTTGCATTGACACCTTTCTAATGACAATTATATTTAATACAGATATAATTAAAAGGTAAGTTTCTAACTTAAATATTAAGTATTATTATTTAATTTTTTGTTTAAAAATGTCTGCTTTTAAATATTTCTTTAATAAAGTTAGTATAAAATAGTTCTTAGTTGTTTATATTTGCTTTATATTTTTCGTAACTTGTTTTGAAATGAACTTTTCAAAACTAGTTACGTAAAGTTTTACTTTTCAAAACTAGTTATGAAAAGTAATGACTTTCAAAACTGACAGCAGTTGTGAAAAATGTCACTTTATTTGTCAAAATTATAAAAAATATTTTTTTGCCAGTGTCAATTTTAATATGTTCTTTTAACTTATATTGAAATGGGAAGCATTTAAAACAATATTGAATGCAGGTGGCTTTTACTTGATGAATATCCATGTTCATGATTTAATCACACGAATGCTTTTTGATATCCACTTACATAACATGTTTCAATATACAATATCTTCATCAGATGTAAAATAAGTACTAAACTAATATAAAGAAGTTCTGGAATTTATAGTTATTTTCAAATTATATTTACCAGATTAGGAACTTCTCACATAGGTAAAGAGATTATATAAGTAAGGGTGAATTTGTTAAATCTAGTTTGGTCATTTAAAAGCAATTTAGAATGTTTATATTTATTTATCTCCAGAGATTCTAAGAGGTTCTTTTATCAAATGTTTACTATTCATGGATTAAAAAATGGATACTTTGTACTTTTAGTTTTTGCTTTGTTGCATGACAAAAAATTAGATTCATATACAAAAATGTTTTTTATAATTCACGTTCACAAAGTTTTAATTTCGACACTAAAAACAGTATCGAAATAGATTCATTGTAACACTGTTTTTGGTAACTTTTTGTTTTACACAATTGGTTGCACTGCACTGATTTTCAACAAGAGAGTTCAGGTAGTAAATCAAGAAGTATGTTGTAGTAAATTATTAACTATATTATCAGCGTTATTGCTAAATTCGGAATATTTTATACAAATTTGACAAACATTCTAATTTAAAATCATTAAAACTGACAAGTGTCAAAACTGTCACGATTGCCAACATAAATAAATATTTCGAAAAACTCTCATTTTATTTATTTTTTTATACTTTTAGTCCGGGTTGCCACGTGGAAAAAAAGGCATAAAGAATAACCGGCTGAAACTTTCAGAATCGCTTAATTGCACTTAGACCTACAAACTTCCATAGCAACAATATCGATGGATGGGGCGTTTTTTCTTCAGCAGTGGTCAAACATGTCGAAAGTTATAACTCTCCCCGGAGTGATGGATAACCGATTTATTTTTTGTGAATCAACAGTTTTTTATTATTTTATGTGACCTACAAAAGAAGAGGGCGTTAACTGGTTATTTGTTAAGTCGTTGGCAGTCGTAACTATTACATGTTAAGCGCGTAAGTAGTTAAACAAGGACAGTTCTAGCCATTTTTTTGAACATAACCTCACTTTTTTTTGAGTTGGCTGTTTGCGCTAAATGTCAAAGGCCAATTCTTCTTTTTTCAAATGGCCTCTGACGTTTGGCACAAACAGCCAATTCTTCTTTTCGTATATTTTTGAATTTTTCGCGCTTCACTGTAATCGTACCAACTTTACATGCCTCACATTATCTCAACTCACCCTAACTCACCCTACCACCCCTCATTATCAACCCCAGTGCCCAAATAGAATAATTTTGTATGAGAATAAGTGTAGAAAAAAAATTCTGTGTGATGTCTGTTGTGGTATTCGAACCCACAAACTCATGTGTAGAATGTTGACGCCTTAACCAACACGGCTATCATCTGACTTGAAAAATAAAGTTGAAATGTGTTAGATAAATACCTCCGTCTACGTCATATACGGTTGTTGGTAAGTTAGCAGAGGCGTACTGTTGATTTTTTAGATATTTAGCAGTGCCGTACCTAACAAAAATAATAATAATAAACAAGTCTTATCGCAATAAAGATAACAGAGTACGGATTTCGTCACGTGACATCATTGTAAAGGGGTTGCTGTATAGGGTAAGATTAAGCGTCAAAAAGACCTTATTGATAGTGCCAAAAGGGCATTAATGGTGTATCTTGTAAACGGCCCAACGGATTTCGACGTGTGACATATCATTGTAAAGGGGTTGCTGTATAGGGTAAGATGAAGTGTTCAAATCTTCTTGTCGATACCAACTTTACAGTGCTACCAACTTTTGCGTTAAATACAATTAAATTTAAAAAAATTCTTTACAGAATTGAACCCGGGTCCCCCGTATGATAAACAAATACGTTAGCCACTACACCTGTGACGTAATCGACTGATGTGTTAGAGTGATAACAGACTTTGCTTTCGCTATTAATAATAAAACATATCATGGAAAATATTTAGTTTTAGAATGGCTTCGAGAGAATACAGTCAAAAACTTGAAGAGTTTTGTGAAAATATAAGAAAATTAAACCAACAAATTTCTGTCTACGAAGACCAAAAAGAAGTATTAAAAAAAATTGAAAATTTAAGTTTGTGGGACAAAGTTTTTGAAAAATATTTACCAACATCATCATCAACGTCCACAAGACGAATAAAACCATGGCCTTGTTAAAAACAAATTTTGTTGTTTTAACAGCAATATTAAATAACATGCTTTACGTTAACGTTCCGCAAAACGTTGCACATATTGGTGTGTGTTTAGATATAAATGCAATACATGGCAAAGGATGAGTCTGTCAACAGTCAATGATGGAAAATTGCAGGTGTTTGCATTAAAATTAGTGGAATCGCCTCTTAATTACAAACTTAAATTAATCTTTAACGACAACTCTGAAGGATTTGGGGAATGGCGATCAAATCTTCAAATCCCAATGCAACAACTAGAAATTACTATGGAGGATCCAATGCAACAGCAAATATGTCAAGTAGTTCAGATAACATGGGCAACGTTAGCAGGAGTTTGCTTGTTAATCATGAAAATTTTGGCGAAAGAAACCAAAAGAAGAATGAAGCGATGAAATGTATTTTTAAATAATAATAATAACAATAAATATTTGTAAACTTTTAAAAGGTGTTTTAATAAAAAAAAACCTTAATTTTTGTTTTATAGCTTTATTTAGGTAATACAGTATAATACAACCAATTATACAAAGAAAGAATATTATTATATGCACACATAAATTTGCCGTTGGCGTGGTGAGGACATCCTGAATATACAGCTTCAAAATTTTTTGTTGCACAGGGTGTCCCATCATAATTTACAACATCATAAATTAATACATGGATTCCAAGTTCTTCGCATTTTGCTTTTAAAAAGTCAATTTTTTGATTTCCTCTAACATAAATCAAATCAACGTTGCCAAGTAGGTGTTTCTCCAAAATTACATTGACATCGGAATAATCTACATCTCCAGAATCGTATCGTATTCCATGTAAAATTTTTTCCAAATACCGCGTTGTTTTTTTGTCTTTGGCAGTCAACTCGTGGAATGGTTTAGGCGGTTTAAATAAAAAATTCGATTTTATACCACCAATCTGAATAGCGATTTCTTTTGGATAAAAAACTTCATCGATTATAAATCCTTGGATGTCGACTACTGCAATTCTCATGATGATGATGATGAAACTTCTTTGAAAGCTGAGCAAATACTAAATAGGTAGTAGTTTATATTATATTTTTAACTATTTCTGTTAGGGGGTAATGCTCCAATAAACAATCATGAATTATGATACAATATGCTTTAGTATTTTTAGGAAATCCTTTGTTAGCATCAATTTCCAGACGTACATCAACAGTCGATGATTTTATCGATTCTTCTTGCTTAGAACAATCAATAACAAACAAAGCACGATTTAGGAATGCTAGTAAATCCATTAATGGTCGTTTCACTGATACTCTGTTGTAACTGGAATTGAATTCGCTGTAGTTGTAATGAGCAAGCGCAAAGTCGTTTTTTTCAAAATCAAGTTGCATTCTTTCATTGGGAAAATATTCACCATTCAATGCGAGTCTAAGACCTTGTAGATTTACGTGATCAAATAAAGACGGATCTGCAGTTTTCAGATTTCTCCTATTAGTTTGGAAAAATACAATAACATATCGAGGTTTCTCGATTGCAGATGTCGTTTTAACAGCCCAAATTTCTTGTTTTGCTGCTGCAGTCAAAGATGGTAGCTCATGTAGTTCCCATTTTCTAAACGGAATTACGATTGGACGATCGCTTTGAATTGATCGCATCAATTGTTCTTTAACGAAATCATTTGGATAAATATGTTTAACTTTCAGTTCCATCGAATGAATCATAATCTGTACGGTTGTAGAAGTAGTTACGTTACCGGTACCTGGTTTTTCTGTTACAATAACGCTATCGAGATCATTACGAGCTCGAACGAATCGAATCGTTTGTCGTCCACAAGTTACCATTGGGTAATCATTGAAACTGTTGAAGATGTGTTTAAGCGGCATCAGTAAACTAAATGATTTATCAGCAGCATTGAGAATAGGATTTGTGGGATAATTCCAACCGGCAATGGCGAGGTGACGAGAATCTTCTTCATTGTAACATGTTAAAGCTCTTACAGTGCTAACAATTCCAGGATCTCGAACTGTTTCTATCTCTCTTGCACATTCGCTATACGTACACGAATCGAATAGAAATGCTCCAAAGTTTGGTGTCAAACTAACATCGCCATTACCAGTTATATCCAATTTTCCTTTAATAGCCAACAACGTATCATGCATTGCAAAGAATGAGTCCACCTGATTTACACTAAATTCTACAATGTCGCTGCAGCTAAACGATTTGATGAACGGTGTGTAAGATCGGTATTCAGATTTTCTAATCGATTCATCCTGAGTCGGCTCTCGATAAATATCAAACATTGGATCTTGAATTGTTCGTATACGATTCATTATTATTATTATTGTTAATAACTTTGAAACCAAGAGCTTTCAAAAATAAAACGTTGTCTCTAGTAAGTTGTCGTCGCTGTCGTCCTACCGAACAGTTTAACGATTTGTTCAATACTGCAGGCTTCTGAAAATATGAAGGTGCTATATAGTTGAAAATTAATCCCATTCTTTCAACTCCAAACCCAATATACTTCTTTCACCTTGAAAATTTACAGGTCTTGAATTTTGATCCAATGCCAGTATAGTAATATTTGTAATCTCAGGTATATTAATCACCGGCAAATATGTGATATTTTTTGGAATTTCGTCGATAGCGTAACCAGGGTCTACGGATATACCAAACTCGTGGATAGTGTGAGTAGGTCTGTTGTTGTAGAAGGCTCCGGTGGTAATGTTTGTTTCGAAACGAATCGTTCGTACTTTAACAATTTCCACAGGTAGATCGGAACTATGTCTTACGTTCGGTTCCAGAATCCTCTTTGAGAAACCCAACATTCTGCCTATACTGTCTTCGCGCTCGAAATTTATTGCATGTTGACTACTGAATATTTCACACTTGAGTGTATTATTGTTGGGTTTCAATGAAAAAACGTCTTCAATCTTTGCATTTGATGGTATATTTAGTAAATTTCTAATTGTCTCTTCAATATCGGAAATTTCATAGCAACCTGTATTTAACGTTATTTTCTGCAATTTAGTTTTATCGTTATTTTCGTAATAGTAAAAAGCATTACTGCCATTCTCTACATTCGGTATACTGTTGTACGAAAAGAAAAACAGAAATGCCAACTTGTATTGTTTCTTTGGATCTAAACTCAAAGGAACCGGAGGAGTCCAATCAAATTGATAATCACGACTCTCTAGCGTCAACAACATAACTGTTGGAGGTTGAACAAAGAAATAAAATTTTATATCTTTAACATTTATTTAAATAATTTTTTACAAGCTCATTACATTTTTCTAAACCTAGTTTACATATATTGCAATTTCCTTGTGATTGCGCAGGTCCGTCAACATGGGTGGTCCATTCAGGACGATTATGATGAACAAAGCATGGCAGGCAGGTTCGCAATTCAAAATCCAATCTATATTCAAGCGGCAACTTGCACCAAACTTGTAATAATTCACAAGGTTTTGCGTACCTTTTCAAATAACATATAGGAAAACAAGCCAATTCTTGTTCAGTAAAGTCAATCAGGTTCTTTTCATGATTAATGTACGCCAAAACAGCCTCCATCATATAAAAATTCTAAACAAAGATGGCCGCAATTGATTTGATTAAAAGTCTGGTAAGGATCGTGGTTGTAAACAATTTTCGTTGCAGGTCCCAGATACTGCACAAGTTCTTTCGGCGGTTTCAACTTGCCAAATGAATCGAAATATTCGACGTTATTGTTAATCTTCCGATACGCCACCCAATGAGTTCCATGATTTTTGCTTTCATCCAAATTTAGGATTGCGCATTCGCGTTGAACAGGACCGGTTTTAGGCAATGTGTCTCGCATAAATACACCTCTGAAATTTGGGATTTTTAAAAGTTTAGCATATCGTTTTAGTTCGTAATCATACAATCCTCGATTGGGTAGCTTGCCTAGTTTTTTTTAAGAAAAAGACCAAAGCCTCCTCTGGCATTTTTTCGTAAATATAGTCCTTTACCGAGAGATTCCATAGCTTTGTTATGTCGATGTTCTTCTTCCAATTTTTTCTGTGCATTTTTCGCATCAATCACAGTTTTAGCGATTCCAGCAGCTCCACCAGACAACGCCCCGAGTGCACTTAGTCCAGCAAATAACGGAATTAACGGTAAAAAGCCTCCGGATTTTGGTTCGATAGGAATAATCCTAGGTACTTTAACCTGTTTTTTTCCACCAGCATTTTGTACAGCAACCCTGGCTGCTTTTAGAGCAATACTGACTGCTCGTTTTAATGTACCCGAAGGACCAGCTTTTTTTATATCTCTCTGTATTTTACTTATAATATTGCGTTTAAACGATTTCGGTTTTTTTACACCCATACCAAGTTTACGTTTAGCTTTCATTGCGGTGGTAGTTAACCAAGCTGCAGTCTTTTCGCCAATTGATGCGTCCTTGGACTTTACTCTTTCCCACGCTTTATTCTCTAGAATCTCGTCCGCTTTATGTCGTTCCGCTAAATCTTTATGCTTAGAATATGCAATGTCGTGTTCTCTGGCTGCGTCGTCCAGCAGGTTAACACCCGTATCTCCACGTGCAAGTCTTTGATGTAATTTAGTTCCAGGACCCAAAAAGTTGTAACCAGGATAATGTAACTCAAACGGTAGATTATTGATTAAACTGTTGAGCACACCTTCACCTTCAAACACCAACATGAGAAATGAAATGATTTTAGAATTACTACACTACTTATACAGTGAAACATTAAAAAACATGTCAAAACATGAAGGTCGTTCAGCAAGAACACACACTGCCGATTGAAAATTTAGATGGAGGAAACGATCAAATCGCTGGCAGTAAACATGGTCCACTGCTACCAAACTCGTTTCGAGCGCTAATCTGTGGACCCAGTGGGTGTGGCAAAACAAACGTTATGTTATCATTACTGTTTCATCCGCATGGCGCGAAATTTAAAAATGTTTACGTTTATTCAAAGTCATTGTATCAGCCCAAGTATAAATTGTTGGAAGAAGTGCTGTCGAAAGTTAAAGGTGTGGGATATTTTCCATTTAAAGAAAACGATGAAGTTATTAGTCCAAATGAAGCAAAGCCGAATTCAATTTTTATTTTTGATGATGTCATATGCGAGAACCAACAAAAGATTAGAGAATACTACAGCATGGGCCGACATCGGGATATAGATAGCGCATTTCTTTCGCAGACCTACTCGAAATGCTGTAAACAAATTTGTAGAGATAACAGTAACCTAATTGTACTTTTTAAACAAGATGCTATTAATTTGAAAACTGTCTTTGATGAACATGTGTCACCGGATATGAGTTTTGAAGAATTCAAACAGTTGTGTTCGAAATGTTGGCAAGAAAAATATGGGACAATGGTTATTGCGAAAGACTTTGATTTAAACAACGGTCGGTATCGAATCGGTTTCGATAAATACATAAAATTGTAACATTGCGTTCAGTATTCGACAACATGTCAGACAATCCAGTTGACATTGCCGTTCGTAAGAGAAAAATTGCCGAACTTGCTCGATCGATTCGAAAAAAATATAAAGCGTTACAATTGGGTAGAGTTGAAACGGATGAGACACTAAATAAATTGTTTAAACCTGTCACAGAACCTCTACACAAAATTGTAAAATCTTCTCTAAACCAAACAGTGATCTCTCATCCTCAACCAGCCAACGAGCCAGAGCCTAAAAAAGAACCATCTAAACAAAAAGAGGAATCACCTAAACAAAAAAGAGGAATCACCTAAACAAAAAGAGCAATTGAGTATACCTGAGTTTATAAAACTCGAAAATGTTGCCGAAACTACTAGTGATGATAATGATGAAGTATTCTATGAAGACGAAGAACAGGCTGTTAAAGATTTTAACGTTTCAGAAGATGTTATTAAGGAATACTTGGATCAGTATCCCCCAATGGCTCATCCATATATTCTAGATCATTGGGAGAAAAAAGATAATATAGATACGGTTTATGGTCCTACTTACGATGGTGATACATCTAAATGGTTTCTGGGTGGCAAACAAATCGACTTTGATAAAAAGCATGGATTTATTATTACAGAAGGCAAACAGATAAGAGGTACACCGGGTCTGTATGAATTAATTTTTAATGATGAACCTAAAAATTTCAATAATGATGATTTAAAGCGTTATGGAACAATACTAGAATTAACAAATCCTCATAAAAACATTAAAGGACACCTTAAAGGAACAAACCGATTTAAATACACACATATCATAAAACCTCTGGCTACCTCTCACTTACGAAAACATTCGAGCACTGTGGGCTCTGGGATGCAAATGGTTTACAACGATAATAAAATTGACCTTCAATATTGGGACGATCCAAACGAACTCGTTGACAGGCTTCGGCTTTTAATAGCGTCAAAAGAAGCAGGAAATACTTCGAATGATAATGAAATTGTTGCAATTATCGAGGAATTAAAAGAAGCACGCATTATTGTCTAAACATCATTACCACAATGAGTGTCGACAAATTCGGACGTACTAAACATGATATAGGCAATAAAAAACTATTGCTGATGTCTAAACCAACCTTAGTCCATACCGCAAACGGTGATATTGATTTTGAAAATTTAAAACTTTGTAATGTTAAAGATCCTGACTCAGACAGCGATGCCGTCAATAAAAAATATATGGATAATAATGTGCAAAAGTTGACTGAAAACATGAATGCTATGAATAAAAGTTTAGAATCACAAATAGCGGCTATTAAAAAGAATATTGCTGTTTTGATCGATACAATAACTATAAATCAACAGAATCTGCTTGATGTTCGTGAAACTATTACTGCGATGGATTTGACCATAAAAGCATTGGAGAATCGATTAATACAAAATCCCTAAACATTTAGTCACAGTCATGTTTTCAAAGGAAAAGGTTCAAGTCGTTAATGAGCTGCATAAACCGGCTCGGAAAAATTATGCTCGTCGACGAACAATTATTAAAGGTTTAGATGATTTATGGCAAATTGATTTGGCTGAAATGAGTTCGTACGCAACTCAAAATCGATCGTTTAAAATGATTCTAGTGGTAATCGACTGCTTCTCGAAATTTCTCTGGACTCGACCGTTGAAATCGAAAACTGGCGAAGAAATCACGAAAACTTTTGCCGATATTATAGGAAAACGCAAACCGAAAAATCTTCAATCTGATCAGGGCAAAGAGTTTTACAACACAAAATTTCAAAATCTAATGCAGAAACATGGCATAAATCATTACAGTACATTTACCAAGATGAAAGCAAGTATGGCGGAAAGAGTTATTAGAACGCTGAAAACGAAATTGTACAAGCATTTTAGCTTAAACGGTACGTACAGGTGGATAGATGTGTTACCGAAAATTACAAAAGAGTACAACGAAAGCAAACATAGAACGATTGGTCAAAAGCCGTCTCAGGTAAACAGATCCAATGAAAAAGAGATTCTGAAGCAACATTATATTCATTTGAAAATAGCAGGCCCGCGAAAATATAAAATTGGAGATGTGGTGCGCATAAGCAAGGCAAAGCATCTATTCGATAAAGGCTATACACCTAATTGGACTACGGAGCTTTTTAAAATTACCAAAGTGAACATAACTAATCCTGTAACATACATGTTGGAGGATTTACATGGATCGCCAATTAAAGGAGCATTTTACGAGGAAGAGCTACAAAAGTCAAAAAATCCTGATGTTTACCTTGTTGAAAAAGTGCTGAGGAAAAAAGGCAATAAAATCTACGTTAAATGGTTGGGGTTTGATAGTTCGCATAATAGCTGGATCGAAAAATCTAATATTTTATAAACTCTGTTGTTTCTTACTTTGAACATTTTTTACACGTATTCTTATGACAAACAAGATACGTTTTCACAGCTTCCGGGGGCCTTTTTGATTCATATCATCTATTGCTCAAACCGTTCAGTCTGCAGTCCGACTAAAACTGTCCTTAGAAGCAGAAGCAATTATTTTTTACTTAGTTTCAACACAAGTTTTATCAAGTATTAAAAGATGATGACACAAGACAGTGGTTATAGTAGTGAAAACTTACCGTCATATTCTGAGAGTAGTAGTAGTAGTAGTAGTGAAGATTCTATCTATATGGAAGAAGTAAACAAAATTGTAAATTTTTACGAAGACAAAGCAAAACGTGAAAATTATTTGCTGCTACAATCATCTTTTACAATTGAGGGGTATGTTATAACAGTTGGCTTATCTCCTGCAAGAACATTTTCTCCAGCTATTATTTTATCAGAATACTGCAAGCCAAGTAAATTGTCGTTTGGAAAAATGGAATGGCTTGACCTTATTGACTATTTAGATAAGATGAGTTTGATCCAGAGTGCATTTACATTTTCCTGTGGAGATTTTTGTACAATACGACAGTTGGTATCCGATGACACCAGGTTCATAGAAGTTGAAAAACATGGCGTAAGATATCATCTAACGGAAAAGGATGCAGATGAACTTGTTAGAGTACACCATTGTATCGTAGCTTATCAGATTTCACTTCTAGAAAATATTAACTTTAATTGTTATTATAATAATGTTATAGATATTGTAAAAAAAAATTTTGATTATAACTGGTTTAAAGGATTAGATGTATTTTGTGAAATGTGTACTGATCCTTTATTATGTAACGCTTTGCGTCAGTATATTTACTTTTATAAACAAAATGTAACAAGAGATTTAGAAAATATGAAATAAACTTTTATAAAAAAAAAAAAAATAATGACTTTTATTTCAAAATCGATAAATATAGCGTCAAAAAATGTTATTTTATCAAGGCAAAATTTATGCATGTCACAGTTCTAAAATTTGAAACGTCAAAACGTTAAAACAGCGTTAAAATTTGTCGTTTCAACGTTTTAAAAAACTGATAAGAAAAAATTTTCGATTTACAGGTATTTCTTATGGAAAAACATCATTTCAAAGTGACAAAAAGTGACACTTTTTATCGTTTTTTTCGTTATTAAATTCATGAACGTCAAAGTGTCAAAAAATAGACGTCTAAACGACGAATTTGAACGTTATTTTGGTCGTTTCAACGGAACATATTTAAAAGAAAATAATACACCATAGATTCAGATTAAAAATTTATTGTAAACATAAAAATTTTTTTGATATACAATAAACAATAAAAAACTAAAAACTAACCTAATTACTTTACAACTGTTATTTAATGTTAGATATACAATAAACAATAGAAAACTAAAAACTAATTAATTTACAACTATTTTTTATTTCCCAATTATAAGTAGCATTACTCGAGCATTATATCGCGATGGCCCCATGCTAAAGTGTCAAAAGATCCATTGCATAAAAAGCGTTTATCATCGTGTGGACTTAGACCGATTTTGGTTTGTTCGATTGTAAACACATTGTGATTGTAGGAACGGAACGTGCATTGGTTAACTGTTTTCAATTTACTATCTCTCAGACAAGAAAGATAATCATCAAAAGTAATTTTCTTTGCAACGACATTCTTTTTAACCCCTTTTGATTTTTTAACGCATTTATCACCCTCTGTTAAATACGAGTACATTTTTGAACGCAACCCCACAAATTCTGTTAAAAGTTTGCCGTTGCATTCATCTTTCATTAATCCTATGACTTTTTTATTTAAGAGTGAAATACCGTACGCATTGTTTGTTTCATAGTCTGAGGTGTCAAATTTTTCTGGATAGGCTTTAATTAATTCGGTATAAACATCATTGCATTGCAGTTCTAGAAGAAACGCGTCGGTATCGGTGTATAAAAGTTTACAGTTGTCTACACCCATCGTAGGAAGTAGAAAACTGTAATAAAAGTCATACATACACGTCTTTGACAAATCAAGAATCGACATGCCAATGTACAATGGTTTATTAAATACCAGTTCGGTTTTATGAAGCTCTATCGCTACAAGGTTTTCGTCAAAGATTTTTCTCGAACTAAACCTAGGACTGCTTATCAAGTTCTTTGCTCCATATCGACCCTCCTAAATCTTACGAGTTTAACAATTCGATGTTTCCTTATATTTTCCATGGTTTTTCCGAAGACTGCATTGTTCATTAATTTATATAAATTCTTTTCAAATTCATTCTTTGCAGCTGTTCTTAGTCTAGTATTTAATTCAATATAGGGCCGCAACCAAGCAGACTGTTTAAATTTCAACACTCTGTGAATCTTTTTCACGTTCAATCCATGTTTTATAGCCTGCTTTAAATTTCGATAATGTATTACGTATTTTTCTTTGTCATATAAAGTGGTCATTAGTTTTTGTATTTTCGATCCTTGGGGTTTTCGATGTTCTGGGCAAAACGGTAAATCGTTGTGTACATCATGTAAATGCTGAGGGTATTCTATATCCACTTCGAGGATATATCCCTCATCAGCATCGTCTGGTATTTGAGTCACATCGATGTTTGTATCAGTCCATTGGAATCCTCCGTACGGAAGAGGTTGACTCATTGCCCAACCATACAAGTTGTTGACATCCAAGTACATTAAATATTTTTCAGATTCTTTTCGATTAAAATTTTTCATGTATCTATTGTTTGCTTTAGCATATCTATTGCTGCATTGACTGACTCCTCCTCTTATACCTTTCTCTATAAACATGATTTGGTCTATATCTTTGAGTATATCCAATTTAGATTTGGTATATTTTAACATAGCATCCCACGTATAACCGGGGAGCGTATAATACCAAGCAGGATCGAGACCATACGTTTTTCGACATTTTTCACGAAAACATTCAAACACAGACGCTAAAAGCAAGATATCTGTTTTCATGTACAGCATGCTATAATCTTTTAAATTTTTTATTTCAAATGATTGCCAAACCTTTTGTGCATGCGTGTATAAATCGTCAGTAATATTTTCATCTGTTAGTGTGCTATAAAATTTATCTTTGGATGGCAGTTCCGTATCGTCTAATTTTTCAATTGAATCAATGTATTCATAAGGAAACACCCCTTTTCTACTTAATAGTTCAAATTGTTCAGATGTTAAATTGGGAAATTGTGAACGTAGATAATGTAGATCTGATGGTTCTAGTAAAGCAGACAGTTTATCTAAGGAGGAATCTAAAAATCGCAGCGAGTCTATGAATCTAAACTTTACTTCGCTCTCGTCATTACTTAATGTACATGAAATGTATTTTTCTTTGTTTATAGGGAGCAAGCTTATACTACCTTTTTTGGATAAATCTCTAATTAAAAAATGTAAGTCGTATCCCGACAAGTTATGAAAGACTACAGGTACAACAAACTGTTTTCTAAAATTTAAGTTGCAATGCTCATGCGCAAACCCTCTAAAATCTCCAGAGAAATGACAATGGTCTCGTACGATAGTATCCTTCTCTTTGAAGGGGTGCTCGCATATATGACATGTTGTTGCAGTAAGTAAATTAGGCTTGACAATCATTGGTTCAATATGTTTAATTTTGTCTTCAATAAATTTAGCCATCCTTGTCATTTCAGCAGCGAACCAATCCATGCAGTCTTCTCCACAATATTCAGAATAAAATGATAGCGAACTATCATAGGAGCAATTTAGATAATATCCTGCACTATACGCCTCATGTTTCTGAAACTTTCGTGTATGTTTTCCCAAGTTCTTGTTATGAGGACGTAGCACTGACTCAAAGTCTGCATAAATGACAAAAGGTGTAGTCTGCTTGTATACGTGGTTTTTAAACTCTACATGATCAAATGGTGGGTACGATATTTTGCAATTGTTCAGATCTTTGCAGTATTCATCATGATTGCTTAATTTTTCCTGACTACTAAAGTAATTTAAACATCGATCACAAATATATTTTTTTCCATCATGTTTACTAACTTGACTTGATATTAGTCGAGATAAATCTTTGATTAAACAATAGTGATATTTGATATCTTCATTTTCCGTATCCATTGATGGAGCTTCATAATCATTTAATTTTGGAAAGTATTTGTCCTGAATAAGCAATAAATTTACATGTTTATTTAATTTTTCTTTTGTTAGTCGGGCAGGATAAATTGTGTAAACCGGTTTATCTTTCGCGGCATTTAATTCTAAAGCGTACACATTAATTGAAATATTATTTAATTTTTCAAATTTTGAAATAGTATTTAGGGGCATTGGCATGTCCAAACCTTGTGTTTTTAAAACTGCTGCATAGTGAGGATACGATTTTACCAAATCTACATGTTTATTAACTGGATACAATGATGCTGTTACCGACCAGTAAAAACATGCTTCATCTAAATTTTTAATATTAATACATGCTTTCTTTTTTTGTATAGGATCAGGTAGCTTAATGTATGATGAAGCACCGTTACCTATCTCATATTTGTTGATGTTAATTTCCAGTGAAATAATTTTGTTTAAAGCCCATCCAGACTCTTTAAGTTGAAATTCCGATACTTTACTCATTACTTTATCAACAATTTTTTCATTAAATAACAATGCAAGATCCGTACCTGCATCTATTACTGCGTTTTTTGTGTTAAAATATTTAAACTCCAAAATGTCTTCGATTTCCTTAGATTTCTTAATAAATTCCCCGCAAAATGTTGTATTTACTTTAATCATATTAAATTTTTTCAAACTGTTAGCTATTCTACTCTTAACTAGCCTAAACGCATCACCAAAAAAGCTATTAAGGTCTTTATGTTTTAAATTAACGATAACAGCAGTCCTAATTCGTGAATAAAAAGCAGATTCTAAATCGACCCATTTTACCCCTAATTTTTCAGTCAACCCCGATCCCTGCTTAGACAAATTAATAATTGCTTCTTTAAACGTTTTTAAATGCCCCAAATTTTTTTGTAAATTTCTACGTGTTCCAATATCCAAATTTCCCCTCCAAATATCTTTATTAAGACTGCTGATATGCCTTTTAATTTTTTTTAGTAAGTTATTTGCTTCTCTGTGTGAAAAACTGGAGATTAACGCTTTATATGATATAGATAATTCTTTTACAATAGCATTAGACCTATCGTTATTCATAATTGCAAATAAAAATTCTTATCTTTGTGGGTATGTAACAGAAGATCTCTTGCACTTGAAACTGAACTGGATGTAACAGAAGATCTCTTGCACTTGAAACTGAACTGGATGTCAAGAGAGCTCTTGCACTTGAACCAATTGTTTTCCACCAAAAATTTGCTCTGAATCGGTTTACTCAACTCACAATAAAATTCACCTAAAAATTAAAAACTTAACTGAAGAAAAATGAAATTACATAATCTCAAAAATAAAATTAATAAAATTAAATCATGAAAAATAAACTTAACTGAAGAAAAATAAAATTAAATCAACTCAAAAAATAAAATTACATAAGCAAATAATTAAATAAACTCAAAAATAAAATTAAATAAAATAAAAATTCTTACCTTTCTGCGTATGTAACAGAAGAGCTCTTGCACTGAACTGGATGTCAAGAGAGCTCTTGCACTTGCAACTGAACTGGATGTCAAGAGAGCTCTTGCACTTGAACCAATTGTTTTCCACCAAAAATTTGCTCTAAATCGGTTTAATCAACTCACAATAAAATTCACCTAAAAATTAAATAAACTTAACTGAAGAAAAATGAAATTACATAATCTCAAAAATAAAATTAATAAAATTAAATCAACTCAAAAATAAAATTAATACAAATAAATCATGAAAAATAAAATTAAATCAAATCAAAAATAAAATTAATACAAATAAATCATAAAAAATAAACTTAAAAATTAATAAAATTAAATCAACTCAAAAATAAAATTAATACAAATAAATCATGAAAAATAAAATTAAATCAAGTCAAAAATAAAATTAATACAAATAAATCATAAAAAATAAACTTAACTGAAGAAAAATAAAATTAAATCAACTCAAAAATAAAATTACATAAACAAATAATTAAATAAACTTAACTGAAGAAAAATGAAATTACATAATCTCAAAAATAAAATTTATAAAATTAAATCAACTCAAAACTAAAATTAATACAAATAAATCATGAAAAATAAACTTAACTGAAGAAAAATAAAATTAAATCAACTCAAAAATAAAATTACATAAGCAAATAATTAAATAAACTCAAAAATAAAATTAAATAAAATAAAAATTCTTACCTTTCTGAGTATGTAACAGAAGAGCTCTTGCACTGAACTGGATGTCAAGAGAGCTCTTGCACTTGCAACTGAACTGGATGTCAAGAGAGCACAACAATAATGAAGAAATAACCTCCAGACCACTCTTTAAATATGTACGACTTAGCCGAAACACATAGGCGTCGATAAAAATTAAAACCTAATTGCCGCGTTTACAATATATTCTCTATGTTGTTTTTTATATTTACTAATCATATTATGTGACGCTACTGTCTAAAAATTCCTTTATGCATCGGGATGACTCATAGCTTCCTGATAAATAACTGCATTAATTAGGTCATCATTTTTATGTATATGATATAAAACTGCTTAGTTGCATTTCTTATCTTTTATTGTTTATTCATTAATATGATGTCATTTCATAATCACTGCAGGTGGAGCATAATTCAGCGATTAAGCAGAAATGTGAAACCTATAAAATGATAAGGACATTTTCTAAGAATAATAATATAATTGTTTCACATTGCGGTCCAACTCTAGCGCCAAGGTCACGCGCTTTTAAAATTTAATTTAAAAAATATTTTCTTTATTGCGATAAGACTTGTTTATTATTATTATTGGTGTAGAGGCTAACGTATTTGTTTATCATACGGGGGACCCGGGTTCAATTCTGTAAAGAATTTTTTTAAATTTAATTGTATTTAACGCAAAAGTTGGTAGCACTGTAAAGTTGGTATCGACAAGAAGATTTGAACACTTCATCTTACCCTATACAGCAACCCCTTTACAATGATATGTCACACGTCGAAATCCGTTGGGCCGTTTACAAGATACACCATTAATGCCCTTTTGGCACTATCAATAAGGTCTTTTTGACGCTTAATCTTACCCTATACAGCAACCCCTTTACAATGATGTCACGTGACGAAATCCGTACTCTGTTATCTTTATTGCGATAAGACTTGTTTATTATTATTATTTTTGTTAGGTACGGCACTGCTAAATATCTAAAAAATCAACAGTACGCCTCTGCTAACTTACCAACAACCGTATATGACGTAGACGGAGCTATTTATCTAACACATTTCAACTTTATTTTTCAAGTCAGATGATAGCCGTGTTGGTTAAGGCGTCAACATTCTACACATGAGTTTGTGGGTTCGAATACCACAACAGACATCACACAGAATTTTTTTTCTACACTTATTCTCATACAAAATTATTCTAAGTTCTATTTGGGCACTGGGGTTGATAATGAGGGGTGGTAGGGTGAGTTAGGGTGAGTTGAGATAATGTGAGGCATGTAAAGTTGGTACGATTACAGTGAAGCGCGAAAAATTCAAAAATATACGAAAAGAAGAATTGGCTGTTTGTGCCAAACGTCAGAGGCCACTTGAAAAAGAAGAATTGGCTGTTTGCACCAAATGTCAGAGGCCACTCGAAAAAGAAGAATTGGCTGCATGTGTCAAACGTAAAAGACCACTCGAAAAAGAAGACTTGGCTGCATGTGTCAACTGTCAGAGGCCATTTGAAAAAAGAAGAATTGGCCTTTGACATTTAGCGCAAACAGCCAACTCAAAAAAAGTGAGGTTATGTTCAAAAAAATGGCTAGAACTGTCCTTGTTTAACTACTCGCGTAGGCCCCGCCAAACGCCCTCCTCTTTTTGTAGGTCACGTGTTTTAATATGTAGTAATAATAAAAAACTGTTGATTCACAAAAAATAAATCGGTTATCCATCACTCCGGGGAGGTTTATATCATATCTTTCGACATGTTTGACCGCTGCTGAAGAAAAAACGCCCCATCCATCGATATTGTTGCTATGGAAGTTTGTAGGTCTAAGTGCAATTAAGCGATTCTGAAAGTTTCAGCCGGTTATTCTTTATGCATTTTTTCCCACGTGGGAACCTGGACTATTTTAAAAGTTCATTATAAAAAATAGTATGTAACACTCGAATTACAATGACGGTTTGTAGTACTCGTTCTTTGCGAAACTCACCGCTTCGCGGTTCGTTTCACAAACTGAACTCGTACTACGAAACCTCTGTCATTGTAACACTTGTGTTACAATATACTATAGCATGGTCAAAGAAAAATATTTAAATAATGGAAAGTGCTTGTCAGCGAAAAAAATTGTGATAAGATTTTGAAATTGGTATACATAGAGCTTGTTAAGAAATTTGGCCTAGTACTCAAATTGTGTTTTTTCCATTTTGTAACCTCTTTTTTCTCTATGATGTTAAATGCTCGTTTATAGAGGCTAACCAATGCGAACGGCACTCAGGGGGTAGGAGGAGAGCGAGCGTGGATTCGAACGAGCTAGATGATATCGTGTTGGAAAGATATACGGGAATATATTTACTAGAAAAAATAAAAGATAAAAGAATTTAAAGGGACTAAAGAGAAAATGAGAGAAATGATGGAAAAGGGAAAGGTAAAAGGGCGCCACTTATTTTTTTATCATAAGGATGGGGAAATATAAGAAACCCAGATGGAAAAAAAATATTAAATATATATTTTGGATAAACTGATTTATCAGATGTTGTAGATAAAGTTAGAATAAGAAAGATATGAGAGATATAAGAGAAGATAAGGTAAAATTAGATAACCCGGCAGATGTTCTTGCTAAAAAATTTAAATTACACACTTTTATTGGCAAAGCTAGAAAGAGAAAGTTATACTTACTTTTTGTTCTTACTTATCACAACAGCTCCATTTATATTAATGAGATAAAAATGAGTTCAAAAGTTAAGATTTATGATTTAAATACGTCTCATTCTTGTTGTTGATGAAATTAGATCAGAATAACTTACACCAGGTCAGAAATAAAACATATAAATAAACAATAAACAATATTTATTACTGTGAGTAGTAATAAGTCAAGCATATGAACGAAACAATAGACATATAAAATATCAACAAATCAAATAAGGTAAAATACAGTAAAACACACTAGTGTTTAATCACATATAGAAACAATATTACACATCCAATAACAGCTAAGTATTTTTATATTGTTATTTTTGTGTACCCATTTAAGCAGAATGTGAAGTGAAAGGAATTTTAAAAGTATCAAAATTTAATAAAAAAATAATAAATCACTTTTAGCTTAAAAGATTTTTTACTCGAGTAAATAATGGGGGTACCATATAATAGTTTAAGTTAAAACAATTAAGTTAAGAGAAACATTAAGAAACCAAAAATTTACCATAAATGTGTTACAAAAATATTTAATCAGACTCTGCGCAACGCTTTCACTGATAACTGAAACATGTATTCGGTAAACTTTTTCGAATTTTCACACTTTTGGAGTCTGTAGAAAAGGTACCGGGTTTTTTATAAAAACCGGTAGCACTATGGATTTTATGAGCACTTTTTACGTTAATTACCCACACTTGGATATTATTCATGCGGATTACAATTAAGTTTTTGTTCCAAAGAAATAAATGGTATCCCTTCTTTACTGGTAGTTAAGCAATAATAATGATATTAAAAAACTTACAGTTTGATTCCTAGATAGTAGAATTAAACGGGGCCACACCCAATTTATACGATACGGTATAATCAAGATACTCATCAGAAATTTATCGACATCTTTCCATCTGCACTATTAACTATCGCTAGTAACTGATTTTAACTTAATTAAAAACGTTTAAGAGACTTTTTAAGCGGTTCCAGATAAAAAAAACCGCCAAAACTGTAATTAACGTTAACAGAACACCTGTTAATCTCAAAGCTTCACCCTGTCTACCGCAAAAAATGATTCCTACCCGTTTTTGTAGTTTACCCTCTCCTAAGAACAAGCCACTTCAGTGGTCACTCTCGGGGGGAGCGTGAATTTTGATTCGACGGTTATGACATAAGGATCTATTTTTTAGTGGCGGACGCCTCGTTACAACGGTACAGCTCAAGGATTTGATTGCATAGCAACCAAAAGCCGTTAAGATTTTAACCCTTGTCATGGTGTGTTTTAAGTTGAGGGTACAGGGCGGTAATAAGGAAGATTTAATGATTAAAATGACAATTTTTTATTTTCGAGTTTTTTAAACATGCTACACAGCCCCTTCCGAAGAGAAAAAACTGGGTGGAAAACAGTTTTTAAAGAAAGATAAGCTATGGTTGGAACAACAGTAGTGTGTTTAAAAAACTGAAGCCGATAAAGGTAGTGAACATCGAGATGTAGAAAAGCGATCTTACGGGAGCGGTATCTATCTAGGTAAAACTTGGGTAACAGTGTTAGTTACTGAAAGCGATATAATATTCGCACTATTCATTAGCGCGTTAAGATAAAAGTGAAACTACGCGAGAGTTTGAAAAACCACAAGGTAGGTAAAATGTATCAGATCAATAGATCTTTGATACTACGTGACCAGATTTCTAAAAACGGTACCGGCCAACCGGAAGATCACAAAGTGATCGGGAACAGGTCTACTCCGAAGTTTCTGCACGGAAACAAAAAAGTGTGCAGCTCGGCCTAGACGGGCAGCACTAAGTGGTATCTTTAAAGCAAATCGAAAAAAAATGTATTTATATTGCCCTTGACATAAGATGTCAGGACACACGCTATCAACAAGTGTTAATACACTTATTAGGTAAATAAACGGTAAATGAGGGAAAGTAAATTTTACTTTCAAGACGATAGAGATAAGTGTTAAGGTACTTATTAAGTAGGTAAACGGTAGGCAAGAGAAAAGTATTTTCCCTTTCGAGATGATATGTTCAAGTGGTAATACACTTAAACGGTAGATAAACGATAATTAAGGGGGAAGTAAACTTTCTCCTTCAAGACGATAAGTATAAGTGTTAATACACTTAAAAAAATAAAAGTTAAACATAGAGAAACATATTTACAGTTGAGACAGGGCGAAATGTTGAGAAACGGAAAGGTAGAGAAAGAGAAGATGGAAAAGAAATGCTTATACGGATACTTCTAAGAAAACAAAGAAACATTAGTTCCTATTCGGAGAGTTCATCTTCAGAAGAATCGTCGGAATCAGAGACATAAGGCTTAAGGTCTTTGGTATGTCAATTTCGAGCTAAATGAATAAACTAGGGGAGATAACGAGACATATAAACAATGATAGTTTTTACTGAACGGTACGGTAGTTAAGTGAAGTGTGTTCTTACTTACAAAACGATAATTTCAAGTGTTAGTACACTTGAGCTGGTAAACGGTAGTTAAGTGAAATATGTTTTCACTTACGATAAGATAATTTCAAGTGTTAGTACACTTGAACGGTAGATAAACGATAATTAAGTGAAATATGTTTTCACTTATATCAAGTGATGATTCACTTGAGCTGGTAAACGATATTTAAGTAAAATATGTTTTCACTTACGGTAAGATAATTTCAAGTGATAATTCACTTGAACGGTAGATAAACGATAATTAAGTGAAATATGTTTTCACTTATATCAAGTGATGATTCACTTGAGCTGGTAAACGATATTTAAGTGAAATATGTTTTCACTTACGGTAAGATAATTTCAAGTGATAATTCACTTGAACGGTAGATAAACAATAATTAAGTGAAATGTATTTCCACTTACGGTACGATAATTTCAAGTGCTAATTCACTTGAACGGTAGGTAAACGATATTTAAGTGAAATATTTTTCACTTACGGTAAGATAATATCAAGTGATGATTCACTTGAGCGGTAGGTAAACGATAGGTAAGTGAGATGTATTTCCACTTACAGAAAATACAACGGTACGACAGTTCAAGTAAAAAACAAATCTTCCACGCTGGGACAATACAGAGATATTTGTCATGCGGATTCCACTTTTATAACCGTACAGAGAAACATTGGTTAAATGGATAGATAAAGATAGATGATAAACGGTAAACAAAAATTTAACGAAACGTTATTTCCCCTAATATAAGATGCAGAAAAAAATTAGAGAAATGAAAAATATTTCCCTTTAGATAAAATACGGTAGAAAGTAGAAAAATAAGAAATATTTTTCTTTCGATAAGATACGGTAGAAAGTAGAAAAAAAATAAAAAAATATTTTCATTTAGATAAAACACGGTAGAGAATAGGAAAATGAAGAATATTTTCCTTTAGATAAAATACGAAAAAAAGTAGAAAAATAAAATAGATTTTCCTATAGATAAAATACAGGAAAAGTAGAAAAATGGAAATTATTTTCCTGTAGAAAAAATACGATAGAGAGTAGAAAATTAAGAAAATTTTCCTTCAGATAAAATATGAGAAAAAAATATAGAAAAATAAAAATTATTTTCCTTTAGGTAAAATACGATATGGAGTAGAAAAATAAAAAATTATTTTCTTTTAGATAAAATACGATAAAGAGTAGAAAAAACAAAAAAAATTTTTTCTTCTAGAAACAATTACGAAACCATCGATAAAGGAATGAAGAAGAAAATGGTCGAAAGAAAAGATATGCCGACATAGTTAGTTCCATGTTAAAGCCAGTCTTTTAATTTATGTTTGTTAACGATACGAAAAAGATAGACGAAAAAAAATATTTACTAAAGTTACGGTACCATTTGTCTCTTTAGCTAACAATCTTTTGAGGACTTTTCTTTTATCCTCTATTTTTCTGTTGGTGGCTGTTGCTCTGATCTTTAACTCGTAATTTATTTCGTCTGCTGTTAGAAAATTTACTTCAAAATTGGCCATTGTGATAAGAAAAAGTAACGGAAATTGTCGATATTAAAAGTGTGTAATTTTATTGTCGGAAAAATAAAAATTTTATCATCAAGCCCCACGTCGTGGGCGTCATTAAAGTGTAATGTCAGGCCCTACACGTTGGGCGCCATTTAAGTGTAACCTCTTTTTTCTCTATGATGTTAAATGCTCGTTTATAGAGGCTAACCAATGCGAACGGCACTCAGGGGGTAGGAGGAGAGCGAGCGTGGATTCGAACGAGCTAGATGATATCGTGTTGGAAAGATATACGGGGATATATTTACTAGAAAAAATAAAAGATAAAAGAATTTAAAGGGACTAAAGAGAAAATGAGAGAAATGATGGAAAAGGGAAAGGTAAAAGGGCGCCACTTATTTTTTTATCATAAGGATGGGGAAATATAAGAAACCCAGATGGAAAAAAAATATTAAATATATATTTTGGATAAACTGATTTATCAGATGTTGTAGATAAAGTTAGAATAAGAAAGATATGAGAGATATAAGAGAAGATAAGGTAAAATTAGATAACCCGGCAGATGTTCTTGCTAAAAAATTTAAATTACACACTTTTATTGGCAAAGCTAGAAAGAGAAAGTTATACTTACTTTTTGTTCTTACTTATCACAACAGCTCCATTTATATTAATGAGATAAAAATGAGTTCAAAAGTTAAGATTTATGATTTAAATACGTCTCATTCTTGTTGTTGATGAAATTAGATCAGAATAACTTACACCAGGTCCGAAATAAAACATATAAATAAACAATAAACAATATTTATTACTGTGAGTAGTAATAAGTCAAGCATATGAACGAAACAATAGACATATAAAATATCAACAAATCAAATAAGGTAAAATACAGTAAAACACACTAGTGTTTAATCACATATAGAAACAATATTACACATCCAATAACAGCTAAGTATTTTTATATTGTTATTTTTGTGTACCCATTTAAGCAGAATGTGAAGTGAAAGGAATTTTAAAAGTATCAAAATTTAATAAAAAAATAATAAATCACTTTTAGCTTAAAAGATTTTTTACTCGAGTAAATAATGGGGGTACCATATAATAGTTTAAGTTAAAACAATTAAGTTAAGAGAAACATTAAGAAACCAAAAATTTACCATAAATGTGTTACAAAAATATTTAATCAGACTCTGCGCAACGCTTTCACTGATAACTGAAACATGTATTAGGTAAACTTTTTCGAATTTTCACACTTTTGGAGTCTGTAGAAAAGGTACCGGGTTTTTTATAAAAACCGGTAGCACTATGGATTTTATGAGCACTTCTTACGTTAATTACCCACACTTGGATATTATTCATGCGGATTACAATTAAGTTTTTGTTCCAAAGAAATAAATGGTATCCCTTCTTTACTGGTAGTTAAGCAATAATAATGATATTAAAAAACTTACAGTTTGATTCCTAGATAGTAGAATTAAACGGGGCCACACCCAATTTATACGATACGGTATAATCAAGATACTCATCAGAAATTTATCGACATCTTTCCATCTGCACTATTAACTATCGCTAGTAACTGATTTTAACTTAATTAAAAACGTTTAAGAGACTTTTTAAGCGGTTCCAGATAAAAAAAACCGCCAAAACTGTAATTAACGTTAACAGAACACCTGTTAATCTCAAAGCTTCACCCTGTCTACCGCAAAAAATGATTCCTACCCGTTTTTGTAGTTTACCCTCTCCTAAGAACAAGCCACTTCAGTGGTCACTCTCGGGGGGAGCGTGAATTTTGATTCGACGATTATGACATAAGGATCTATTTTTTAGTGGCGGACGCCTCGTTACAACGGTACAGCTCAAGGATTTGATTGCATAGCAACCAAAAGCCGTTAAGATTTTAACCCTTGTCATGGTGTGTTTTAAGTTGAGGGTACAGGGCGGTAATAAGGAAGATTTAATGATTAAAATGGCAATTTTTTATTTTCGAGTTTTTAAACATGCTACAATTTAAATTAAAATTTTTTTAAAAAAATTTAAGCGCTTGGGTTATCTTGTGAATTTAGAAATAAGAATTCTGTAATTGGAAATTATTTAAAATTATATCGTTGATAATTGTTAAAAATTGTTGAAGATCGTTCAGAATTGTGAAAAATCGTTGAAATTTGTGAAAAAATGGTGAAAATCGTGAGCGGTGATAATCGTTATGTATCGTTGACAATTGTGAAAAATCGCTGATAATTGTTGAATATCGTTAACAATCGTCAAAAATTGTTGAAGTTCGTTCTTAATTATGAAAGGTCGCTGCGTTAAAAATTGTTGAAAATTCGTTGATAATTGTGAAAACCCGTTAAAGATCGTTGATAATTGTAAAAAATCGTTGAAAATCGTGAAAAATTGTTGATAATAATGAAAAATCGTCACATTTGTGAAAATCGTTGACAATTGTGAAAAATCGTGAAAAAAATTTGAAAATTGATAAAATCGTTAGATATCGTTGACAATTGTTGAAGATCGTTCATAATTGTGAAAAATCGTGGAACTTTGTAAAAAAATGGTGAAAATCATGAGATATCGTTGACAATTGTGAAAAATCGTTAAAGGTCGTTGAGAATCGTGAAAAATTGTTGAAAATTGTGAAAAATCTTTAAATATCGTTGACAATTGTGAAAAATCGTTGAAAGTCGTTGAAAATTGTGAAAAATTGTTTAAAATGGTGATAAATCATTGTGAAAAAATATTGAACATTGTGAAAAATCGCTAGATATCGTTGATAATTGTGAAAAATCGTTGAAGATCGCTTATAATTGTAAAAAATCGTTAAAAACCCTGAAAAATTGTTGATAATGAAGAAAAATCGTAACAATTGTGAAATATGGTAAAAATCGTTGACAATTGTGGAAAATCGTTGACAATTGTGAAAAATCGTGATTTTTTTTTAAATCGTTGTTAAACGTTAGATATCTTGAAAATTGTGAAAAATTGAAGATTGTTGAAAATAGTGAAAAATTGTTGAAAATGTTGAAAAATATTAACAATTGTGAAAAATCGTCAAAAATGGTGAAAAATCGTTAGATATCGTTGACAATTGTGAAAAATCGTTGAAGATCGTTGGTAATTGTTAAAAATCGTTGGAAATCGTGAAAAATTGTTAAAATGGTGTAAAAACATGGATAATCGTTACCAATTGTAAAAAATTGTTGATAATCGTTAGATATCGTCGACAATTGTCAAAAAATCCTAATTTTTTTTGAAAATGCTGAAAAATCGTTGATACTCATCAGATAATCATTTCAATCGTGAAAAATTGTTGAAAATGATGAAAAATCGTTACAAATGGTGAAAAATGGTTGGTAATGTTGAAAAATCATTGAAAATGGTCAAAAATCGTTTAAAATGGTGAAAAATCGTGAACAATTGTGAAAAATCGTTGAAGATCGTTGATAATGGTCAAAAATTGCTAAAAATGGTGAAAAATCGTTGATAATCGTAAAAAATTGTTGAAAATCGTCAGAAACAGTTGACGACTTTAAAAAATCATTCGATTTCGTAAAAGCTAAAAAAAAAATCTTGCAAATGTTCATAAAAAAACTGTCAATAATCGTAAAAATTCATCAAAAATCTTAGAAATAATTTTAAAATCGTTGAAATTTTGTTCAAAAATCATAAAACTGTTCAAAATCGTTAATCATCGTATAAAATCGTTAAGTATCGTGAAAAATTGATTGCAAATCATTAAACATAATTAAAATATAACTATTATTATATACCAAATGTGAAAAACTGTATTTAGTATCAACAAAAAATCAATCATACCTTCACTTCCAATTGATTATAAACAAAATTCACCACAACATCATCATCAACCTTCAATATCTCCGTAAGCTTATCAGAAATCCATTGACCATTTTAGACTACGAAGAAGCAAAAATATTTTTTGCTACTAAACTTAATTATTTAATGCCAAATGATGTTAGAGTTTTGCATTTAAAAAAAAAAGAAAAAAAAATCCGTCAGATTGCTTTTAAATATTTGCAAAGAGCGAAGTAAAAATTGATTTGAATGAAAAATTTTATAAAATAGTTTAGAATAAATATAATATTACAAGTTTAATACTATTTTATTTAACCACTTTATACCTGCAATATACTTTTCTACTTAACTGAATCAGATTTTATAACCGTGGACGAGCTGATGGATAAAATTAGTTGACCATTGAATGCTTGGACGAGTTGACTGTCTCCCATCAAAACATCTTATGTAAGTTTGTGAAATAAAAGTGAATATCAAAAAATACTCGTGTGATTTAATCGCCGGATGTAATAAAACATTTTAAACAAATTTCAGATCTGAAAGGTTATTCACCAGTGTGAGTTTTAATATGCTGTTTTAAATGTCCTTTTCGTGTGAAACTTTTTGAACAAATCTTACATTCAAAAGGTTTTTTGCCGCCAGTGTGAGTTCGAATATGCTCTTTTAAATGACTGGATCGTATGAAACATTTTGAACAAATTTGACATTTAAAAGGTTTCTCACCAGTGTGAATTTTAACATGATATTTCAAAAACTGTTTTTGTGTGAAACATTTTGAACAAATTTGACATTTAAAAGGTTTTTCGCCAGTGTGAACTCGAATATGCCTATTTAAATTACTGGAATTTGTGAAACATTTTGAACAAATTTCACATCTGAA